>ML685852.1:7826248-7931135 GCA_007922175.1 Pelusios castaneus | reverse complement strand
CTATCTATCTATCTATCTATCTATCTATCTATCTATCTATCTATCTATCTATCTAATCTCCCCTGACACTTTCATTATTCTGGAAACATAATTTCAACCATCTCCTCCTGAAACCCTACCGAGAACCCTACCAAAATAACTTGGTTACTCCCTGAGGGTGTGTCTATATTATATATATACTATATATTATGTATATTAAGGCTGCCTCTGTGGAACCTGGGCTTATTGACTCAATGTTTTCAAGACGATACTGGAGTGTCCATCTTGGGTTTGCAGTTGCTGGACCCGCTCTCCCAGCCATGCTAACACATCCATACTGCACTACATAGACCTTCTGCTTTGCTCTATCACTTGACCTGGGTCCGTGCTTCAAAATGACAGGGCTTGGTTCTGAATCAAAGCAGGACTTGGGCTCTGCTCGCCCCAGTTTGCTCACCTGAGTCAGACTGACTTGTGTGGGCCTTGGGCTCAAACCTGAGTCAGAATCTAAGCTTAGTGTGCAGTATAGAAATGCTCTGGGGCCCCACTTCTGCCACTGAGAGCAATCCTGCTGACTCTCTGCCACAGAATGACAATGTGTTCAGTCGCACTACGGTTGCTCTTTCTAAGTACATTTTCTCACTTTGCATCACCATATGATCAGATGGGAAATCTTTTTCCCTCTTTCTATTTGCTGCGAAGAAGTTCATTGGCTAATGATGATTCATTGCCTGCCACCACCACTAGAGAGCAGTTCAGGTCCTAGTTTAAATCCAGAAAAGATTGAAATGTAATGTGATGCTGCGTAGCTTTTTATTGTTCACTGTGGATTCACAGAGCACTGTGACCATTTGCAGGTCTTTCTCTGCTGCTAAAAATCTGTCAATAGCTGAGAATCAATATCACTCACTTGCCTTTTTTGGAAATACACCGAGATCGGTACATATGGTACACTCTATGTGTTGAGATGGAATATTCCTCTCATCTTCTTTTATTCCTTAGGTCTTGCAAAGCTTTTTCTGCATTGCCACCTTCTGACCATTTGAAATAATGCAGCTGCATATCGAGTATTAAAAGGAACTTTGTTAATATGTGAATGAAAAGTTCACGTACATCAATAATGACAAAGTAAAAAGATTTCAAAGAACACACAGGTTTTGACTGTCAAGTGTCACTCAGGTTTGAACACACTTAAACAAATACGTTTCCCAGCCCTTATTACAAAAAACACCTTTGATTATTAAAACTATTCTAAAAATTCCCTCTACACTTCTGCTGTTATCTTTGGTTGACTTTTTGCATTTAAATCTGTTTAGCTGGAGGAAAATACACGGTCAACTTTGCTAGGCTTTAGAATCAGTTTTATTTCTGAGTGCTGCCATGTTTGGGCTGCAAACACAGCTGGGAATGAGTATTGCTTTAGCAAACTAGCTGCTTGCCCTGAATGCTTGACACAGAATGGATACAAAGTGCAGTGGCCAATGTGATCTGTCTGTTCCATCCTTGTTAACCTTCTAAAAGAAAAATGAAAGAAATGTACAGTTTGCCAAGTGCGTCAGGTCTGGAGAGAGGGACAAAGCAGACAAACCGCGGTTCAATCAAAGATTTAAAGAAAATGCTAACAAATTACTCTCTTGTCTGATGTCTCTTTCTGCTCTCCTATTTCTCTGGTTATTTTCCACTTGACAGGAAAAGGATTTAAATAACCCCAATAAGGAATGCCTGCAGGACTGAGGCCTTATAGTGATATGAGGGGAAAACCACAGCTTTCATGAAATATTTCACTCTTTCCTAAATATGTGACATGTCTTGTTACCTGCAGTGACATTTGAATGGAATGAAATTGTGGTGGGTCCAAATAATCATGGCTCGCTGAACGTTTTTGGCCTAATTTCAAATCCCTGTGGCAATATGGAATTTTGACATGAACTAAAACCACGCTGTGGTTTGACATGAACTAAAACCATGACTTAGGGCTACCCCAGGGCTACACTGGCTTAATTCGACTTTAAAAAGTCGAATTAAGCCTTAAGTCTAATGAAAAGGTGGTTTTAATAAAGTCGACTTAATTTTCATTAAGTCGACTTTATTTTCCTTAAGTCAACTTAAGCAAGCTGCTTAAGTCGACTTAAGGAAACTGTAGTGTAGACGCAGGGTAAATTAAGTCGACTTAAGCAAGCTTCAGTCGACTTAATTTACCAGTGTAGACGCAGCCATGGTTAGAAACCTTCTAATTTCTGCCTGAATTTGTTCAAGGCCAGTTTATACCAAATCGTTCTTGTGCTAAGACTGTCCTGTAGCTTATGTAGTTATTCACTCTCTTTGGTATCTGTCCCTGATGTATTTATAGAAAGTGATCATATCCTTCCATAGCCTTCTTTTTGTTAGACTAAACAAACCAAATTCTTCCAGTCTAATCTCATTAGATTAGCTAGTAATGTTATCCTCTTTCCTAATCCAGACTTTTCCAATTTTTGCATATTATGGGTGCTTTCTTAAGAGCGAGTGCCTCAATGGAAAGTTCCCTTCCCACCCATGTAACGTTGATTCTGTTCTTTCTGTATTGTAACTATAACTCCTGTTTACATCTACAAGTAATATTGGAGATGCATGAACAATACACTCACATCGGCGTGATAGGAGAAGCTCTTGGGACACTGTTGGGACTATTGGGCCTACAAAATGCACCCTTCCTGTCAGCTCAAATGTAAACAGTTTGTGAAAGGTCTGCAGATGTTACAAAAACCACAACAAACAGGTCAAGTTGTTTATGAGGCTGAATGTTGGAATAAGCACAAGAAAACCAGATGAAAAACAAAAGGACCTGTTGATATAATTCAAGGGTTGTTAAAAGGATGCTGGGTAAAGACAGCAAATGTGGAACCAGAAGTTAACAGACCAAAATTGGTATGGTGGATTTTTGGCCTAACTGGTGTATAAAATAATAATGAGGATGAACTATGGTATCCACTTTGTCCCTTTTGGGGGCTCTATTAAAAAGAGATGCTGAGACACACAGATCAGTTCCACTTTCTCTCTCATCCCCATCCCACCTTGTGTCACAGCTCAGCTTGGCTCGTCCTCAGCTCGCTCCAGCTCATCCTGCATTGAAACTCCTTTTGACTCATCTAAAGGACCTTCTTCCTGAGCAAAAGGCCAGCTGGCCATGATCTTGTTTAAGGACATCCAGTCCTCAGCCTACCAGTGGGGATAGCTAATTAGTGGCACCGCAAAGGTGTGTAAAATATTGTACTGTATTTCCTTCCCTTGCTGTGTTATTTTCCACCCTACTGTTTTTTTCTTCATATCCTATCTCATTCTCTTGGCTTTTTATTTAATCTTGAAATCAACTATACTGCATTCACCCAAACCTATCTTGCCTAAGGAGAAAGGATCCAACCAGATACTGGCCCTGACCAGATAGTAACTAAGCAGGGTCCAAGCTCCAGGTGTCGTGGTTGACAGACCAGACGAAGCATCCATTCGTAACTAACCAGCTGTCCACTCTTCCCAAACCATCAGCCAGAGCTATATTTCAGCCATCTTTTCTATCCTGTCCCTCCTCCACTCAGTGTGTGCCTGGTCAGTTAAGAACAGGATATATGAATGCTCTTTGCATCAGGACAGATAGTAAATTTAATCTTTCTCATCAGAGAAGGATTGCTCTGAAAATAAGAAACTCTAATATTTTCCACAAGAAGACAGACTTTGATAAGGCCTGACTAAGTTTGTTTGGCACAGTTGCTCAACCAGTTTCAATATCAATGTTTGGTTTAGTTTATTGTGCTTTCTTGTGTTTTTAACCCATAAACTTTCAATTTGAAGAAATGCTTTTGGCTGCTTGGCATGTAACCATGGGCTCTGTTTAAAAATAACTCCAAACCTGTTTAATGTTAGACAAATTCCAAAGGGGTAGCCGTGTTAGTCTATGGTAGAAAGACAACAGAGACAGTGAGAGTTTATTAACACCTTTAACTCTTTTGGGCCTTTAAGATCAATAACAGACGTATCCCCAGTTTTGTATCTGAGGTGTTTATTTCTTTTGCTGATTGCTTTTCAATTCAGTTCTGGCCTCCTCCCCCACTGCTAGCGTCATTAATTAATCTGACCACAGCACAGGATCACCCAATGGAGACAAACATGAGGCAGCTGTTAAGGTACAAAGACATTTGGTTTAATGAAGAGATCTTGTCATAAAAGCCACTGGGAACCCTTAATGTCCCAGTTAAGATAATAACAAGTCAGAAGTGTCGCTGCTCAGAGACCAACAGAGGTTTCAAGTCTGGCCTAGAAGCAGAAGCTGGAAGTGCTCTATGGTCCCACAGAGCCCCATGAAGCAGAGCTGAGAAGCACTAATAATCCAAGGGATGCATTTTTTCCACCTTTAATGAAGGTGAGCTGGATGTAAGGTATATTTATGGCCCTACAGAAAAGTGGAGCAAATCAGATAGCCCGTACTAGGTCAAGACCTGCCCCAGACAGAGGCACACAACCCCTGGGCAGGCTTTGGCTGCCTGCCCATCAGATGCCAAATTGCTGTGGATTTGCCCCATGAGTGAGTTAGAGCCACCCCCCCTCAATGCCATCATCCTGGACACTTGGGATGTTTGATCCCAGATTCATACCTCAGTCTGTATGTTTGAGCTCTTTTTCTGTGCTATGTATTGCTTGTCCAGAGTGCTGGCTAATAACATGAGAGGACCCAGCCTTGCTGGCTCTTTATAAAGAGAACTATTTGCAGAGCTGCAGCAAATGTCCATGTCAGTTCAGCCACATGCATGCGGACTCACGTCCTGGGTGGGCCTTCTCTATTTCTTGCCCACCTGTGCCTTACAGTGGGTCAAGCCCAAACCCAGGATAGCAACTGAGCTACAAATTGGAGTGTTTGGTCTTGGGCTCAGGATTTGAATTGTGTAATTGGATCCCACCTCGAGAATGATAAATAAATTTGTTAGTTTTTAAAAGTGCCCCAGGCCTCCTTGTTTGGTTTGTCTGGTGTCACCTTTGTATGGCATCATCTTGGATACAATGCTGGTGTTCTAGTGGTGGAGAACACCAAGAAGAAACAGAAAACTGAAATGAATGAGGACTCCCCAGGACTATCCAGAACTAGGGACATTTGCACAAAAAGGCTGCACTTTGATGGGGATTTAAATGAAATGTGCATATGATTCTGCTATTGTGTCATGCTGAGAGTCTTGAGTTCTGAAAAGCAGGTAGGTTGGCTGTCATTCCTTTTCCTATCTATTTTGTTTGGGAAATTGCTCCTGGTTGGCTTCAGTGTGACAATTCTCTACCCTTTCTCATTTGGGCAGGGGGAGAGTAGAAGGAGAGATGCTGAACACCACAAATAAAGAAGGATTGAGACATAACAGCTCACATTCAGATGCCACTATGATGGATGTGGTGCCCTGACACGTTCGATTCTAGATTAGATTAGAACAGATTCTAGCTCTTCCTCAGATACTCGTGATGGGTGTGGTACCTGGGTGTGGGTGTGGTACCTGTGCAGAGATTCAAATCTAACCTGTCTAGTTGTTTATAGTGCATGGCAGTAGAGCTGGACAGAGGACAGAAATTCCAAAAGATTTCAAGACTTCAACATTTGTCTTCTTCTACTTAGTAACACCCCTCCACTCCACTTTGGAAACCTCAACCAAGGAAATTTCAGAAAAAAAAATCATTTGGGGTTGAACAAAATGTTTCCTCTTGATTTTAGTTTTTTAGTATTATAATATAAAGAAAAAATTCAAAATCAAAAATTCTTTCACAATGAAAATGAAACATTGTTCTGAAAATGTCAAAACAGGATGTTTCAACCATATCAGGAATATTTTCCCAGTGCCTCCTCAATGAAATGTTGATGAAATTGACACAAGATCCTGAAGCATTCTGTCTGCAGTGAAACTGTATTCTTTTACGCAAAGTGGCTTCACTGAAGTTTTCCAACCAGCTCTATGAGGCGGTATGGGTGAATGATAAACTGACAGTTACTCATGATTAGTAACTATTGGTAATAGAAACAGCAGCTAGATTGAGTCTTACTGAGGGATCAAGTTTAAGGCCAGAAGGGAATGTAGATCATCCAATCTGACTTCCTGTATGTCACAGGTTACCAACACCACCCAGCACCTGCACACTAAACCCAACAACTGAAATTAGACTCAGGTATTGCAACCCACAAGGAACGTGACTATTTTTGGCAGAGAATAGGAGGGCTCAGAGTGCCCCAATGCTTGAGGTTCCTGCGATGGCAGGGGAAGGATTAAGTGAATATACCCAGACGATCCCGGCAAGTGACCTTGAGCACATGAACAAGAACCAGACAGCCAAATCCTTGAGAAAGAATTGACAACATGAAAAAAAAATCCAAAACGAATTCTAGTGTATGTATGTGTGCGGGGAATGCCCACAGTTATATATTTATTCCTCTGATATGAAGTCAGCATCAGTAAGTGCTGTTTCTTACAATAACCAGCTTGTGGATTCAGTTTATACCCTGTGGCTATAACTCACTCCCGGAGTTGCCATCGCCTCCACTGCTTCTCTTCAGTGAGCAAGTTTTTCTTTCAGTCGGAGGAGAGACGGGATGACGAAGGTGGAAATGGAGTGAGAGGCAGGCGACACCTGCTGGTGAGGGAACGGCTTGATGAAGTTGCCTCAACCCCACACCTAGACGATTCCTTTAAAGTTGGCCTTGACTTTTCCTCCATCTACTGTAGTGAACTGTAGCCACCTGGTCCTGCGGCCAGTGACTTCAGTGGAAAATTAGGCCCTCATTTGTTAGTGACATTCCCTGGTCTTTAGAAGAGAGTTTTTGATAGATTCATGACAGGAAGGCTTTCAGTTCTCCCTCTTGCAGAAGCTCCTCTGCACCAGCTCTTGGGGCCATCGGCGTTACTCTTGGCCGTCACAGAGCTTGAGTCAGAAAGAAGGCAGGATCTCTCCATGCTCCTTTGAATACATAGAGAAAGGAAACCTCAGTACCCTGGGGTTTATAGGCCAGCCAGAGCCCAGAGGGAGCCCTAAACTTCAAGAGAGTGTGAGGGAAACGAGGAGCCAAAGGTGGGGGGAGGGAAACAGCATAACCCATCTAATTTAAACCGAGATAATGTGTGGGAAGGACACTTTGATCAATTTCAAGGCAGAGAATCTTTCGCTCCTCCAGCCAGGATGCACTAGATTTATCATTTCCTCTTCTTCTTTCACATCTCTCCCTTTTTCCTGTGCTTTTTAAAGGGTACTTCCGATCTGAGATGGGCCCAGGCTACAAAATTCTGTGTCCAAACCCCTCAAAGTTTTGGTTCAGTTTTGGCTGGCCCATTTGCAAAATTTGGATCCAGGTTCAGATTCTGAGTATCCTCAGCATTCAGAGGCATTTGGGTCAAGAGTTTTGGACTGAGGCCCATCTCTAGCCATTAGAGATCAGCTGGTGCTTGAATATCCCACCATTCCTCCACCCCCAAATGTGATAACTTATACCTATAAATGATGTGCTCAATAGACATAGTTACTCCCTGCAGCTACATTGCCTTTGGCTGTGGCCTGGGCAGCTATCACAAGCTAAGCAGCATTACATCTAGTCCTACGTGGATGGGAATCATCCAAGCAAAATTCTGTTGCTCCAGGAAGTGGAATTAGTAGGTAGCACCCTTCCCTGTATGGCTATGTCTACAACTGTGAGCTAGGGATGTGATTTCCTCTGTTCGCATACATATATTTGTGCCAGCTGTCATTGAGTAGGAATAGCAGTGTAGCCATGGCAGCATGTAGAGACTAGCTTGGGGACCATTACACAGCATCTGGGAGGCATGATTCCTACCTACAGTGTAAGGTGCTGATGCAGCCATCAAATTTAGAGAAGTGAATGGAGCGAGGGGGTCACTCTTCTAGTGACACTGTTCATGATCATGGGCAGGCAGGATATTGATGGCGTGTACACAGGCAGGGTTGGGTAGGTGTTCCACGGCCCACTGATCTCTCTACTCAGCATCTCCACTCCACAACACGACCCAAGCTTGGGGTAACTTTACTGTGGGGACTGGATAACCAGTGGGTTTTGTAATGGACTACCAGCAATTGTTCACCGCTAGCACATGCAATTCTATAGGAGGGTGAGCAGTGGCCAGGAGTCGCTACGATTTGATGGCTGCTCAGTGGGCCACATGAAAGAAGCTGGCTTTCTCTAGGTTCCAACAGATGAAACACCACCCCCTTTGGCTGTAACGGATCTCCTTGTTGGTTGATTCAACACAAGGGCAGAATGGGCTATGGAAAAATAAATCTGCTTCCAAATGCCCTCTCCAGAGCAGCATGGAGAATTTTGCAAACTCTGTTGATTCCTGATACTTGTTTTGTGGCCAGATATAGATGAAGAGCTCTTCCATCTCCAGAGTTGTCATTGGTATGTTTTGTATTATTTAGGAAAAAAACGAGACTCAACTCTGGCTCAGACACTATAAAGCATAATGGAACACTTGACACCACACATTTCAGATCTGGTGGTATAAATCAGAATACATTAGTGACCCTTAAAGGCTTGTGTCCAAGGGATCTTGAAGCACTGAAATGCTGCAGTTGAAAGCCTGGGGCTACATTCTGCATTTGAATATGGCCTGGGAATAATTGTGAGTACTGCATTTGAAGACTAAAACCATGCCCTGAAGGAAAGCTTGAACAGACCCTACAGGCAGCCTTCTTGGGCTGGGGACCCCACACACTACTAATAATCGTGGACTTTCGAAGAATAACTTCCAATTACCCCATCCAGGCTCATCAGCTGGGGCTTTTAGCACCAGTTCCCTAAGATCTTCCCCCTCTGGGAATGAGTTGCAGGCGAGAGCTTTACAGAATGATACGTTGGCTCTCAGCATCAGTAGTGCCAGCTCCCATGTGGCATTTGTAAAGCGCTGCTATTGCAGTGAGTGGCCCTGCTTTACCACAGAAACCAGACCGTGAGTGTGAGTGTGGGTGTGTAAAGAGCAAATCAGCAGTTGTCAGGGAGGTCACACCACAGCACAGTGTTTTACTTCTTGTTTTAATTAGAATCATGAGACTCGGCATGGCCTGAATAGCTGGTGTACTGGCCCTGCTGTTCTGTGGCAGCTTCTTGTATGGAGAGTAACATCCGGGAGGGGCGTGGGGAGAGTGAAAAATGATCTAAGAAACAAAGCGTGAAATCTTTTCTACTGTTGCATAGTTTTTACGATACCCAGTAGATGGCACTATGGGATTACACTTTGGTGTAAATTGCCTCGCTGAAGGTCTGAAAGCCCTGCACTGTTTTCATGGTACAGAGTAAAAAGGAAAATGATCTATGGATACAGGAAGAGAATTAAGAGAAACTGGTAATGGCTTTGAAGTGATCTCATCAGTATTAGCACAGGGTGAACATGAAGTGGAGCAGGGTAGGGCTGAAATTCACCTCTGTGTGGAAGTCCACAGCACAGATTATAGACCCACATAAATTCCACTTAGGCCAGGGTTAAATGGCAGCAGAGACTTTGCAGTCACCTCCTGCATGGGGGTGAATTTCTGCCCCCTTTTATATTCACTTTCCATCCACATCCTGTGGGCTGTGTTGAGTCTGTGGCAATCAAGGGGTAGAAGATTATGCAGAGACCTGGGTTGCAGGACTTGAGTTGTGTGAGTTCTACTGGAGGCAAATGAAGTTTCTAAATACATTCACCTAAACTTCCTACTAAAGGGCTGTCTATGCTGCATCCGGGAGCATGGTTCCCATTGCTACTTAGTTTGCGATCCTGACAGGATCCAAACTAAAGGTACACTAGTTGTCCAAGTCAGCGAATATGGCAAAAAATATCGGGAAACCCCTTTAAATTCCTGTATGCATAGAGCTTGATCTACCAGCCATGAAGCCGATGGGAAGATTTCCATTCCATCCTTAAAAAGTGTGGCTGATATGGTCTCCTCTTTTTCCCTTTGGTCCCATAATAAGACTGTGTTCTTGTCTGGTTTCGTGGTGGTATTAGAAAGTGAGGACAGGAATGCTGTATTCTCTCATTAAATGGCACTCTAGTAACCATGTCCCAAGAGAGAGTGATCTCGATTGAATGTCAGACACAATATGCTTTCACTTCATTTTATTTGGGCACAGTTGGTGGGGTTTTTATTTATTTCTTTTTATGAAGTTTGGTTTGGGTTCTTTGCAGTAAATCACCCAGGCACAAGGTCTACAGCACTGCATTTTCTATTTCTTACATTATCCTCCAGGAAACTCGGAATTAACACCTTGATCATCTCCAATTTTGTCCCTTCCAATTTAGCAAATCTCTGGATATTTTTGCCAGGCAACATCTTACTGATTCATGAGGACATAGAAATTGTGCATATAATCTGACTTGTCCATGGAGGCCTAGGTATTTTTTTTTAGCTTTCTGTGGGCTGGGCTACATTCAAAAGATAGATTAGCATGGCTATGTCTCTGAGGGGCATGAAAAATCCACACCCTTGGATGATGTAGTTAAGCTGACCTAACTCCTGATGCAGATAGTGGTAGGTCACTGGAAGAATTCTTCCAATGACCTACCTACCACCTTTCAGGGAGTGGGTTAACTGCTGTGGTGGGAGAAGACCCATACCACCCTTCACTTAGTAAGTGTCTATGCGGAAGTGCTACTACGACACAACTGGAGTGCGGCACCTGCACCAATGTAGTGTTTCAACTGTAGATGTAACCTTAGATCAATTGATGACAGCCCTTATTTTTTTAAGACTGTTATCAGGTCCCCCTTCAGTTGTCTTCTTCTCAAGATGAAATATGCCCAGGTATTTTTAATACTTCCTCTCAGGTCAGGTTTTCTAAACCTTTTATCATTTTTGTTGCTTTCTTCAGGTCTCTCTCCAATTTGTCCACATTTTTTGTGAAATTTGGCACCCAGAACTGGATACTGTACAGCTTGAGGCCTCACTAGTGCTGAGTAGAGCAAGCCGATTATCACCTGTGTCTTGTATACACCACCCCTGCTAGCACACTCCAGAATGATGTTAGCTTTTTCTGCAATTCCTCACATTGTTGACTCGTATTCAATTTGTTATCCACTATAACCCCTAGTTCTCTTTCAGCAGTGCTACGACCTAGCCAGTTATTCTACATTTTGTATTTGTATCATTGATTTTTCCATGCAAGTGACATACTTTGTGCTTGAAATTTCATCTTCTTGATTTCAGACCAATTCTCCAATTTCTCATTGTCATTGGGAATTCTAATCCTGTCCCCCAAAGTGCTTGAAACCCCTCCCTGATTGGTGTCATTTGCAAATTTCATAAGTATGCTCTCCATTTCTTTATCCAAGACATTAATGATTAAGAGTGTGTGACTCTTTCTGCTCTATAGCCAACAGTGGTCCTTAAGTGTGTAAAATGTATTCAGAAATCATATTTATTCAAAGTGGAGTAAAAAACTATCCCAAATTGCCCAAGTGTTCATTAATGGCAGCTTCTCGCCATGATACAGATATTCAATTTATGATAACATTTCTTTGGAGAGCAGGTCTGCATCCTAAATGACTTTATGCTGATTGAATTGAATTGAAGCAGCAAATTATAATTAAGTCCAGAGCTCAAAAAACACGGGCAATTAGGGCTCCTTGTAGATTACCGTTACTTTTTGTAAAGCAAGATTTGAGTCTGTACTTTCAATATAATTTTTCGTCCATCTGCTCTTGCCTTGCAGAAAATCTTACTTAAAAGAGTTCTGGGATATACTTCTGGACCCCCAGAAAAAGGAAGGGGGAGGCAAACCCAGGTTTACAGACAGTGTCATCAAGTGACAGCATGGAACAAGCATAAAGGGAGGAACATAGCAACTTGTGCTGCTTGCCAAGCCAAACGCAGGTAAAGGGAGAGCCAACCGAGGGATTGCGTTCTTGCAACAAGGTCACCCGAATTCCTTACTGCCTTTGGCTACAAGACTTTCAGATTGCTACTAATATGTGACCCCACTGGTAAAGCTTCCACCATAAATCCAATCAGAGAGTTCTTCATCGTCTTGCAATGTTCTTCCCATGCCAAGTGGATAGGCTCTGAATTTTCTGTTGCTACTTCATGGTCTCTGAATAAATGGCTTCCATTGAGCATTTGCAACCAGGCAAAATTCTTTAAGAGGAATGCTCCATGGTAGACAGTATACTTCTGTGATCCTTCTGAGGAAGATAGGACCCTTCCCCTCAAGAGATCCTCAGCAGGAAAGTGAAACAGAAACCACCCCCAAGCTAGACATTAAAACCCAATACATTTGAGGTTCACGCTATGTTCCTTAGAAAGAAGATAGACCCAAATTCTGCTAGCTCAATAATAGTGTTATCTCTGTGCATTTTCTAACTCCAGTGCCCTCTTTGGTCTTACCTATATTAGCTTCTCTTGCAAGTCCAAGATATAACAGGAACAGCAATCTCAATGCCCATCTGCATTACACAAGACAGGACAAAGCATGTACTCTCACCAGCCATTCTTTAGGTTGCTATCACAAATGCATTGCAAACAGAGTTACCATTCGGACAAAAGTTAGCAGTCTTGACCACATGAGACCTTTGTTCTAATGCAAAATCCCTACCTGTATCATTATGGCTATGTCTACACTTGCAAGTTAGGTTGACTTAAGGAGGCTTAAGTCGACCTAACTTAGTTCCTGTCCACACTAGGCTTTCATTAAGTTGACTGAAGAAATTCCTTAAGTCGACTTAATGAACGGTTAGGTCGACTTAATAAGAACCGCCTGTTAGGTCGACCTAATCTTTAAGTCGACTCCTTAGGTCAACCTAAGCACAGTGTGGACACTTAAATCCACTTTATTAGGTCCCCCTAAGGGCAGTTAGGTTGATATACTAAGTCCCTGTTCAGGGAAACCACTTTGTTAAGTTAACCTAACAAATTCAACCTAACTATTTGTAGTGTAGACATAGCCTATGATACTCTGACCTATTCTATGGCATTGAGCATTAGTGAGATCAGCTACACATAAGCATGTGTTTGAATGAGCACAGGCGCATCATAAAGTCCCTCCTGGAGGGATTGTAGAAGACTTGCACACCACTCCATCCAAATCTCTTGTGATTTGTCTGTCTATGAAATGAGCTGTCCAGGGAACCTTCTGGCTGGCAGAGCCGGTAACAGTTCTGCTTAACATTTCTGTGCTGAAAAATTACCATTATGCATCAGTGAATGAGTGACTGCTTAGTGGGTAATTACTTTTCCCCAAAAGGTGAAAATGCTGGGAAGGTCTTAAATAGTTTTGAGGCACTTGAACAGCCTCATTGTTCTTTGAAAAGACTGCAGCTAAATAAGTAAGTTATTTTAAAATAAAAAGAAGCATAAGAACAAAATGATGTTGCAGTTTAATGCCTCTGGAGATGTGGATTCCAACTTTGCTTGGGTAGCTCCCAGGAAAAACTGATAATTTCAATTCATTCACCGTTAACAATCTGTGATCAGCAGGCACGTAGGACAGGAACAGCAGGGATTTTATCAGAATAAAAGGTAAGCGGATCCTCTGGGCTGGTGTAAATCAGCATTATTTCAGCACTGATTTTAATAGAGCTATGCCATTTTACACCAGTGAAGATCTGGCTCAGTGGGTGTTTTAAATAGCTCCATGGAGAAAGCTTGTATCTAACATCGCTTGAGCCAATGTTATTTCTTCCTCACTCGCAGGAGCATTAAACGTTATGCTTAGTATGTCATGCTCTTGTTCTGTGTCACATTTCTCAGACTGGAGAATAAGTTACTGTTCACTGCCCACCAGCCTGCTGCAATGCACCATTATTTTCTAACTGCCAGGTTGGGCAACTCTAATTTTTTAAAATCATAAAACACCATCTGGTTCCCACAAAAATGGTCCAGTCTTGGGCCTGTTTCTCTCTAGCTATAAATGGGCGAAGTTCCATTGACCTCTGTAGAGCTCCAGCTCCACATGGTCAGTGCCTACATTATTATTTTTGATTTATATTCCAGTAGCACCTAGGAACCAGGGCTCCGTTGTGCTAGGCATGGTGCAAACTCCCAAAAGCTAGTCCCAGCTCAATATGCACTAAAGAGCGATTGGTTGCTGCTTCTGAGCAGGTTCAGTTACCTAGAAGCATTTTTACAGTTATTTCCCAGAAGTTGTGGAATATCTCAGTGTTGCCAGGTTTGTGATTAATATTGGGTATCTCATGAGATTTGGTATTTTACTTCAAGCCCCAGACCCTGAAGTCATATGATTACAAGAGAATAGGAACATAGGCTATTGTGCTGAAAGGGAGCTCCTGAGTCCAGGAGTGTTGCTACAGGCCCACCCACTTAGCCAGCAGACCCGCCCACCCCTGCACACCACAGCACCTGGAAGCAGCATGAGCATCGCAGCTGCGATTGGGGCTGGCCAGCAGCAGGCGGCCGCAAGAGTCAGTGCCACAGGCCCACAGGCAGGGGTGGACTGTTTTCCGCCCACACAACCTTCCAGCTCCGGCCCTGGGAAGCCGCTGTGGCCTTGACATGGCAGGGGTCGGGCTGCCTCTCCTGTGCCCTCCTTCTCCTGCTGTGCCATTTGCTAGGCAACTGGAGCATCAGCAAGAAACTTTTAGTTTAGTTTAGTTTTAGCAGGACTGGCCGGGCCCACCCTGGAGACTCAGGGGCCTGGCCAGAAAATGGGGGCTGGCTATGCCCCCGTCTTGTAATGATGTTGAGGGTTCATTAAAGACCACACCATTGAATGAGCGAGGAATAGAATTTTAATAACACAGACAGGACAGGAGGGATTCCCAGGTGTGCAGCTGGGAGCAGCCATGTTAGATCCCCTGTAGGGCACATCTCCCAATTCACACAACATTGACCCATGTCTCTAAAATCACAACCTTCTACAAGCATCTCTCTACAGTCTGAGTCTGGAAGTCCAGCTTCCTGCTGTCACAGGCAACTCCATCATAAAATCCCAGTCATGAATTTATCAAGCTTCCTTTTAAAACTCATTTGGTTGTTGAGCCCCACTCCTGCTATTTGGAGGCTTCCTCTGATGGTTAGAAACCTTGTCTAATTTCCAGCTTAACTTTATTCCTGGCCAGTTCATTCCCATGTGTTCCTGGGTCAACAGTGTCCTTTAGCTTCAATAGCTCTTCTTCCACCCTCCTATAGTGACCAACCCTAGCTTCTTTAAAATGAACCCAAATCCCTAAAGGGTTAGCCCTCATGGCTGTGGACTTAAAGCTTGAGAATATCACCCCTAAAGACTCAAAAACCAGAAGATCCCTTGATGTGAACGTGAATGTTTAAAACCAAGGATATACTTACATGCTGGATGGAGGCCTAAATGACAGGAAAATCAGGCCAAATCATCACTAATTTGTTCCAACCAATTTTGTCAGTCAGTTGATCACTAAGTTATTCAGGGCTTTTCTTTTTCTTTTGTATTTTTGTTATTTATACAGTTCAATAGCGGCTCAAATAGCATTCACCAAGCTAATTGCTTGTGGGATTCTTCCCATCAGTCAATGAATACATTAATTTTGAGTAGATTTTGTATTCATTTGAGCAGTGGCGCTTATGGTAAAGGCTTCTCTTATGAGATTTGGCAACAAAGACGTTTGGATGACTGAGGCTATAGTTAAAAAAACACCCACACTTTTTGGCTGAACCTCTCGACTTTGCAGGTTACCACCAGCAATAGTTATTGCCTCTTTCAGGCCGATGTAAATGTGAGAGCACAAAAGGAATTGTTACTGCAGACGCTCATGTTGAAAGCCTTTCCCTGCCCTCTGTGGCAAGCCTGGTCAATGAATGGCACTTGCACAACCACACCAAATGCAGCATATGGAAAACTGCCATGAGGAAGGCTAGACAGGTGATGGCTTTATCGGACTGAAGTATGAATTTCTTCTAGACACAGATAAATGCACTTTAAAAGTTGTTCATTATTAAAGACATGCTGCCTGGAATGAAGAAGATCCTCAGGTGCTTCAATGTATGAAAAGGGCAAGCACCTACTTTTACAGAAAGGAGAATGAGTTTGTGAAACTATTCACTCACTGAAGCTTTCTAACAAGTTCAGACCATTTCAGATCAGGACCGATGGACTCCTCTCCCCATCATTTTGCTATGGTACTACCACCTGTGAAGATCCAACAGGCTTGGTTTTCTCTTAGTGGGGCCATTTCCAGGGTGCTCTTTACATTCCATGCCTAATAGCCGGGGTGCACATAATAAACACAATGATGATGATGCTTAGTTTTTGCTCATTTGAATTTAAACTTCAGTGAAGGCTGCCCCAGAACTGAGCTGATTGATTCAAAAGTGCATGGGAATGAAGAGATCCAACACAAGAAGAAGTCTCTGGATGAAAAAGATACTACCTCCCCTGCCCGGGGGGCCCCCCCCCCCCCCCAAACCAACCAGCCAACCAACCAACCAAACCCTAACCTGAGTGGGTTTGGTGGCAGAGCCAATTTTTTTTGAAAATGGAGCCCACTTCTGAGTGTTGCCCACCTCTATAAGCAGCAAAATGTCCTTCCATTACTAATAAAAGCTAATAAAAATCAAACTTTCAGTTACAGTACAGTTAAACCATAGACTTTAAGGGGATCATTTAGTCTCCATCTCCTACATGTTGAAGGCCACAGAACCCTGCCCATCTACTCCTGTAATAGACCCCTAACTTCTGACTGAGTTGCTGAAGTCTCCAAATCATGACTTTAAGATTTCAAGTTACAGAGAATCTCCCATTTAGGCTAGTTTATACCTACAAGTGACCCATACTCCAGGCTGCGGAGGAAGGCACCCCCCACCCTATGACCTTTAAAACCCCAGACTAACTGTATTTTTTTTTCTGACGACCCATTAAGGTCCCTAGATCTGCTTGGCCAAAGTAGCTCATCAATAGATTCCCTCGTAACATCTGCAAAACTATAAAAAATGTAGTAAGAAAGGATGCACTTACCTGGCTCAAACTGAACATTATGAGTCCTCCTACTGTTTTCTACAGCAGAGGCGGATTTGGGGGTAGGCAAAGCAGGTGCACACCTAGGGTGCGTCTACACTAGTAAATTAAGTCGACGTTACTCTACGTCTACACTGGAGTTTCCTTAAGTTGACTTAAGGAAAAAGTAAGTCAACTTAATAAGACCTCATTTTAAGTCGACTTACTGCTTAAGTCGACTTTATTAAGTTGACTTAAGCCAGTGTAGATGTGGCTTAGCGCTAAGTCGACTTAAATGGCCCCCACGGCTCCCCCACTGACCTCCCTCCCAAGGTGCCTGGCACAGCTAGAGCCTTGTGTGCCCACCCACAGGGCAGAACACAGCTCTGCCCACCCTGCTCCCGTACCCTGCTTCTGCTCAGCCCCCATGTACCCAAGCCCAATGGGAAAGATGCTGAGCTCTCTGGCACTTTTAAAGGGCTGTGTCTCGGGTGCCACACTTCCCACCATGCACCACTCCCAGATCCACCTAGCCCCTGCCAGTCAACTTAGGCATTCAGTGTAGACACTCTAAGTTGATTTAGTAAGATTGACTTTAAGTTGACCTAAATTTACAGTGTAGACATGCTAAGTCAACTTAACTTCATACATAAGTAACTGCAGAGGTTAACTCAAAGTCGACTTTGTTAAGTCCACTTAGCAAACTTGACTTATTCTGACAAGTGTAGACATAGCCCTAGGTCCCCAAGCATAAGGGGCTTCGCCCACCCCAAAAGCGACATCTGCCTTGGTCTGCAGCAGGCGTTGGAGCTGGTCCTGGGGCCAGCAGCGGGGAGCTGGGGGGCCTTGGATGGAGGATCTGGGACTGGCAGGGATCAGGGTCAGAGGGGGAAATTAGCAATGTGAAGAGCACAGTCCTGTTGTGGCATCTTAGATTTTACTTTTTCCTTCCTGTGGGTCTTTTGTCTTCATGTTTGAAACTGTATTTCACAGGCTACTAAAGCTTTTCTGTGGGGCTTATCTGGATGGGATAGTTCCAGACTTTGTGAGATCCATATCTTGCCTTCCTGATTTAAGATGAAGCCAGTCTTTCATGGGTAAGCTGCAGAGTATAAGAGCCTGTGAAGGTCAGAGTGGAATCTAAGCGCTGGAATCTGAATAACCCCAGATGAGTCTGAAATCAGCATCACATGACCCGTGCTTTCCATGGAATTTTAAGGTTATTTTTTATTCACTTTGAATCCACCAGAATCAGGCTTATAACTGAGATATTAAAGGGGCAGAACAGAACTGAGGGAACCATTAAGGACAAAAATTGAAGTTTAATAACTGCTTGATGGTGGCTTTGGATTTGTATAATACACATTAAAGTCTTTTAAGCATGCAGAAAAATCACTGGGTTTAGTTTTCCTCTATGGAGCTGAAGTACCAGTTAGCTGTTTCTGTTGCATGGACTGCACATAGCATGGATATTTTAGGGTGCGTCTACACTGGCAACTTAAGGAGTCTTAAGTCGACCTAAACAAAGCCACGTCCACACTGGGCTTTTATTAAGTCGACTTAAGCACTTCCTTAAGTCGACTTAATAACACCTGGTTTTAGATTGACTTAAGCTTTAAGTCGACTCCTTAAGTCGACTTAAAGCCAGTGTGGGCGGGGATTAGCAGCTAAGTCGACCTTATTAAGTCAACTTAAAGCGTTAAATCCACTTAATAAGGTCGACAAGGGGCTATGTCTACACTTAGAAAAGTTAAGTTGACTTTGTTAACAAAGTTGACTTAACGTTCCTAGTGTAGACATAGCCTTAGATGTCACAGGTATTGTGTCTGAGATGCACTGTGCAATGGGGTGGGGCAGTGTAAAGGTTTTATCAGAACCTCTTTAGGGTGATCTGTATGGCTTTGACAATGTGCTAACCCCACATGCCTGTTGGTAAATACCACCCAGCACCATCATAAATTCTGCCTTTGCTGCCCATGTTAAATAATGGTTATAGGACTGTTTTAGAGAGTTTTGCAAAATTTTGAGATTATTTATTGTATCTTCTCATGCGTAAGGCGAGACAGAGTCAGGGGAAACGAGTGAGGTGTCTTCTCACCCATAAGGTGAGAAAGAGTGGGACTAAATGTTGGGCCTGGGTGCTGCTAGGCCCATGTAGTGGGAGAGAGGTGAGGTGAAGGAGTGGAACTGGGAGAGGGGAGCGGCCACTGCACTCTGGCCAGGCCATCTCCACTGGGCCCATGTGGTGGGTGAGGAGCAGGGCTGGAAATGGGGAGTGGCCGCTGTGGTTGGCCAGGCCCAGCAAGAGGGACTGATTAAAAGATTGCTGTGACAGGCTGTAGTTAGGGTTGGTTTTTTTTTCAGGAAGACCAGCTCACCAGTCCTTGAGTGCACCGGCCCCTCTGCCATTTGCTAGAACTGCCAGGTGGCCAGTCTGCCCCGGGTGTCTGTAACATCAGCTAGGTTGTAACCCAGTGTTGCTCAAATGATTTCAGTATATGCTGGCTGAGGTGCTCATGAATCCAGCTCTGCAGGTCTCAGAGGAAGCCAGATAAGCCTCATGAAATTACCTAACATAGCTTTTCTATACAGAAAAAGATCACAGCTTCAGCCTCCCAGAATTGAAACAAGTGTTGTTCCCAATGGTATAAAACTCTTTAGCTCAGATCCCCAGCTACTCCAATGAAATAAAAGGAGCTACATCAAATTGCAGCAGCTGAGGATCTGGCTCACTATTTATAGCTATTTTGGGGAAAAGAAAACCTTGTTTTTAAGAAGTGACAGATCCTGTTGGGTTTGAAATGTTGGACTAAGCTCTGGAGAGAGGGATGAGTGGACAGAGGGCAGGCAAAGTGGTCATAGCGGCATAATAAATACATTTATCACATGGTTCCACAATTTAAATCATGGGGGCAATGATCTAATGTTGAGAACCAGGTTAGAGCTCCCAGTTGAGGGAAGTGGAATTAGACAGAGTTGCAGGGGACATCGTTGGCGGCCAGGTCGGTCTGGTCAGAACTCCCTAGCCAGGGTGGAGGGACTGTGCATTCTGGCTGTGACTGGCTGGACTGGGTAGTGCATCTCTTTGGAAATGAGGAACTTCACTGGGGCATCAACACAGAACTCACCATGGCATGGCCCAGCGTGCTGGAATTGTGATGGTGTGAGCCACTTTAGATGCAGATATGGGCTTTTGAATTTGCATTTGGGGCTGGAATTCTTCGATGGATGGTCTAAAGTGGGGAATGCCGGCCAACCAAACTGCTAGTAATATTTTATGGTTGGGTGGTGCTTGCAATTGGGCCAGAAAAATGACCTATTATTTATTCCAGCAGCGGGTGGGTTAGCAGCCTCCCTTTGTCCTGGTGCGGTTGGGAAGGAGAATTAAGGCAGAACTTCATCAGAATGAGTTAACTTGCCCTTGAACACTGTTAATAAAGCTGATCCCATTTAGCATATGAGTGGGTGGCGCTAGCTATCTTGTACATTGTGATATACTAATGAATCTACAATGCATGATTTCAGCATCAAAAAAGTGTATGGAAAATATATTTTCAGAGTCTTTCCAATTACCATTGCCCTTTATGTGTTTTGTTCCTTGTGCATTAATTTAGATGAGCTCAGAGTTGTTGGGTTAGCCTTGAAAAGAGTGTAATTAATACAGGTTAATTTAACTAGGTTCAGTATTTGTGATTCACTAGTTCTATTTTCTATTCTGTGTGTCTTGATAATGGTGTGTATGGGTTGAGTTTCAATTTATCTTTACATCTGTTTTGTGATATTTTTAGTATGGAAGATAGTTATGACTTCAAGAATAGAATATGAATATACCCCATGTAAATACACACACATAGTTCCATCTATATATATATATATATATATATATATATAAAGAATCACTTCAAACAACGCTGAAATACAGACTCATATCTAGGGTGAAACAATACAACACAGCCTAAAGAAATATTACACACAGCTGAATTCAAGAAGCAGAGCTAGACTTTTCTACTTGCAAATCTTTGAAGCCCCTGGTTTGGGGAGACATGAAATATAAAGGAGAATCTCAGTTTTTTATCCTAAATCATTTCATTTTAAGCTTTTCAAACTTTACTTTTTAGTTTGGCTTGGAATATGTAAATTGCTATAAATCAATGTAAAATTAATCACCAGGAACAAGCTACTTCTGCAGCAAGAGGTTGGGAACTAAAATACTTCCTGCCTCCTCCTCCCCACACACATATATAGCATTTTGGGATAAAAGGAGTCCATAAATTTGGGGTTGTATCCCAAAGCATCTTGTCACTAACTCAGTAGAGCAAACTCCAATCATTCAAAACTCCTGTCTCTCAAAATCACAAGAGTGTCTTAAAAGTCATGAGATTTTTTTTAAAAAAACCATTCATTTTCCTTTATTGTCTTGCTTCTGAAGGTGAACTTGGGTCATGTTTTCATGGTGCTTTTTCCCAGAATCACATGCCACCAGAAGCTGGGGCTTTAGGAGGAACACTAAACATCATGAGAGCTGGCAACCAACCTAAACCACTAATTCTGTGACAATTTGTGCATTGACAGTCATTTCACATTGGAACACAGAAGGTCACAGACAGAGTATGACATAACTTGAGAGGAAGAAATATGAATGGTGAGAAAGCAAGTGGGGTGGAACTAAATAAATCTATGCTAGCCTCTCAGCTGCATTCATGTGTAACACATCCTTTTGTGGTCCAATTTTTGCCAACCCTTTTTTAAAACGTATAACCCAAAATGCATGACAGCTACATTGTACCTTTGACTCATCCATAGATCTTGCAACTCCCATTGGTATCAACTGGAGATGCGTACTTGGTTCAAAGGCTACAGGTGGTTCGAAAATTGTCTAGGAGGAAGAGAGAATGTTCACTTAGGTGAGGATATTAATTTAGGAGAGACCCCATTTTTATTTTTAGCATCACTAATAGTTTCCAGACTTGAGTTATTCCTCACTTTCAGGTCATATTGTCCTTTCGATAGAATCTCTAGACTTGAGACTAGAAGAAATTCACTCAGTCATTAACACTTTCATCTTGTTTTACTCAGCCTTGGTACTAGGTAGATGGTGGATGACAGCCTGATAATTTTGAAAATAGGATTTTAAATTCACACCTCCTCTTTATTTTAGATTCATTTTTCTTAATTTCCAATTCTTGGAAGGAGTTGATGCATTTTTAGATTACGATTTGTCATGTTCTGAAACACTGGCTTACTGTAGAATGATGCTCAGTGGAGGAATTTATTAAACAAAAAAGAAGAGACTCCAGGAACTGTAAATTGCTCTCGCTGGTGTCCTGAGTAACTGAAATTTACTAGGACCCTTTGAAGTTTATGTACATTTCCGATTTGAATTGAAGCAGTTTCCAGGCTTGCATAGTGAGTAATTTATTAAAGGGAATCAGTCTTACAAATTGACATAATCCTAAAGGCAGATCCTGCAGACCCTTGCTCTTAATGTCACTGATGTCACCTTGAAACGTTTCACCTGAATGATGACTACAGAATCTTCCCTAGGAGATACATGAATAAATGAAGAATGTTCTTGGCTCTCTGGGCTTAGTCATTCTTCTGGTGATGACAGCCATTCTCTAGCCCAGTGTTTTGCAACCTTTAGTGGCCTGGGGAACACCTAAAAGTATTAATTATTTTACGTTAAACACCTGATGAAAACTTTCTTGAAACAGCTGGTATATACTGGCTGTAATGTTCATCATTTCTGTGTACTATGTGTTCCTGTGAAAATGATTCAGGAAACTGAATTAAATACAATTTTATGAATATGACATGCATTTATTTCTAAAAAAATAGATACATGAAGATTATGCACATGACTTAAAACTGAAAATGATATTACTTACATTTGAAAGAGAATTTTGGGTCTGCATGTTCAAGCAAAGTTCATCTGTTCTTGGAGTAAGGTTCATCAAAGAAAGTCTTACTGTGGAAATTCTGTCCAAGTGATTTTGATGCCGGTGATAACAATGGTGGGAGATTTAAAATGCCCGATGTTCAGCAAAAGAGCAAGACAGCAGCAAATGCTGATGTGCGCCTGGAAGCTTTGCTGTGGTATTTTAAATCTCTCAGGTACACGTTGGATCTCTGCATTGCTCCTTCACCCCTCCCCACTCAGTTCCCCCATCTCCCCAAAGGAGGGGGAGGTCGGTTGTGAAACCTTCATTAAATCCGTGGAGCACCAGGGTTCCATGGAACACCAGCAGAGAAACACTGCTCTGACCCATTCCAAGCAAAAGATCTGCTTGTCCCCACACCTGGACTGAAATCCTGAATGGTAACCTGGAGCAGGAGCCTTGCAAAATATCTGCAATCAACCCCCTGAGCCCACAGACTCACCTGGTATCAGGTTCTGTTGGAAACTCAGAGTTCAACTCAAGTGAACCTTCTGAGAGAATCTGGACTCAAATCTGGTCTACACTTTCTGCCAGTTTTGGCAGCAGTTGAAGGGAGATACGCAAGCTATGTATCTCCCTTTGACTCTCTAACGCTCACCTCTCTGTCTCCACTGCGCTGAGTTGTAGGGAAATGCCATCCTGTTGACTCAGTGCTACTCTTCTAACAGGGCAGGAGTTACTAAATTGAATTCCAGAATGATTGAGTGGGTCTTGACTGGCCACTCAATTGAACCCGGAAGAACGACCTGATGGTAGTGAATTTGCCACCATCAGTATAGATTTAGCCTCAGTTTCAACTGGGTCAGTTCCCTAAAACCAGGCCAACTTTCAGTTCTGTGCCCACAATGGCAAGAGTACAGGATGATGCCTGGATTGTGCAAATGCTTCCTTAGCGAGACATGGTCTTTGCATTAAACCTTAAATAATGAATTCTTGCACACTCTGCAAGCTCCTTGCACTTTGATGAGTCTGGGTGAATTTTCTGTCACTACACAGAACCTTGTGAAGCTTAGTTATTTCATTTGAGTTTAGTTTAAACTAGAAACCCAAAGGGAAAGTCATGCAGTGAGCATCCACATGATTCCCAAACCCAAGAACCAGATCAGCCACCCACTCGAGAACTGAAATCACTGTATCTCACACAGCAGCCACCAGATCCTGTTGGTGGAAGTTGGTATCCAGGGGGTTATGCTCTTGGCCAACTTCCTTTCCCTATTTGTCTTACTATTAAGGTTGAACCTGTCATTACTCAGAGGTACTTTATCACAGACAATGAGGTAGTGTCTCCAACTGGTGGGTCAGGCTATGCTCTGATGGTTCCTAATAAACCTATTTTTCATTTGAAACGTCGACCCAGCTGCCCAGCAGGTCTGCACTGGAGGTTGATCAATGATCTACCCTTTTGTTTTGTGATGTGGAACCGTCCTGACTCTTTCAAGGCCAAGTGGAAAAATGGCCCAGCCAGGCTGGGGGAGGAACAGGAAGAGACAGCTAGAGTTTGATAAAAAGCCTCTTGAGCTGGCCTGCTGAGTCTGTCAGCCCTGTTCGCCAATCAAATGTAAGAGATGCAGATTTTGGTTCTTGTGTCTGAGGCAGCAGTTGCAGCAAAGGGAAATCTGGGAAAACCAAACATCACTGCTGGCTTCCTCTGAGGCTTCACTTCCCCACTGCGCAGTGCTGAGAATGGGTGTAACAAAAGAAACCTTTGTTACCCAAAGGCACCCAGCATTAATTTGGGAGGACACCATAACCATGATCTGAGAGCACGTAACCATAAGCAAGCACGTTCCCCACAATATGCTGGGCAATGCTCTTTGCCTCAATTTCCTGCCAATGAATGTATGGTCCTTGAACACACCGCTCCCCTTACCCTCTGCTGCTCGCCACTCACAGCTGGTTGTTCATGTTCAGTGAGGACCTAGTGTTCCTGTGGGTTTCCTTTCCACACCTAACGAGGCTGGGGGTACACTGAGCAACGTTCCTGCAGTTGGCTCAGCGCTGCTGCTATCTTCGCCACCGTGCTCCTGCTTTCACAAAGGTATTTTGCTCTAAAGCGCCCCCTCTGGCTGATCAGAGAACAGTACCTATGGGTCACAATGGGAGTCCCCTCCATTCTACTTCAGTCGGAGGCATGTTCATTCTCTGGTACGCCTTATGGCGTAAGCTAATGAATGCCTGATAGAGAATGCCTCAGGCAAGGGGCCAAATTTTCCAGAGTCTCTTGAAATCCAGCAACTGTAAAAGGTTCATGCCACACCTATTTGTACATGCAAGCTCATTACATTGGGGCTTATGTGCCCAGTTGCCTGATTTTTATATCTCAGTGTTTGTTTGCATATAACTCAATCAAACGTATAGAGTTTGGGGCATGCCCAGTTTAAGAGGCTTCTTTAGATACCTGAGGACTTAATCTCTTCCCCTGTCTCTTCTCAGGCAGACTGATCAAACAATGCAAAATTAATAAAGAATCAAGGAGGATGGGGTGCAGTCCCTCCAAACCATGCCCTTGGTAGATTGTGGGGCATGAGGGATAGTCTTCAGGATTTGTCTCAAACATTTCTATGGCTTCAACTCCAACTTTGATATGTCCATTTGTTAATACAAAAATATTGCTAAGCTATGGCTTGTGTGTGGGTGAAGTTCTCAGAAAAGTAACCTTTGAGATATATTGGCGTTCCTTCCTGGAGAACACAATGAATCCACGGTTATTTATTTTTAAATGAATAGCCTGGGAAAAAAAAGACATCTTGACTCAAACCACTTTTTAAAATTACTTGCAAAGATGTCAAGGCTGACTATTGACAAGAGGCACTGACTTGCTTCAATCTAATTTTGTGAGTTGATTAAGTGAGGGGTAAAGAAATATTAGTAGAGCTGACTTTGGCAGATTAGTTAATGGGACATTTAACCTCCCTTTCTCCCGCCCCCTCCCTTTGGGTCTTGGAAGCAGAAGTCAAAAAAGAAGAATTCTTTCTGCCAGTTTGCAAGTTACAATTCTGAGCTGTGAAGAGACCTAGATTCACAAGGCAAAGGGCAGACCATCCTCAGAGCCGCTGCGTTTCTGTGCCTGTCATTTCTGTGGGCAAATCATTAATGCTGCATGGAATCTGAAAACAAATGTTATCTTTACAAAAATAATTGCTGGTGAAATTTGTTCATTTCAAGTGGTGTTTGCTCTGTGCCCCAACCCTCAAACCGGGAATAGCTCTTCTCCGGACACAGCCAGTGCGAAATCTGTGTAAGGTATTGTTAGGAGTAAGGAGGAGGAAATGGGTTTGTATATATGTTTTTGTCTAGTCATTGAGTGGCCTTTACTATACGTACCCTACAATGAAATGGAAAAGCAAAGACCTTACATGAAATTTGTGTCTTTCAACGTAAAGCAGCACCATGTTCCTATTAACATTTCTTCCACTGCAGCTACTTGTGAATTCAAGTAAAGTTTTCAGACTAAGATCCTAAACTGGCCCAGCAGAGATGCGAGCATGCTCTTATAACATGAAGCAGCCCTCTGCCGTGTGCCGCTTCACCTCCCTCCACAAAGACCTGCTATTATCACTCATTAAAGAGCAGCATTTTGATATGCTAATTTTTAGTATCATTGAAGTATATCACCTGTCCTTGATCAGCCAGCCCGTTCTTTTGTAAGGTTCAACTTGTCTGACCTTCTCATAGGCTTTACCCAGCACCTTCTTGAGGCCAATGAGGCAATGTGGTACAAAGAGCTGATAGTATTAAGCAACCAGCAGCCACACAGAGTGATAGCTTCATTCCTGCAAGAAAAGGCACCTTCCTATAAAATGTTCCAGACTGAGACCCGCAACGGTTTAAAAAGACATTGTCAAGCAGTGAACTTTCTGGCCTTAATTCTGATCTCATTTATGCCATTGTGCTTTTACTTCAGTGTTTCTCCACTGACTTGGCTGGAATTACACCTGATTTAGACTGGCATAGGCGAAGTCAGAATCAGGCCTTATAGATTTTTACCCTTCATTGTTTGAGGTTAGCATTCGGAACTTTTAAGACAAAGAGCTAAATTCTGCTCTCAGGAACACAGGTGTAATGACAGAGTAATTCCATTGATGGTGACGGAATTAGCCCTGGGATTTAAAAGCAAAGGAGTGATCAGCGATCATGACCACTCCTTTGTGCTTATTCTTTTAAATCCCAGCACTAATTCCAACAGAAAAACTGGGACGTATTTCCCGACTCATTCACTGACTTATTATGTAATATTGAGTAAGTTATTTACAGTCAAGTTTTCTAATGCAGCCACTGGAATGCCTGACTTGAAATAGTTTGGACCTAATTTGCAGAAGAGCTGGGCACCCCCAGCTGTCATTTCTTTCAGTTGAAGCCATGGGTGCTCAGCTGGTATCCTGTCCAAGGCTGCCTCCCCAATGGCCGTGTAGGGCACTACACTGAGTTTCACTCACTTTCTTCCCTTCATGTCATCAGTTGTTTAGTTGTGTGGCTCTCAATTTCTAGTCCTAGACCTGCTCTCCTTGCTGAGTCCTTATTAATCTATGTCCTTGGAAACTAGAAAGATAGACAATAACACAAATGCAGGTTTCAAATATTTGGATTCCAGAATCAAGGAAAGTGTGGAAATGGAGGGTGAAATTAGAGTTGGAAAATAAATGCCTGGCTCTAATGAAGAGATGGAAGTGTATAGTATGTGACAGGAAGATACCAATAAGAGAAAGTCTATAAAACTGCAGGCTGTCCAGTTTTAATGTATGGAGCTGTGGTCCAGAAGAACAGAAGAAGAAACAGGAATCAGTGATCTGTCCCATGGGAATGAGAATGTTGAGATGGATGAGTGAAGAAGCCCCATATAGAGAATGGGAGAATGAGTCTGTTAGAGACACTCTTAAAGTAACACTGCAGCTGAAAATAATGAGGGCGTGCAGGTCCTGATGGTTAGGTTATGTGATGCATAGCCCTGACAGCGATGTTTGTAAGAGAGGCCAACAGATCAAGATTGAAGGAAAAAGACAGAGGGTACATTTATACAGCCAGTGGCAGAAAGCCTTTGAGCCTAGGTGAACAGCCATTGGTTTATGGGGCTTGCACTATGGTGCTAAAATAGCTATACAGACCATGCTTCCCTGGGCTTCAGAGCTGGGTTCCAGCCCCAGCCACAATGTCTACACAACTATTTTTAGCACCATAGTGTGAGCCCCCAATAAGCGCTTGTCTGTTGACCTGGGCTCCAAGGTTTACTGCCATGGGCTGTATAGATGTACTGAGAGACGCAGAAGTGGTGGGATGTCAGGATAGACTATGGTGTGTGGGAGAGGACAGGGTACTGAATAAACCACCTTGGAGGGAGAGGATTCACAGACCAGACCCTCCATTTGAAGGGCTTAATATAAAGAAGACTTAGAGCTGCTCTGGGATTTTCCAGTGAAACATTTTTTCCCCCTTCAAACCTAAAACTTTTCACAGGAGAGGGTCAGTTTTGATGGATGTTTTCATTCAAAAGATTTTAGGGAAAAAAATCAAAATGATTGAAATATTTTATTTCAACATTTTCTAAGTGAAAATGTCCAGTTTTCAAGTTCAAAAATGACTCTTTGGTTAGTAATTTAAATTATTTGTAGTAAAATGAAACAATTTTTAAAAAAATTAAAAATGATCAAAATCAACACTTAACATTGCAAAATTATTGGAATGGAACATTCGGATTGACTTGAAATCTACACATACTTTTGGATTTTCAGTCCACACATTTTTTCAAGATTTTAATTTTTTGTCCCAGTTGAAGATGGGAACATTTTTTAATCACAATTTTTTTCCCACAGATCAGGAAAATCATTTCTTGCCCAGATAGTCAGGTAGCCAATTCCAATCACCTACTCAGTGTACCTTTGGAAGGGTCACAAGCTCAAATTATTTTGGTTCTATTGGTTGCAACCAGCATTCAGTCAACTGAATCAAAGAACGAGCTCTGACGGCATCAAACAGTAGCATGGAAATGATTTATGCTTTTTGTTAAATCCAGATGGCTTATTGAGATGAAGTGCGGCAGACAGGCAGGTCTCCACAGCCACACGTCATAGAAGATGCCAAAAAGCCAGCGGATTAATAGCTAAGCACAGACACTGCTGTCAGCTTTTTAAGTGTTTAAGCTTCTCCAAAGTTTGGAGATGTGAACATCTGACCTGAAGACAAAATTTGGTCTTTGGACATAAAAATGCATTTAGGCAGCCACAAAAAAATCAACGTGGAGTGAAAATGATGAAAGGATCTGAGAATCCTTTTCAAAGGGAAGGGGTTCAAAGCAGCAATATCTTCCTCCCTTCTAAATCCAAAGATGTTCCTCTACAGGAGAGCTGCATGGTCAAATCTCCAGGGAATGTGGTGGCACCTCATGGCATCATCCCACATCCAGGCAAAATAACATAATTGAGAATGTAGCTCTTTAGGGTCCTACATAAATAAAGGCTGCTTGGATTTCTCTCACTCTATCTTTTTTGCAGAGTGTGTGAGTGAAAATGAGATTGTTGTATTTAGTAACTTGCTTCCTTCTAATTTTAAAGATGCTCCAGTCATCTCCTCCAGTCACATGTACAAGCACCATAAACCACATCCATACCCAGTGAAAGCAAGATCAATCAATGAAAACAAAGAATCTGGCTCTACACCAAGCACCATCTCATGAAGTGCTGAGGAGATAGCTGGGCTTTGCAATGTTCACTGAAGGTCATAAACCCAAGTCTGTCAGACCAGAGGGAGAAGTAAATTCCAGAATCAAGGTCTGACCTGCCACCAGCTGGCAGATTGAACCATTGGAGTGGTTGTCTCTTAGATATTGTTCTGACTCAAGAGGGGCCAGTCTTTTGTGCGTATGTAAACTTAGACACTAGCACAATATAAATAAATAATAATAAAACTTTATTAGTCACACTACCTTTAGTTGCCCCTTGGAGCTAATTAGATCCAGTGTAGTTTTTGGAGCGGAGCTATAATGTATTTCATGAATGAGATGTCACGAAGCAAACAAGTGGCCACATTGTTTAAAGTCTCTGTGCGGACTTCAGAACCCAGTGCAATAAACTTTGAAGTAATTTAGTCTGGAGGTGAAAAAAAAGCTAGATAATATGAAACATGCTTTTCTACAATGCATTGGAAAATAGCTGTTTCCTCATTCCACAGCAATAATGAACACCAAAGATAAAGTCAAGGGAAAAACACTCAAAACATTCAAAGAACAATCTTTCTCAATTTACTATATATATAGTTGATCTTTTTGATTGAAAATTTCTCCTCCAAAAAACCTCCATGCTGCATCAGAATTTTGCTTTTGCTTATCTTTCAGATTGTTTGAACACTGGCATCTATTTTAGTAACGACAAGCAATACATCGGGTAGGTTGTCTTTGCCATTTTTCATTTACACAGCAGCATAAATCTTTACTGTTTACTGAAGTCCGCTGCTTCACTCCCTCTGCGGCATATGCTTACCATATGGCTGCTAACCAAAACCATGTTTTGGCTACTGTCTAAAAACACCACCAAGATACACTGTGCCATAGAAAAATAAAATTTAAATTGAGATTCTAATGAATTGGAAGATTTCCTGGGAAAATGAGCATATTTGTCAGATAGCTATGATGCCTTGACAAAAAGAGAAATCCATAGAGGAAATATACACTGCTATTCTAGTTACATGATATAAGTGTGCAAAGTATGGTAGGCGGTAGATTTGAAGAAATTATGAATGGAGTGAGTTTTATTGACCACCAAACACTAGCAGCTGTCACATCAGCTACACGGGAGCAGTACTCAATACAGCTCAGGAATGGGGTGCACAGGGAGGTTGCAGGTTCCTGTGCTTTCTGAGCTACTCGTAATTATTTGCATAATATAGAAGAGCCTCATGGCTGCTCCGTGTTATGTCAGCTGGAAGCAATCCCAGAAACTATTCCAGATTACAATGTAAGGAGCATCTAATCATACTCATTTTACCTAGCCTTGTGCTCTGCACCAAGACAGGAAATTCCCTAATATTGTTCATTTGGCCCTACACTAGCTGGGGTTCTTCTTAAGAAGGGGACACCTTCTGTGGCTATTTACAACAGGTTAACATTTACTTTGCGACACCACCGCAGCTTTAGATTGCACATGTATAAGTCAGCCTGCAATGTGTGAGTGTGAGCATTATCTATTTTAGTGGGTAAAATATGGAACTTTTGGGGGATGTGCATGTATAGAGAGATCAGGCCACTATAGATCATCTTTTTGCCACCAGAGCAACTCAACAGGGCATAAGAATGTCATCAGACATCTCCACAAGCTGGAAATGGAGCAAGAACAGGGCCCTCTCATGAGGTTTGCAATAATGTCTTGCTTGAAACTAGTTCAGAACCTCCAGAGAAAAGCTTTCCTATGTTTGGCAAATAGAGAACGTTACGCTTTGTGAGATAAGAAATATTATTTTCAATCTTATAACACGGCATTATAAACAATTATAAAATAGAGTTTTATATTTATGTAGCTTAGTGTTATTTTAACTTTGATCAATGCCTGGCTCCTATTTAATGTATTAAAAATTCTATCAAGGATAATGCTTATTCAGTGCGAATCTCACTTAGAAATAGATAGGCAGGTGATATATTCATGATGAGCTCTTTTAAAGACAGTCCTGTATATATCTCAAAGACTATAGGGAGAAAATGTTTTAAGAGGATACCATTCTGTATCACTAGCAGAATACCATGAACCTAATCTCATATTACAGGCTTTGCAATGCGTGTCAAGCATTGTGTTGGTTTTATAAAATGCAAACTTTGTAGATGAAATGACAAAAAGATCTCAATAAAATTTGGAATAGGTCTAACCAAGGCAGATAAAAATAAGGTGCAGACAGAGCTTCACTGGAAATTGGAATGAAACCTGAACTGAACTTTTCTTGTGTTTCTATAAAATGTTGATCACTTCTCTCCATACCTTTTATTGTTTGCACAGCTCTGTACTTAGATTCCAGCTGAAACTGGTAGCAGAAGTGTTTCCATATGGCAAAAAGCTTGTTCTTGTGATGTCTCCAGAGTTATTGTGCAGACCTAAGAAGCTGAGATGGCCCAGAGAAACATCTACCATTTTGGGTGCCTCGTCAAAGTGAACCACCAAACATCTACGTTTTGCAATTATTTGTAGGCAAGACAGTAAGACAGAAGGATGCAATTTTTACTGTCTCTTTAAAAATAGCCAAGGCAGAGCACACACAGGATTGGTCTGTTTTTTTAAAAGATAACACTATTTGTATGACGCTATGCTTCCCTGTGGGTCTTCAACTGGAGGCTCACATCTGTAATCACTGGGTATTAATGCTTGTGCTAAAAGACCCAGCTGGGTTAGCCATACCTGTAGCAGGCTCGTACATTTCTACTTGACCTAGGAGAGCGGGAGAGCGAGCTATACTGAGCTGGCGAGGGGATTTATGGTAGAAGTTATAGCTAATCATGTAATCAAAGTTCATGTATGTTGGGAGTGTCTCCAGCTATTGGAGAAGGAATGGTTAAAAGTCTGAATTCACTGAATGGTAACTAAAGAAGATGGCAAATCTGGAACAGAGCTGTATCTAAGAGCACAATCGAAAAGTAGCTCTGGGAGCCTTTGTGTTTTAGTGACAACTCTCTAAGGAACAATCCTTCCACTGCTCCTTTCTTGATCTGGGGGAGTAGTTGGGAGGGGAGATAAATTACCTCAAAAGATTCATCTTCCTTCTTGTGCTTGACTAGCTAATCTGGCCAGCAAATAGGGTGGGCCGAACTAAGGCACTTGACCTTTCCTTATCCACTGGTTTACTTAGGCGGTATCTAGACAGCAAGGGCTGCTTCACAACAGACATGAATGCAAGATTCAAGCAGGATTCATTCAGTCAAACTGTAGAAGATTTGCACCCCCTCCCCCTCCTCCTCTCCTCAACCAAGTAAAACAAGGGGACAATTTAGCTGTCTGCATATAAGACTCTTGCCTACCCGCATCCTACAGTCTTTCTCATGGCATCTGTGCATTGCATTGAAACGCACCATAGAATGTGTCAAAGATGTTGTTTTGCAAGAAGAAAACATCCTGTCCAAAGGATTCTGTTTACCACTAAAGAGTGTGTGCATCATTCACACAATGGTGATCAAATACAGGAGCTGTCAAGCTGGACAAGACCTTTCTAGTTGGTCAATCAGATCTGAATGAAACAATTTATTTCCTCAGTACCTTGCATTATTAAAATATTTCTTAAGCAAGGGGGGTGAGGAAGCAATGACATGATTAGTAACACAGTCATCATTCCTGCTGGTAATGGTTTTCGAAGAACAAATAGAAAGAAAAATGATTGCTTTTCAAAGTGTTCAGGAATAGGTCACAAACTCAATCAGGTTGGCGATCCCAGTCCAGTCCCATGTGGACTTTCATCCCACACCTGGTGGTGCTGGGTAGTTCAGGAGAAATCCAGAACTGAACTGGTGAAGGGTTCTTTGTGACTCAGAATGGAAACACTTTGTCAGAGCAGTGCGGGGGAAGCTCATGTAAAGCCAGGCTCTTGTCAGCACTTAAAATCACTCTCTGGAGCAGCAAAATGTACTACATTTGAAAAAGAAAAATGAACAAAAGACAGCGAATAACTAAAACAAATTGTTGCCGGAGATTGCAGTTCGGCTCCCCCTTTGTTGTGACACCAGCCATCAGAAACAGATTTATACAGAACTATGGTGTGCATGTGTGTGTGGAGGAGGCAGACCCCCCCTCTCTGGATCTGGTAATGAAATGGTTAAAATCCTGCCATTAGCAATCAGTAGCACAAGTCACTGCTGACCTACACCTTGTCTGTCATTATCTCATGCTTACTGCTGAAAATTACTTACTTTGGCAATGCAGTCATGAACAGAGCGCCATTTACATGTAGGGAAGGAATCCTGCTGCACTTTATGTGCAGGAATAATTGGGTTGTTGGTGTTTGTCCACACAGAACACCCCACATTAGGGCCAGGGGAGGTTGAGAAGTATGACATCCATTTTCTATTGGTGTAAATGGCCACCCACTATGCAGTCCAAAATACAGTGGGATGAGAAACATTGGGGTAGGGTGAGGAGTTTATAGAGTTATGAAATTCAATGTGACCAGCTCAAAGAATGATTTTTCACAGGCCCCAAAAGAATTTCACACCCTGTATAAAATCAGCAGCATCCTGGCAACAAAATCAGGGAAAGGGGGAAGTTGGACTATGACAAGTGAGCCATTTCCGTTTCCAGTTTCTGAGGACACTGGCTGATGGAGGCTTTACTATAAATCTGAGCTGTGTCTGCACAAAACCTTTAGACTTTTCAGGCTTGGACTAGAACTGAGCAATATTTTTGCCAACATTCTTTTTTTCAGCTAAAAATGCAGATTTAGCAACCCCAAAACATTTCACGAATTCATGTCAGTTTCACCAACCTGACATTGTAAGCAATTCCAAGAAAGTTCGACAGTTTAGTTTCAACATTATCAAAATTGCACATAACTCTTCTTGATTTAAAGTAACTTTTTATTTTGACATTTCTGCCAATTTAATTTCTGAATATTAAAAATGAAAAAAAAAAAAGTTCCAAACATTTCCTTTTTTCTGGGGGATGGAATGTTTTATTTAGCCCTAAACATTTTTTTTTTTTACACACCAAAACATTTGAAACTATTAGTTTTTGGGTCAATCCACAGTGATTTTTTTTAAAATCAGAATTGCTAGCAAACCAAAAATTCAGTTGTTCACAGTCAGCTAGTTTGGAATAGAGAGCCTTAAGCCACCTGGGCAGTGGTCTGTAACCTGCGGCTCTGGGGCTGCCCCCTTGCAGCTCCATGGCTGGAGAGCTGAGGCCGGCGGGGCCATTTTAAACCTCCTGCCCTGCTGAGCTCCCAGGCACATGGCCTCAGATGGGGCAGAGTGGGAGATCTAAACCAGCTTCAGCCAGTGTCTGGAGGCTCCCCTACTCCAGCACAGGTGTGGGGGCAGCTGGGAGGGCCAGGGGCATGGGATGAAGGGCTGCTAGAAAAGCCAACAGCGTTGGGAGGCTACACCCATTGCGGCTCTCAAAATGCTTGGTTATTGCAGGAATTTAAAAAAATGGCTCTTCTTAAGTTTTGAGTTGCCGACCCCTGCACTAGGACATGTGTTTTATATATGGTTTTGATACAAGTCTTTTTTAGCTGAGCCAGAAGCCAATAAAATGTCCCTTAAACTGGCATAGTCCTCTAGCAACTGATTATTCCTGTAAGAGGAGATTTTGTTTTCTGAATCTTTTAAACAGATCCATTTGTTCCCCAGGGTGTCCATGCTGTATATTATTCTGGCTTGCAGATGTATTTTACTGTTGTATGCTGGAATGTAAAATTAAAATGGCTTCATTGTATTTCTATAAATGTCAAGTTTAGCATGCAGCGCAAGTACTGAATAGAAAAGTCTATTCCTGCAGTGAGGTTTTCTGATTAGGAAACTCTAATAAGCTATTGAATAATGTTTAGGACAGCAGTCAAGAAACCTTTTGCACTGTAATAACAACAACTTTATTGAACCACCAAGCATATTGATAATAGTCAACCTGCAGTGCATGTCGCTAGATGGTGCTCTTGCTCTGTTTTCCATTATCAATCCACAGATATAGCACAGCTAGAGCTTTACAATGGATAAATCCGTTACCTGTGAGAATGTCTTTCATTGGAGATACATAAGGATTTTATTATCCTCTACCGGTGGCTGCAGGCCAGTACCCTAATGGTCCTTGTGAACTTTGTCAGTCCAGAGCATTGTGACATCATCTGAAAGATACTAATATGCAGAGTCTTCACAGAGCCAACACATCAACTTTTCCACAGCTGTTACTGCATTCATAGAAAACACCATTTTCTGGAAGTGATAGTTGAAAGGAAAAGTGTACAATTGAATTATAGCTGTAAAACACGGCCTTTAGCTTCATTTGAGAGACAGCGTTATCCCTTGCCGGGACAAAGGGGTCTGCTGTCAAAGCATTGGCTGCCCCCTTGAAGCAGTAGGCATGGTGTGTTACAACAGCCCTGCACATTAATTCTCAACTCAAACAACTTACTGCTTTCTGCAGGGAGGTAAAATAGCAGATGTTGGGTGTTGTCGTCACTGTGAGATATGGCAAGCAAGTAAACTATGAAACAATGCAAGCACGTTTCCGTGACAATTTTGCAAGGCTTTTGCAAAATGACAGCTCAGTTAGCAATCTTTAGTCAACTGTTTCTTACACACATTTACCGTAAATGGCACTTTTGCAATTACACTTTGGGGCTCAATCCTGTGAGGTGCTGAAAGTCCTCCATTCTCACCTCACCTCACCTCACTGGAGACTTCAGCACCTTGTAGGATCAAGCCACGAACCCACTATCGTTCCTAAGGGGCAAATGTATAGACAAATTCTGCTTAAAGTAGTCCAGTCCAGTTCCCATTGGCTGAGAATTAGATAGGGCCCTTACACTATAGAATGTACTGATAAAGGTCCAAGTGAATGAATGAGTCTTGTTAAATCAAGACACGGGGATTTGGAATCCAATTACATTTTGTGATAACATCCTGCCAATTTAATGTGTGTGTGTTGGGGGGGGGGGGGGGGCAATTGGTATCATAATGTGCCTGACTGCCTGAGCATTAAAAGCATTAAAGAAAGGGGAAAAAATGAAAGCTTCTACATTTTCTCTTGCACTAATTGAATTTCTGTCCATAACATTTACAGACTTTAAGAAGTGCCTACATAATTACCTTTTTTTCTTCTTTTTTTCCCTTTCTCTCTATTTAAAACTCATTGTAATGTGTCATTTTATAGGAGCTGGGAATAAATCTTTTGTCAACTTCATTGCATTATTATGCAAAGTACACATAAAGCATTGGAATAAAACAAATCCAAGAAAAACAGAATGTTGTTTCTTTCAGTGACTTCCTAGTCTACCTAATTAGAAGCCTCCAAGTTTGCTAACAGGAACACTTTTTTCAGAGACACTTCCTCATCGTCTACCACTGAAATCAAAGATTTCACTGTAGTATACTGATGTCTGCTGGAGGGATGTATGTTTACTTAGAGAAGGAAGACATGATGAAATCCCTATTAGTTATCATTTTAGAATCGATCATGAAAAAGTTGCTGAGCAATGCCAGGATTACTTGACACAAAGAGAGAGAGAGAGGTCTCTTTTAAATACTCTCTTCCCCCAATGTAAGTTGTAGGGATTTCAAGAAACATATATTGGTAAAATACATGTAAGGAAATAGTAGTACAAAACAAAGCTCTGCAGGTATCCAGGAATCATTCAGCTTCTCCAGGAAATCGATATAGGTGGAACTAATTTGATTGGCTACAAATGAAAGCTGAGATCTAGAAGGTAAGGCTTGATCTATACCAAAACCTAGCTACCGTACTCAAGGGTGTGAAAAATTCACACCCTTTTGAGAGCTAGGGACGCTGATCTAAGCCCCAACACAGACACTACTATGTGAGTGGAAGAATTCTTCTGATCTAGCTATTGCCTCTGTAGGGGGCAGATTAACTAGACTGAGGGAGAAATCCCCTTCTGTCTCTGTAGCAAATGTCTGTACTAAGGGCTTGTTTTATTGAAATACTACTGCAGTACGGCTACGGGACACTCCTATGCCAATTCTGTCAGCATAATTAATCCACCTCCCCTGGAGGTGTGATTGACAGAGCATTGTCTACACGGTGGGTTAGGTGGGTGTAATGACATCACTCAGGGGTGTGGATTTTTCACATCTCGGAGTGACATTGTTATAGGGACACAGGTCCATAGGGCAGGCCTAGCCTAAGGCACTGAAGCAGCTGCAGCATCTCTAGTAGAACAAATCTTTCACCGTTAACCCTGAGCTAACCCTAATCCATAGTGCTCTGTACTGACGGAGCAAAGCCAAAGATTTTTAAACAGAACATGAGGTACGAAGCAAGAGTGAATCTAAATACATGAGGGTGTGAATTTTCTCATAACAGAGGCTTGTTTACATTGATGGAGTAGGGCATCATACTGCTAGTGCATCAGTGGAATAGCGTTAGCCAACGTAGTTAGGTTGTACAAAGCCTAAAGAAAGGTTTCAAGAGAGAGCATGACTCTTTGGCAGCCCTTCTGCAAGACGGCGTAACAGATGGCTGCTGGTAGAGAAACCTGAACGCCCATTGGAAGATTGATAGAGAGCTGTTTGTGTTGAACTTGCTGTCTGTCAAGCACTGCAGTGAGCTAGTCAACTTGCAAGAAATCGCTGGATCTCAGGTGGACCCAGCACAATTACACTGTTTTCACCTTCTGGGTTTTTCCCTTGTGAAAAATTTCCCTTCCCTTTGGAAAAAAATCCTTTAAAAAGTAAATCTCAAAAGGCAGGAGATTTGGAGACATGAGAGGAGTTCAAAGGGCTTTGAGTGTACGTCTTTACTTGTGAGTCACTCAGGAACTCCATCCCCAAGAGGTCACCAGCATCTGAACAGTCTTGTTGTGGCTCCCATTTTCTATTCCATTGATTTGCAACCTGAGCAATCACAGCAAGGTGCCAAGGGACCACAACTACTCTGCCCTTCCCATATTGCAAACAGGGAGAGAGATCTTGGTATGGAAGAGGAACCATAGCTCTGTTCTTCACTGCTCCTGTTCTTAAAAGGATTTGCTCAGTCTCTTGAAACTGAGTCCTCTTCAAACACCATCAGCACCATAGAGACCACTGCAGGAGCACATCTCCTCCGACGCCCCATGGTTACAGACACCAAAAGATGATGATTCTGAGGACTGGTAGCAGCAAGTGGTTGGCTGTGGGGTCATGGCATGCTAGGATGTTTGTTGTTAGATCTTTTAAAATGATTTAAAATAATGTAACTTATTTAAATAAATGTGTTAGTTTTTAAAAGTGCCACAGGACTCCCTGTTTGTTTTGCTGAACTAGACCAACAAGGCTACCTCTTTGGAACTTGTTGTTAGATCTGCTGTGGAGAGTCACGACTGTTACACCTGTTTCACAGTTGTGCTGTTGTGCCATGTCTTGGTGTCAAAGCATTGTAGGACATGTGGGGAAGCAAACAGTCAAAAGAACAAGGTTTTCAGATGACCAGAAATAGAACTCTGGTTTGGGGACAATGGCAAGTGAGGAACAAGCTCACAGATGGAAAAGAGGAAAGGAACTTGGCTCTGTCATATAGGTAAGGAGTAAACCAGAGACATGAGACACTCCCTGATTTCCCATCCCACGTGGGAACATTTTGTCCTGATTTTCATGATTGTCTGAAAACACATTAAAAACAAAATTGGCCACCAACTCACCCAGACAGCTGGTGCAAATACCCCGCAACTGAGATCGTCTCATGGTGCTGTATATGCTGTGAAGGGTTCAGCTCTGGGGGTCCACACAAGGCACATCTTTCTGATTGTTTTGAACTAAAACACTTGGGTTTTGATTAGGGTCTCAGTGACCGATTAGTACTACAAGCACTGACAAGTCTTTTACATCAAGATGGCCATGGCCAACCCAGATGAGCTTCAAGAAAGTTCTGATCCTGGTAGGAGCCTGTCTGTAACACAGACTGATATCTTTATTAAACCAAAAATGCTGCCACCTCATTGTCTGGAAGTTTAGGGGGATGGCCATGTTATTAATATGGACAAGAAGATATGCTCATTCTAGATGATTTTTGCAGCCCCTCATTTCCCTGGGAACATTTGCACCCACCTTTTTGAACCCTCAACATGACTGGTGGGTACACATCTGAGTGTTTGCACCTTTAACTCTCCAAACTGAACCCCAAAGCAGGTTCTATTAAGGATCAGACTTTGAGAGGCTGTGCATGTGTGATTCATCCAGGAGGAATCCACAGAAGAGCTGCACCTGACACAAACCCAATGCCGCTGGGCACTTAGGGGAAGCATTCCTCCTTGGGCAATGCAAAACCACTGCTGGCATTGGCCACATAGGCTGCATCTACACTGGTAAATTAAGTCGACTTAAGCTTGCTTAAGTTGACTTAATTTACCCTGCGTCTACACTACAGTTTCCTTAAGTCGACTTAAGCAGCTTGCTTAAGTCGACTTAAGGAAAATAAAGTCGACTTTATTAAACCTCCTTTTCATTAGACTTAAGGCTTAATTTGACTTTTTAAAGTCGAATTAAGCCAGTGTAGCCCTGGGGTAGCCCTAAGTCTAGAACTTTCTTCACTAGAAGGTGAAGCATTGGCATAGGTTACCTAGGGTGTGTCTACCCTTGTAAATTAAGTCGACTTAAGCAAGCTACTTGAGTAAGCTGCGTCTACACTACACTTTCCTTAAGTCGACTTAAGCAAGCTGCTTAGGTCGACTTAAGGAAAATAAAGTCGACAATGAAAATTAAGTTGACTTTATTAAACCTACTTTTAATTTGACTTTAGGCTTAAGTCGACTTTTTAAAGTCGACTTAAGCCAGTGTAGACCTGGAGTAGCCCTAAGTCGACTTAGACCTGTCCACCCTGTCCCTATTCCCTGCCAGGGTGCCTGTCCCCCTTTACCCTATTGTACCCACATACAATGGGCAAAGGCTGAGTCCCCTGGCACTGGGCAAGGGGTGCCCCCCTGCCACTGTGGACCTACCCAAGGTCCTCCAGCCCCTAGAAGTCGACCTAGGTGTCCAGTGTGGATGCTCTAGGTTGACTTTGTAAGTTCCCCCCTAAGTTGACTTAAAATTTAGGTATGGACATGCTAAGTTAACTTAACTAAGTCAACTTAGCTAAAGTCGACCTAAATTTACAAGTGTAGACATAGCCCTAGGGAGGTGGTGGAATCTCCATCTTTGGAAACATTTAAGGCTCTGTTAGACAAAACCCTGGCTGACTGGGATGATTTAGTGGGAATGGTCCTGCTTTTAGCAGGGGTTGGACTAGATGACCTCATGAGGTCCCCTCCAACCCTAAGATTTATGCTTCTGTGATTTGTAGGAGTGATAGTACATTGAGCTGAGAAGGCTGCAATAGTCTTCCTATTGTGAGTGGTGGTAGAAGACCCCTTCTTCTCTTGCTGCTCTTTATCCTACATATAAATCTTATGCTAACCCAATGCTTTTAAATTGAGATACAAAAGCCTGCTGCTAGCAGGTTCCAGAACACCAACTACAAAAAGGCATACCAAAATTAAAAACAAAAAATCAAAATAAAAACATGTTTGGTTCAGGATTTAGACTCACATAACCAAACTGTTTATCATAAACAATATTTCTGAAGCCACATTCTTTGGGTCCATAACATTAAGTGGTTCAGTTAGGTCTGAAGGCAAGTTTAAAGGAAATATTTACTTATGGTTGGCTTGAGGATGACTTCAGGAATTGTCCTGTGTTTTCTATAGTTTGCTTGTTTTATTCCCTTTGATGAATACCTTTTTTCCTCTTTCTCTGGAGCACAGCTGTCACCTTCCTAGCTGCTGTCACCTTCCTGCTTCTACCTATAAGAATGAGACAAAGATAAATTTAGCTAACCAAGTCCCTGGTTTGCTACCCTAATGCAGCCTTTGCTGTTTTTTCCTCAATTAACTGCACACTAAGCACTACAGCTAATTGGAAATGACTTGGAAGACATAAACCAATTGCAGTAAATACCATATTTTTAAACACAAAAGGGTGCCTTCCTTATAGCCAAGTTTGATTGTGAGCAGTCACATAAACTGGCATATAATTTTCCACCCCAGTTAGGAATCCTCGGCTCAGAAAGAACTCATTAGGGAAAACACCCTGGTGATTTACACCAGTTGTGGGTATGTACCTCAGTTCCACTGAAGCTTATTTACACAAGCTAAAGATAGTCTACACTGGAGCCATAGGTAGATTTAAGGACGCTTAAGTCAACCTACAGACTGCTGCATCCACACAGGGCGCTTATTAAGTCGACTTAAGCGCTTTCTTAAGTTGACTTAATAACACCACCTCTGAAGGTCGACCTAAGGCTTAAGTCAACCTTATTAAGTCAACTAAAGCCAGTGTGGATGGGGGATAGCCCTTAAGTCGACCTAATTGGCTTTGCAGAGTTCCTGGCCACTCCTCTGTCGACCTAGCACCTGCCAGTGTGAATGCAGGGCTGTGGACTCTCTAAGTCGACTTTACAAGATGGACTTTAAGTCGACTTAAAGTCAACCTTGGTTAAGTCAACTTAACAGAGCCTCCAGTGTAGACATACCCTAAGAGTCTGACCATTAACTTTCGTTAGGTAAAAATAGGCGATACAGTGTCATCTCACAGCTCAAATGAATAGAAGGATCCCCAAACTGGTCTACATTTCTTACTTTTCAGTAATATGAAGACAAGTATATTTTTATCTCCACTTAAATAACCTCTTCTGTCGAAGAAAAAATCCTTAGCTATAATACAAATGTGGAACCAACATAGTTATGAACATCAAGGCTTTGCCTTCTCGCATTCCAGGGAAGTATTTATACAATACGGACCTTAAATTACTATCCTAGTATCAACGGAGCTGAGCTGATTTACACTACTTGAGAAGCTGGCATTCTGTATTCTGTGTAGTATCAAGAATAATCCTGTACTAAATGATGAGGATGAGCTATGTCTTCTACCTACCTAATTTCAAGGCCTCTATGATAAAATAAAATATACTGTATTACACAAATATGTGGCAAAGCAATAGCAAGTGTGGGTTGAATAATTCATTGTGAATAAATTATCCAATGAATGTATCATTTTTTCTTGCTTAAGGAACAAATCTAAATTTCTTCAAGTTTCTGGGCTTGATTATGAATTCATACTGGTATAGATCAGGAGTAACTCCAATTAAATCAGTAGGGTTCTACTGGTGCAAAACTCATGTAGCTGAGATCAGGATTGGATCCATAACTTGTAAGTCTTCACTAGAGCTAGTCAACAATTTTTTGATGGACCAGTTTTTCAGTTGGAAAATAAAGTTTTATAAAAATCAAACTTTTATTGTCCATTTCAACAATTTTCAATGATAAGTCAAAATGAATCCTTTCAACGTACTCATTTTGATAAGATAAAAATGTTACATTTCAACGTTTACTGAGTCAATTTATTTCATTTTTATGTTTATATTATTCAATATTAGCAAAACAAAGCCTTTGAATGGTTCCAAATTTAAAAAAAAAAATCATTCCATGAAAAATGTCAAAATTTCAGCTTTCCTTCCGATTTGGAATGAAACTTTTTTAAATTGAAATTTCCCACAGAACTGAAATGACTTTATAAATAACCAGCTCTACTATTCACTGAATGGTTGGGATAAATAACTTTCCAGCCTATGGGCTGTTCAGGAGTTGTTCATTTTGATTATTTTTTAGTCTTTGTATGGGATAGGCAAGTTGTCATTGAAGTAACTTTGGCATTATTTGTGCTCCTGTGTTGGACGATTGAAACCATGCTAACAGGAGAAATGGAGAAAAACAATTAAAGAATTGAAAATAGCAAATATGCTTTTGTCTCCTATACCTACGGCAATTCGTGTAACAGACAACTAGTCCCCAACAAATCTATGAGCATAGTAATATCGAACAGCCATTTGGAATCTGAATAAATGTTCACAAACACCTTGTGTCCAACTCACTAGCCTCCCTACATATCCACTTTCGGTAACAGTGCCTCTCTCTCAGTTTCCCCGCCTGGGCTTCAGGTAATTCATATCACTTCCAGCACCTTTGGAGCAGGGCGACTAATCCCTCCATCAAGGTCACAAGAGTTCTACCTTTTCCAGACACCCCAAAGCCCAAAATAAACATAAATTATTTCATCCCTCCTGGGATGAGCTTTCAACAGCACTACTCCAGTTACTGGGGTGGTGTTCAGAGATTAACTTTCTGATTGGCTGAGCAGGTCTCCACAAACCTAAGCAGTCGATTAGGAAGTTCGAACTGACGGCGGCGAATTTATCACCGCGAGTGAAGACTAGCCATTGGTAAGTGCAGCTTGTAATGCTGTAATCCTTCTACACAATGTAGACACTGGGGTGAAGCATCATCTGGAGCAGACAGAAATAACATTCCCTTAGATCGTGACCCTTCATAAATATACAGCTAAGCACTATAGTTTCCAGGGTTTGCCCTTCCCTTGGATTTCATCAGGAGCCTTAAGATTCGTGCGTTAACCGGGAAGCAAAATGAAATCATGCTCTCCCCATCACTCAAATAGTCAAACCAGCGTGCTTTGCTCACTTGCATCCCATATAGGTTTGTTATTTGAATTGCATACATAATCCTAACATCGTGGTGAATCATTTCTTACATCTTGATTTTTAAAAAACTAATGAGATATTTTTTCATTCCTTATTCAGTTTCAGAGAGCAAGAAAGATTCATTGAACTCAGGCAAATTCTGGAAATTTACTAATTAAGATCTTTACCTAGGGTATTTCAGGGGAGCAGACATCTGCTACTTTAAAAACCGGGCCCTATGATGTGAAGGGAACAGCTGCCCCTTATTTTTTTATTCAGTCTTTGTTCAACTTGTTCAAAGTCTATAATGAGGGACAGGAGCTTCATAAACTGATCTAATGGGAACTTTGATCTCTGCTAGGAACTAGTGCTCAATGAAGAAGGAATCTGTATCGATAACACACTTCATGTTAGTTTCACATTAGTGGTGTAAAAATGATGATTCACCCCTCCCTCCACCTCATTTAGGCTGTTTTTCGACAGGCTCATCAGTTCACATGAATTAGTGTCTCTGGTGCTTATTGTTGCCAATGGTCTCTTAATAAATTGCATGTCTGCTGGTATTGAAGATACAGTACAGAAATTGGCATCTTATTTGCTGAGCATGGGTAGCAACTCACTGGGCTTTCCTTAATTCGACATAAGATGCTCCTTAAGTTGAATTAAGGAAAAACTAGTTCGAATTAATAACACCTTGTTATAATTCGAACTAGTGTAGACGCCGTAAATTGACTTGGTTGCTGGGCCTGCAATTGCCAGTGCTCCCGCTGTTTGGGGAGGCCCGGGGGCTTCCCTAAACAGCTGGAGCGCCGTCAATTGCCAGCACAGAGGTGCTCAGCTTGCAGGGAGACCTGGAGGCTTCCCCAGAAGCCTCTGCCCAGAAGGGAGCCAAGAGGTCCGGGGCAGAAGGGAGCTCCCTTCTCCCCTGGACCACTCCGGGGCCTGCTGGCTCTCCCTGGACCTAAGTCGAGTTAGTAAGGCCCACTCTAAGTCGACTTAGGAGTCCTGTGTGGACTCTCTAAGTCGACTTAATAAGGTCGACTTAAAGTCGACTTATTAAAGTCAATTTGTTTAAGTCGACCTAAATCCCTAAGTGTGGACATAGCCACTGTTACTATGGTGTCCATGAGTGGTTTATGCTGCAGGGTGCCTGAATAGGAGCAGGTCAGGGGGCTTGGGCAGCAATGCTTACTTTGAAGTAGAAGTTCAGAAAAGGGGTAGTGGGGCGGCGGGAGGAAGGGGGCTGCAGTAAGGCTGGAGAAGAACAAGAGGAAAGATGCAGACTCCTATGAAGGTCACCTCCTCAGTTTGTAGTGAGCTTGCCTCATCCCCTACCTCATTTTGTGGTGCCTCAATGTCTCCCTGTTTATGACCATGGTGGGGAAGACGCCATACTTTTTGCCTTACCCAGAAAGCTGTTAGCTTCGATTTACTGGAAATCATTATCCCAACTTACATGGCCCCATCTCACTTGCTCATCTAATCTATATCATTTTTTAAATGATTTTATAGACATTGTGGAACAGTCAGCCTGAAGCTAGATGAAATTTTTGTGTTCACAGCACCCAGTGTCCTTAAAAGTGAGCAGGCACCATTTTGTGAGTGCAAAATCTGCATTTGTTTCTCCAAATGGCAGAGCAGAAAATGAACCTTGCAAAAAGAATAGAAACTTCTTCCAAGAAACCTCTACTAGCTATTAAAACATGCTGGGAACTTTATCAACCCATGCAGTCATTAGAGCATTACCCTATAACTACATTAAAATCTTCTTGTGCAATAGATGATCTGCCCTGTCTGTGTAATCTGCGGACAAAAACAAACTTTTATTACTATTTTTTTGTCCTTATTTCATCACAGCCAACGCAGCTATGGGCGAGTGAGCTGACTTCTATTCTAGTATATGCATTATCTACAGAACTGTCATAACTGAAGTTCTCATCTCAGAGCTGATCTCAGTTAGAAATAACCCAGCTTGATTTTCAGATTCTAGTGTGAGTTTGCAGAACCCTTCCCCCATCTTTTGGATGTGTAAACTGAACAAATGTGGTGTGAGAGAGCTCCAGAGGTAATAAACATAGAACCCTCTTGCCCCTCCTGAAGCCATTTTCATAAAGTCAATTCTCAGAGTAGAATGGCACTTCTAATAATTTTTTTTATATAATTTTGAATCATTTCATTGCTTTCATAGCTTCCCGAGGAAATGCATACAAAAAAGTAATATGAGTGTTTAATGTTTTGCAAGCTGTCGCCATAGGTATATACTTTTACAGTCCATTGCAATGGAAATTGGAAGATTGTTTTTTCACCTAGGGGCAAAAATAAGTAAATCTGGCACACACTGCAATGTATGGGAGAGAGTAAATGGTTTCTTTAAGGACAGAGGAAAGTAGTACATAAAAATAAACAGACGTTTCTAAACACAACATTGCAACAGCAGATTCTGTTCTTTGTTCCGTCAAGGTGCAACCCTCGGTATATTTCCTGCTGAACTGTTATTCCTGATAAATTATTGAGAAAGAAAAGATAAATTCCCCTCCCAACTAGCTCAGTCATTAAGTGCATCAAAGCCTCTACTATTGTATCTGAACCTGAAATCATCTTTAAAAAATGAGTGTGGAAGGTCTGCTTTTAACACAGATTTTATATGTTTTTCATTCGTTCTGGGTCCTCTCTTGAGGTTGAGGGTTTTTTCCCATTGTTCCTGGGGGCTTTTTTTGGTTGGTTGTTTTTCGAGCATGTTGAATTATTGAAAAACAATCAAATATTTATTACATAATCAATATTTAATTTGGGTACATTGCTGCTTATTTTTGATATTGACAGAAACAAGTTCACAGTATCTTGAGATGAGGCAAACGCTGCTGTAATCAAGTCAGCAGGGAATTGGATGGAGAGATGGTCACAGGCTGGACAACGATTATCCTTTCAGGTTTCAAAGTAGTTAGTTTGACTGGGAAGAGCTGGCTTATTTGATTCTGAGTGAACAGAGTTAGAGCACAGGTTGAAGATTCGGTCCCATAAATGGCCTTTTGCCAGGCTAAACTTTGTTACCACTGGAAGATACGTCAGGAATGTCTTCTGAGAGCAGGTCTACACTGCTTGCAGTTTTTAGTGGCAGTTGAAGGGAGACACACAAGTTACTTAAAATAACTTGCATATCTCACTTTGATTTCCCTATGCCCAGCATGTCCACTGTCACAGTGGCCAGGGTCGTCTTCAGGGGTCAGCTTCTCGATCAACTTAGTGGGTCTTCGCAGAACCTATCAGTCAAACAGGAAAGTCAATTTGATGGTGGCAAATTTGCCACTGTCAGTGAAGACAAGTCCTGAGAGAGATATGCTTAACACTGTTCCCACCAATTCAGGGTTCGGCACGTTAAGGGCAGCGTGGTTTGGGCGCGTCGGGTGAGATGTCTCCTTATCAGTTCTTATTAGTGTTGTTCTGTGTCTGGCGCCGATATCAGCTTGGCTGCATGTGTGAATGGGTGCGTGAGTCTCTGAAGGCGTGCTCCTTCAGGATTACCCCTGGTTCAGATCTATAAGTGGGGACTCGGTTAGCCAAGGGATCTAGAGCCTGGCTTGTATCTTTAAGCAGGGACTGAGTTAGCCTGATGATCCCAAGCCGAAGTGTTCCTTCAGTTAATGCTTTGGGTTACCTTTGACTCAAATCTCTAGTGAGAACTCAGTTAGCTCAGTGATTTGGAGCCTAGGCATGCCCTGTGTGCAAGAGGTAAACCGAGGCAACACTCACGATCAGAGAAACCAACACAACTAAGGATCTTTGCTTTGCCATTGTGCTACGTTGCAATAAAGCCTCGCCTGGCACCTTCGTTTCTACAATCTATATCAACAGATCTGCTGGCAGGGTTCGTGAGACTCAAGAATGATTGTAGGGATTTTTTGTCTGCTGTCATGGGCAAATTGATAATACACTTTATTTTTGCCTTTGCCATAGATTAGTTTTCTGCACTTAGTTTCATTTTTAGATACTGTACTTTACTTTGTGACTTAGGGGGGGTTAAGTTTTAGTTTGTACGCTAGGGGGTAGAACAACAATTTTTAACTAGTTGCTTATGCTCTTGCTTTGTTTTGCTGACAACTAGAATATTATTCACATATTGCACTAATCTTTTAGTTTGTAATAATTTTTTAAAACTTTTTTTATTATGGCGTGAAAAATAGTGGGTGCGTTGCAGTAATTTGGGGGCATTTTTTTAGCAATACATTGGTTTTTGAAATACAAAAGCTATTTTATATTGTGATTTAGAGTTTAACAGCAGACTCTAAAAGCCATTTGCAATATCAAACAAAGAGAACAATTTAATGTTTGGGGATACTACTTCCAGCAGTTTTGGATAGGTGGCCACTACAGGGGCTGCCCTTTTGGCAATTTTATTTAGTTCCTTGTAATTAATAGTGAACCTTTAAGTTTTATTTGGCTTTTTTATTGGCCAGATTGGTACTGCATTAGGTGCTGAACATTGTTTTATGATTTTTTTACATTTTAATTTATTTATAACTTTTTAAAGTAACCGTTTTTCTTTTTGTGGTATTGGATACTGCTTATCCAATACTGGGGGGAGGGGGGAGAGGGGAAAGGGGGGGGGAGAGGGGAGGTCTCTCGTTAAAGTAACTTCCATGTCTACTTTTTTTTGTATTTAAGGAATTTTTAGTCTAGACATTTGTTAACTTTTTTTTACTAGCTTTTTTTAGCCTATTAGTGCTGGTGGTGGGTCTTTAAGTTTGATTGATTTTACAGTTTTCGTGGCTAACCGCATGGGAACAAAACGGTTAGGGTTTTATTTATTTATTTATTTACAGTGCAGGTTTGTTAGATACGCATATTTGGGAATTTTTTTTGATTGCATGTTTACTAAATTGAAGGGGTAGTACTTTAATTTCAGAATTTTGAGATTTTTTTGTATGTATATTGATTCTACTGCTGGATATTTATTGTACATTTCTTTTACTATGGTAATTTCTGCCCCCATGTCTAGCAAAAAATTTACAAGCCCATCCCTGACTCAGATGCTTAAATGGGGGCGTCCCCAGCTATCTAAGGTTATGGGTTGCTGGAAAATACACTCCAAGTCTTGGGGCGAGGGCCTTCCCTTCGACTCAATGCTACGCCAGTTGCCAGGATAGCATTCAGGGATCGAATTCTCGATCGACTGAGAGGGTCTCCACAGACCCGATCAATTGATCTGGAAGATGCATCCGATGCAGCGAATTTACTGCCATCAGTGAAGACATGACCTCAAAGACAGAGGAGCTTGCATCACAGAAAGTATTTCTTATGCCTTTTCTCTTATTACTACTACACAAAAAAGAAGCATACACTTGCACATGCAGGCATGCTCCTTACCTGTGATAGGTCGTTGGATGTATTATTGAAATAGAATCTAATTCATTTTTGAAATCTTTCTTTAAACAAGAAATATGTAGAAAAAGAGGCCTGGAAACTTAGGAAGTAACAAAACTAAAATCAAGTAATGAAATCCTTTGGAAATTTAAAACACATATAAAATCAGATAACCCAAATTATATGCATTTTAGGATGTTAAAAGAATTAATACATGAATTCATTGATTTGAATCATTTCTGAGGAGGAAAAAAAATGGGTCTCTGGGGAGATACCAGCAGAATGGAAAAGACTGGCACCAATCTTCAGAAAAAGAGTGAATCTGTTAATCATCCTCCCATAAATTTAACTTATAAGCTTGAAACAAATATTAAGAGATAAAATCTCTTTAAACTGAATGGCTTTGTACAGAAAATAATCTTCCAGACAAACCCAATACTTATTAAAATAGAATTACAAAGTTAGGAGTTGAAAGACATGTGGTGGGTGTAGTCTTTTTTGCATTTTAGAAAAACATTTGCTGGAGGATCTCATGAAATCTTAATCTCAAAATGAATTAAAACTGGCTTTGATAAGGACTGAAAGTTGGCTTAAGGCTCCTAAAAATAATAATGCTAAATGGCAACATGTTGAACTGGGGGAAGTGGTGTCTAATGGGACAATCCATGGGTGAGTAATTTCAGCCTTGCCATCTTTATTAATGATGTAGAAGAGGGAGTGAGCAGCATGTGAATGACACTAAATTGGGAGATATCACGAACTATGGGGGTGGCAACAATATAGAAGGATATAGAGACATTAGGACCGAAAATTAGTAGGTGAGATTCGGTTGTGGAAAAATGAGAGCCGAGACAACTGGGGTTTCATCTGACCCCCACCATGTCAACAGTAATTAAACGTCAATGTGCACTATCAGATAGTGGATTACATCAAATCAAAAGACCTGGGTTTTCATCCTTCCTGTGCCACTGACTTGCTTTGTAACTCTCGGGTAAATCACTTTGCTTTCCTTGGTCCTGTTTCCCTTTCCACCCTTGCCTAAAGAGAGCGCATACTCCTCGGGACACGGTGTCTCTCTTACTCTGTGTACATGCATTGCCTAGTAGAATGGGATCCAAAACTCACTGGGACCCACGAGGCAGTAGCACAAGATAGGTGATGACAGTTGAGCCCAAGTCACCACACAAACAATCCAAAACACTGAGGTGGACGTAATGTAGCCCTCATTTCTGCCAGTTTTTTCAGGGTCAAACGGAGTGAAAACAACTAGATTTAAGTCAATGGAGCATCACCTGTTTAAACCAAGACTGTTATTTTAAGCACACACAGGCATGCAGGAATAGGATCTAGTGATGTATGGTTTGTGCACGAGACTATACTTGGTGCTTTTTATTTACCTTTTTAAAATACGCTCTCTGCTTAATTCTTACAGAATGTGAGAGTGAGCTTATGTCTGTGACTCACTAATAGATCCTGGGATGAAGGTGGGATGATGTTCTTACTTATGTCTTGGAGTCAGGCTGGCTTTTATCGAGCTGCCTTTTGGAAAAAATAAACTATCTTCCCCTTGTGCAAAGTCCAAACCAGATGGGCATAGAGCTGGCAGTAACTCACCTCATAAATCTGAAGTATGGACCTAGACATGAAAAGGTACCAGTGAATTATTTGATAATGCAGTGCCATAGTTCTGGGACTTCGGTTGTGTTTTGTTTTTTTTAAAAGTCCACTGCACTAATAAATCTATATCAGTGATAGAGGCATCCATTTCAGGGTTAGAACTGAACTGAAAATACATTTTAGGGCATTCTGAGGAGAACAGAAATAGCGCAGTTCAGTACAAATAAGACAGAAGTGAGCATCATCTATGCTCATTGGCAGTTGACTTGAAAGATGTTGCTCATTTGAGTTATGCAGTTCACAGAGAATTTCCATCCCTCCCTCGCTATTCAGTAAGTTCATCTATGTTGAAGATTCTATCTATGTACAGGTGCTTACTTTTCCTCCTACAAAGGAGTGTCTTTCAATGACAGCTAGTATGTGTGAGGCCATGATCCGGGCCAGACACTGGAAAAGTGAGAGTCAGAGAGAGACACTATTGTGCTCACCAGCACTTTACACTATTGCATTTCCACCAGAGGAGAGGCAGAATGGAACTAATGTTGCATCTTTCAGAGTGAGGTCTCAGATCACGCCAGCTACCCAGACTTCTGTTGACTGGGGCTCTCCAGCTGGCACAGCCCCCAAGTTCTACATGCCAGTGATGGGTGTGAGGACCGATTGGTACAGCCTTTACACTGACAGGGCAGAGAATAGTAGTGGGAGGTAGTGGGAGAGCTCCCAGGTAGTGGGAGAGCTCAGGTTTAATTGCCTTCCTTCACACAGAGAAAGCTCCATGTTGAAGACCCCTTGGAATTTGTCCGTAGCCCCAAACAATTAATCTCCAAGGCAAGAGGGACCATTTGTTGGGAGTGCCAGAATGACTAACCCTAACAAGCAGTATGGGATCGATAGCTTCGCTCCCCTAAATGGCATTCCTCCTTTAGAACCACGGCTTAAGAAGTGAAGCGATCCTCTAATGCTCTCGGTCTGAGCTCCTCAGCTGATGGAGGGCTTCCTGCCTGCCTGCAATCAACTCCCTATCTCGTTCATCACCGCACACCAGTATTAGGCCGTGTGTCTGGGGCTGAGTGTACTCCATCTTACTGCCTCATAAACCATGGCTGGACACATCTGAAGTTTCCTGCTTCAGCAGCCTTTATGGCATCTCTCATTTTGGAGCCTGGTTCCAGTTTTAAATGGCTATGTGTCCCCTATTGCTCATTAGCTGGCCAAGAGGAACGGCTTTTATAGACCCATGTATTAAACAAATAAAAAACGTCAAGGAAACTTAAAAACACATCCAGCAAATTTACAGTTTGAACCTTAAACATACTTTTATAAAGTGCAGCTTTATTTTTCAGCTCCGCATTCCTGTAACAGCAGGAAGTAAGGTTATCAAAATATACTGGCTAAATGAGACCATTTAACAACGTCAGGTTTATTGGCCACATCTCAGTGACGATTCAAAGCATGCTGGGTATTTTTGCAGACTGTCATGCAAGAAAGCCAATTCTAGTTTCTCTCTCTAACGGGGAGTTTATGAAGCAAATAAACATTTTCTTTGCTTATCCTGGGGAGACCAGATAGCTTCATTTTGATTTATTACACTCTCCAAGAAAGGGAAGCTAATTGCTAAAGATTCCAGAGCTAGGAGCAAAGTGTTGTCAAGGCGAAGAGTTTGAAGTTCATGGAAAGATCCTCTCTGTAGTTCACATCACAGCTTCAAAACAACTGCATATGAGCTGGTTTCTACAGTATCCTGCCTCAGTGTGTGACTCTGCAGTTGGTAGATACCAACCTCCGTTGTGTGACACGGTATCACCAGCAAGCCTGATCATTGTTATATGGCAAGGGAATGGAAATACACAAGTCTTTTATCAGCATTCCTGCCTTTCCTGCCTTTATTACACACGACTATGGGCATGTTGGGAGACAACACCGTAGGCATGTAGACTTGGTTCTTGACTACACAGAACTGTGACGGGGCAGGTAGGCCATACATCAGCAGTGAAGGGGTTAAGGAGTTCAGGGTCCACACTGGCAGAGAAAGAGCTAGGGAAAGCCTGTGGACTCTCTGCCCTCACCTCTCTATAGCTGCAGCCAATGTCATGCTCACAGCAGGCGTGGCCCAGGAAGGATGACAGAGTTCTGCTTCTCTTGGTGGAAGAAAAGCCCCTGGTTGCAGCCCTGAGATGATCAAGATGAAGGGCACTTTGGCCAGAGGTCTAAAGCATGACTATATTGGATCTTGTTGGGAGAGAAACCTGCCACTCTGTGGCTTGTGTCTGGAAGGGCCACAAGGGGGTGCTGCCCCAGTAACCTGGGCACATGGATGAATTTGGGAAAGCTGCTCATTCTTTAATTTAGCACTGGTCCTACTGTGCCACCTATAGGGGGACTTTAAATATGGGCTTAGCTACATCGCATCTAACAAGGTTTGCTTGCCCAAAGTCGAGAGGACCACAATGTGCTAGAACTAAATGTGTGTGAAATTTTTCTGCTGAAACTTTTCTCAGGCAAAAAGTTCAGATGTGGGAGCAGCTGAAATCTTTCAGAATTTGTGTTGATTGTGGTGACTTGTTTTGGCTAAAAAATTCTGAAGACAAATGTTTTGATTTTTCAATTCTAAATCACTTCTTGTTTAGAGAAGTCCATTTATTATTAAATTATTTCTAAGAGGATTTAAAAAAAAATACTTGAAATCACACCAGAATCACACGCTATTTTACAAAACTTTTTTTAAGTTAGCCCCTTAGTTTGTTTTCAGGTCAAACCAAAAGGAAAGTTTTTTGAATTTGCAGACTTGCCAGTGAATGAAAAAAATCCTTTATTCTCACATTGCTAGTTAGAACCACCATGTTAAGAAACTGAAGGCTTTATATATAGCTACTCAACAAAATATAGTAGTGACAACTGCCATTCAACCCCTCCTCCCCTCCCTGGCATATGTCATCGTGCTTCATACCTCAACTCTGAGCTGAAAGGGACGAGAGAGAAATCATGGTGTGCTCAGTTACTGGTCGGTCAATTGATCTTGCCAGAAAGCGTGCACATTTAGTTGACTGTTTTTGTGTTTTGAAGTTTTATCTGCTAGAACGGTAAGAAATGTTCTTCTCTATACACAGAACTGGAAACCTGATTTTCTTAGATGAAAATGACTATGCTTTCAGTGTCTGTTTTCCTAATTAGCGCATCAATTGTGAAATTGGCAGTCAGGCACCACAAAGCCAGTCAACTTCATTCCTCAAGATCTGATCTGGCCAGGCCCATCTCCCACACCCCCTGACCACCCAACCCCAACTCCTAAACGCTCCCCCGCCAGGGTCTCCCCAGTCTACTCCCTCTGCCAGGGTCTCCTCCCCCCAAACACCTCAATCACAGTTCAACCCCCTGGGTCCCTAGACCTAATCTGCACCTCCCACCCCTCTTGTGATCCCTGAATCAGCCTACAATTCTAGTCGTACTCCTACACCCCAAAACAGAATACCCGTGTAAGCTGCAGCATTACTATTTTAGTTAACTCACAAAGCTGAAATGTCCTGTACATTCTTTAGACACCCCACAACCCTCCACCATTTGATATGCCAAGAGGCACCCCTGCTGAGAGTTACTATGACTGCATAATCAAATTGGGTAATGGCATGTGCAATTGGGCGTTAAGTGCATAATTGTCCATTTCCATGTGCAATGACCCCATTTTTCCATGCAAGCACAGTAAGTGCATGTGCAAATTAGGCACACGTTTGCCTATGTATTACCAATTGTGAATAACCAGCAGTTTAAAACACCATGAGCTAATTTCTTTAAGGTTGTCGCACTGGTCTGGAGGTCATGAATGTATAGAACAGCACGCTGGGTTTAGAGCTGTGAAGACGGTGAGCTTTAAACGGAAGAAAATATTGTTGGCAGAAGTTGTGTATCAAAGGGCAGTGGAGGGTAAAAGGGCTGCAGCATTGGACAAAATCTTGGTGATCTTGAGCTAGGCCTTCATTCTATGATGATGAATGTCCAGAAAGGGAAAGAGATATCGGGAGGCTTTCAGTGTTTAATTTATGTGGCAGCTTGCCAAGACTGAGACTCAGCACTTCTAGGCTTGGCAATTCAGTGTCCCAGCACCTCTGGGCTTGCGGTGTCAGTTATGAAAGTAAAAAATTGGTTACGCCCCAGAACCTCTTTCAGTACAAATTAAGCACTGATTGCCTTTAAGTACCTGGGCTTCTGAGAAACAGCAAGATTGCCCCAGCCATGTAAGCACACTGGTTTCCATGACATTTGATATTTCCTTAGACCAAAGAGAAGTCTACACTGTCTAATAAAGGGGATACTAATAAAAGGCTCTAACAATACTTTGCGACTTTTCAAAGAGGATGAAATTTGTATTGTGAACATGAACTACACTTTGGCCACTGATATCAGGCAAATCTAGTTATTCGGCCATCACATAGGCCCTGATTCGTAAGGGGTTTAAGCCAGGGGCATAGCCAGCCCCTGCTTTCTGACTCTTCAGGGTGGGCCCAGCCAGTCCTGCTTCTGGTCATGAGACTGGGAGCTTCCAGCCAGAGCTCTAGTTGCCTAGCTACTAGAGTGTCAGGAGGATGGGGAGAGGCAGCCTGGCCCCTGCCAGCAAGGTTTCTGCGACTGCCCTGGTCAGAGCTGCTGGTGGACAGCAGCCCACCTGTGCTACTGCTTGTGGCCACCTGCTGCTAGCAGGTCTACGGCCATGGTTGTGGTTACGTCAGGAGCTGCAGCGGGTGGGGGTGAGTGGGCCTGTGCCCACCCATAGCTATGTGTCTGGATTAACCACATGCCTACCTAGCATTCAAGTCAGTGCATTTCCTTAGGTGCAGAAGTGCTGTGCACAGCAGGTCCATAGGCAGGCGGGCTACAAGAAGGGAAATACAGCGGAATTTCACCTTTCTTGAAACCTCTAGAACATTTTTTAAATTAGGGGGTTTCGCAGTGTTTTTTGAACTTTTACAAGAGGCTTTTCCCTTCTCAACAATTATTTTTCCAGGTACACTTTTTTTTTTCTCAAAGGGCATCTCTGGAAGGCTTTGTTTTGCAGATGTAGCCCTTATTCAGAGTGTTTGATTATGCCAAACTTTAGAGATGACGACTGAAAAAAAACTATGCAGGTGGCAGGTTGAAGCCTTGTGCTGTTTGAAGATACATCTCCCGCGTTCACACCAACACTTTGCTTTCAGGGCAAGAAGGAAATATTTGGCTGCTGGCCCAGCTGGCAAAGCCCTGTTATTTGAGAGTGAAGCATGTGGCGGAACAGTGCCTCTGAGAGCAAGACTCCTTTCATGCCTCTCAGGTGCAAAGCCAGCTTTGAAGTGTAAAAGAGGTCAGACCAGGAGAAGGGCACATAGCCCGCCTCCTGTTTGTTGCAGTTACTCACCTCATGTCTACAATTAGAATTTAAGCTCTCTGGGGAAGGGCCAGGCTTATGTTATTAGTCCGTAAAGTACCTGATTTGTGTTCAGTCCTTTGTTAATTTCCTTCTGTAAAGAAAAGAGTCATACAATAAAGATTTTATTCACACACGTGTTCGAAGAAATGGCTGCTCTCCATACAGATACACATCTTTGCATATGAACAAGGGGGTTCATGTATGAACAAAAATACTCACAAGTCATCATTCATTTTACTCCTGTTTAAAAAAATTGAGCCATCTAGTTAGGAGGGCAAAAACTAGACCATGTGAATCATAGAATTATAGAAGCTGGAAGGAACCTTGTGAGGTCATCGAGTCCAGTCCCCTTCACTCATGGCAGGACCATGTACCATTTTAAGCCATCCCTGAGAGGTGTTTGTCTGACCTGCTCTTAAACACTTCCAATGATGGAGATTCTACAACCTGCCCAGGCAACTTATTCCAGTAGTTAATCACCCTGACAGTTAGGAATTTTTTCTTAATGTCCAAACGAAACCTTCCTTGCCATAATTTAAGCCCATTGCTCCTTGTCCCATCACCGGTGGTTAAGGAGAACAATTTTTCTCTCTCCTCCTCATAACAACCTTTTAGGTACCTGAAAACGGTTATCACGTCTCTTCTCAGTCTCCTCTTTTCCAGACTAAACAACCCCAGCACTTTCAATCTTCCCTTGTAAGTTAAGGGTTATAGACCTTTAATCATTCTTGTTGCTCTTCTCTGGACTTTCTCCAATTTCTCCACATCTTTCCTGAAATGAGGTGTCCAGAACTGGACACAGTACTCCAGTTGAGGCCTAATCAGCACAGAGTAGAGCAGAAGAAGTACTTCTTATGTCTAACTTACCATACTCCTGTTAATACATCCCAGAATGGTGTTTGCTTCTTTTGCAACAGTGTTACACTGTTGACTCATACTCAGCTCGTGGTCCACTATGACACCCAGTTCCTTTTCCGCAGTACTCCTTCCTAGGCAGTCATTGCCCATTTTGTATGTGTGTAATGGATTGGTCTTTCCTCCATGGAGTACTTTGCATTTGTCTTTATTGAATTTCATTGTATTTGCCTCAGACCATTTCACCCGTTTGTCCAAATCATTTTGAATTGTGATCCTATCCTCCAAAATACTTGCAACACCTCCCAGCTTGGTATCTTCTGCAAACTTTATAAGTGTACTCTATATGCTACCATCTAAATCATTGATGACCAATCTCAGACCATGAGTAGGCCAATAACCTAACAGAAGAGCATGCAAACAGCCCATCTGTTAAAAACTGATCCAAGTATGTGGATAATATTTACCAATAACAAATGTATCTGCTAAAATTGAGAATCAGTTCATAGATGATTCATGAAAAAGAAGGCTACATTGATCTGATAATGAATATGCAAATAAGTAGTTTAACTGGCTACAGAAATAAGTCCAAATATAGGTAGGTCAGTGTCCTACAGAGCGAAAGTGGCACTGGGGAATAGTTTTATTTTGGTCCATCAGTGGGCAAGAATCTATCTCCAGCCCCTCTGAGTAACAGTTTAGGCATCCTTTGTGCTGGAGACGCCACTTTGTTTAACAAATATAGATTCCTTTGGGTCAGTGCAAGTACCTTGTCTTACGTTTTAGCTGTCAGTTTCAGGGTATGATACAGCTATTTCCTCAGCTAAGCCAGAAGTGGGAGTGCCTATTTAGTGCCATTTGCCTTTGTTTAAGCCACACTGTCAAGTCTTACAGTAGACATGATGCTTTTATCTGTCACACATGCAGTAATTGGATTGCAATGGGTAGACAGGGGGGCGTAAGCCATGCTCACCAAACATACATCCACTGCAATTTGCAAGAGCAGAAAGAGGCTTTGAACACTTCCTGTGTCTGCAAAGCTACAATATGACAGAGATCAAGCAAACTGGAACCCACACATCCTGCAGATGTGAAAGCATTTTATTTTCACATCGAAATGTTGCAATCTGAAGTAACACAGAACAGAGTTAGGGGCAGATTGTGACTTTCAGCTATGGCCTATGATTTGGGAGGTGACAAGTGGCTCTGTAGCCTGGATAATTGTAGCTATAATAGTCCCATTTGTCCTGCAGTAGCCACAAACACACTGCATGTGTGGTCACATAATGTTGCTAGCAAGCTTCTCACATAATTCACATCACTACTTGAATCGTTAATTGATTTTTATAAATGGAAAAAAGACAGTGCTTGTGAACGGAAGGTGACTGTTCATCTGCATAGTGGAGTTTCTGCTTTGTCCTATGTCTAGGGCAGCCCTAATCTTGTATACAAAGCTGATAAAGTCTACCACTTTGGCATGGGGTTGCACTTTACCATTAGATCACCCCTCATTTCAGGACATAAAGTTGCAGTTTTCCTCAGCTCCAGTGCCTCCTGCAGGACATCAGCTTCTCAATAGTCTTCCCTGGCTCCAACTCTCTGGCCAAGTCACATGCACCTCCAGCCCCCTTCCAATGTAACAGAAAGTTCCAGCTGAAAGTCCAAAGTAAGTCCCTAAAGTGATCCGCTCATCTGTTTTTCTTCTTGGGCTCATGATACCTTCTGCTTCTGGGCCTTTTCTCTCAGCCCCTGAAGAGCTCCTCTTGTACTGCTTTCTCCACAGCAGGATTTCCCTACTGCCTGCCTCTCTTCCCCATAGACTCTGGCAGTTTATTGCTGCAGTCTCTCTATTTCTGTTTATAAGCCCTTATCTCAGCATTTCATCTATAAAAGCCTTAAGGTCACAGTTCCCAGGTCCCCCCACTACAGCCTACGCTGCTCCCTATAGGCCTTCCAGCTTGGACCCTCCCAGCTGGAAGAACCCCTTTTTGAGGAGTCAATTGTCTGACTCATGTCTGCAGGCCAACGTTAGCTAATGACTGGTTGTCAAGTTGTCTCCCTTCCCTGGGCTGCTGACAATTTTCTTTGGGGCTGTCACTGTTAACTTTGAGCTCCCATTCTGGGCTTGCCCTTCCAGAGACCTACTTCAGCTACTGTGAATTCCTTTCAGGTTGCAGGCCTTTTTAAAAGGGAACTTCCTTTCTCTCCCTCTTTCTTCTGTTCCAAAGGGGTAGCCGCATTAGTCTAGTTCAGCAAAACAAACAAGGAGTCCTGTGGCACTTTTAAAGACTAACAGATGTATTTATTGCATGAGCTTTTGCGGGAGAAAATCCCACTTTGTCAGATGCTTTGAAGATGGGGAACTTAGACGCTTTAATTTCCTTCCATTCTGTAAGATCCCCATCTTCAAAGCGTCTGATGAAGTGAGATTTTCTCCCACAAAAGCCCATGTGATAAATAAATTGTTAGAATAACACAGAAGAGAGAAACAAGAAGTCCTGTGGCACTTTTAAAGACTAACCAGACTCTTTCTAGCTCAGCTGCTGCACATTATTATTTAGCTCAAGGGACACCACCAGGAGTACTTGCTTTCACCCATGGGTAGCTCAGAGGGTCACCAAGGGCACTTCCTAACAGGTCAGTGGCCCCAGGCCATAGCCATAGACTACGTCAATCTCTCCTGAATACCTGAAGCCTCCTGCCTTTTCTTCAATTCATTCATAAAATATACATTGTTAGAAGCCTTGCAATTCTCTCTGCCATTTGCACAGGCAAAAAACTTGCCCTGAAGCTGATCAAGTAGCAGAAAAAAGTTGAAATTTGAATAGCATTTTAAAAATATATCCTTTAATTAGTACTAGTGAAATTTACCAACTAACATAGTCACCGAGTAGTATTCAACCAACTATAGAGCTGGGGAGAGAGAAAATGTGATTAGCTTTCAAATAATGATTCAACAAAGACCTATGAAATTTGGCTGACAGTGTTCACCAAATGTAGTGCAAGTAGCTCCAGTGTGCACATGTGACTTCCATGGTTAGTTGTCCAGCCATTAGTTTAAATTTTCTTCCCCTGCTCTCTCACTACTCACAGCTGCCCAGGCCACAGGTTGCAAGATGAATAGGTTGAAGATTCAGAAATAGTTTAGCTCAACTTCTCTAGTGTATTTTTTAATATGTTCTACATGTATGATGGTCAGACTTCAACCAAAACTCAATTTACAACCAGCAGCACATACAGTTTTCAATCTCTATGGTACTATGTAACCCAATCATAACATTTAAGTGCATCATTTTCAGGGCTGTGGCTCATTTTAGTCCCACAGTTACCTACATGCAACAAAAAATTGAGGTCCCCTCACTTATTGTTGAAAACAATCAGAAACAATCATGAAGCTGAGTTTATAGAAAATTCAAACTAATCCCATAGCATTATACGGTCCCTGCAGAACTATTTTTTCACTCACAAAAGTGACTGTGCCCTCTAGTAGCTCCTCCAAGGTTCTCCAACTGTGCTACAGAAGAGATTGTGGGCAATTGTGTTATTTGTACTGAAGGATTATGCACAAACACATCACTCACAATATATTGGTTCCTCAAGTGGATGATTTCACAAGGGAGACAAAAAGAGTCATGGGGAGAAGCAGAAAATGCTTGGCTCAGCTCTGTTTGTAAGTCAGCCACCTGAGCTCTGCATTGCAACCATTAGCCAAAAATATTACCGGTGTAAGCGATGACTGTGGAACAAGGATATGATCTACCATTCTACCTCCCATCTTCTCCTTGGCCTTGACAGACAGTCATGGGAGAGCTGTTCTACATGCTGCAGGGTCTGGGCTTTGCCTTGCAGTCAGCACAATTATCCTAAATGTTGTATCTGGCTCATCTTCCTGGGGCAGAGTCAGAACCAAGTTGAAGGTTTGACTGACTCATTCACCTGTAGCAGTCACTGCTATAACTTACAGATCACAATGCATAGAAAGATACGCTTGGCTTTGTGTTACACCACCACTGCACAGTCTATATCCTGCCGTATGGGTCCCAACAGAACCCTGCTGCTCTCTCAGGTATTCTTTAAGTCCATATACTACAAACCCCTCGGTGTGCATTTACTATACGTTGTGCAAGTGTTCCTATTTTCTTTGTCCTCTTTCTCTTGTATTTGCATACAGACAACTTTGAGACTTCTCAACTGACCTATTTTCTACCCAGTTTTTTTCCTAGCCTTATTTCCTGAGTTGTTTCCCTGATCATTTTACCTCCCCCCCCCGCCCGTAGGTCTTTTGTTCTCAGTTTATTCTTTCCTCTCTGTCCATCCATATGTTTATTTCATGCACTGTTTCCTTCCTTTCTTGTTGCTTTTAGAAAGCTTTCCCCAATCTGATTGCTCTTCCTACCCATCCATTTATTTTTAAGCATTCCCTAGCAGCTCTGTTTGACAACCACTGCATGGTGCACCTTCTAGTTATAGGCAGGCCCTACCAACGATGCTAAAGAGACGTCCTTTGAACAACAGACCTTTCCCTCATTCCAAGCCTTTACAGAGCAGCACACACTGAAACTTGGGATATACACCTAATACAAATCCATCTCTTTCGAAAACCTGGAAACTTATAGACCCTAACTTTCACAGGAGCAGGTACAAAATGTGAGCTCAAGTATGCATCCAATTTGTTCATGCAATTACAAAAATTGTGCATACAAAATTTGGACTATTTTATTTAGTTAGCATTGACTTGAAGAAAAATATCCAAGTGTTCAGACAAACATTAGCAGTGGAGGGCCCAAAATACCATAATTACTAAACAAGTTGGAGGCTGCCTCTTACTAAAAGTTGAGTCCTTATGGTCTTTCATGAAGCCGACCATCTAGATTGAGGCAGTCTACCATCATCCACACTATCCATTTGATCATAGATGAGCCAAATACTGGTTGCATATCAGGAAGAAGAAGCAGAGCTATAAAGTAAAGAAGTGAAGCATGGCACCAGGAATCTTGCCCCCCTGTAAGAATCAACATCACTATACATGCAAGACCCACAATATATTTTTAGTGATGAGAGAACTTTCAATGCTTGGGAAATTTGGTTTCAATAAGTACCTAAATATCAAGGTATTTCTCCAAGTCTGTTGAACCAGATGAAAAGTTTGTTTTGAGCACGTGATGAAGATCTTGTTCTGTCTTTACAATTTTCTTTGATACTGTTTGTCCATTCCTCATTGTCTTCGAGCCCTGATGGCCAATGATATACCTGGACATTACTCTACACTGAACATCTAACGATCAATTCACAGTCACAGATCAGACCAGAATGACTGTGAACTGCAGGATCTTCAGGAAGTTGTGTGGAAGATAACCACTGGGTTTAAGACTGGTTTCATTTACCTTACAACAAACAAAGATACACCATTAAAACAAACAGTTTCCTAACAAACTGCAGGAAGAAGGGCCTATTCACCTTGAATGGTCCCATAGAATACGCGCTACCTGTTTATGCTAAACCCTCTGTTTTATGTTGCATTTTGCTGTGACACTCTGAATATCTTTCCTAGAGCTCTCTTAAAGCTTATCTTTCTGACCAACAGAAGCTGGTCCAATGAAAGATATTATTTCACTCACCTAGTCTCTCTAATATCCTGGGACTGACACGACTACAGCAATACTGCATGGAAGAAAAGAGTGACAGAGTTACTCTTAAACACATCCAATGCAATTTGTAAAGATTAGTTTGTATGGTGGTAGACCGTATAAAAACATGAACTGATTATAATTATTATTGATGTAGCACTTGGGGACCCCAGTCAATCATAGATCAGGGCCGCACACTACAAATACTTAACAAAAAGTCAGTTCCTCCCTGCTCTGAGAGCCAATCTAAGCAAGTACAAAGGAAGGAGCGGAGACAGACAGACAGATGACCAGACTGATAGAAGAAAGACAAGAAGAGAAGGGGGAAGAAAAATGCAGTTAAATTTCATTCAGCATGACCACAACTCCTAGATATCAAGTGTGTGACACAGAAGACCATTGGTGGTTCACTACTCTCTGTCAGTAGCTCTCATCAATCCTGATCGACTCACTACACCTAACACACTGTTGTCTTGACATATACCCAAAAGATGCCTGCAATATAATCACTGGAAAACTGACAACTCATAGATCATAAATATTCTTGTGTGATGTATATATGGGGTGTATACAAAGAGGTAGAATGCTGATAATGTATCTTCTTAAAAATGTGTTTGGCAAGAACCAATAAGCCTAGTTTGCTCTAGACATAGGAACATGTATGTTCTTTTTGAGACAATAAAGGCACATTTACATGCAAGGTAATCAAAGCCATCAGTGGAGGAAAGACGACCACATAACAATTGGGGGCTGGAGACTGCACCCCCCAGGAAGCCTTCCTGCTTTTGAAGCGGGGACAATGAACTTTAGGAAGACAGAAGTGAGAAAAAAAGCCATTTTGGCATCCATCATTTACGAGATCCAAAGAGCCAGCATGCCTGAAAGCACAGAATGCTGGATCCTGCAACCACGGGGGTTGAAGACTCTGGGAATTGACTTTAGGTGAGAAACCTGCTTTGGATAAGATTGTAATTAGATGAAATTAAGTTTTAGAATAATATTTTTACTATTGTTTGCTTGTAACCCTTTCTTACTTTATTAATTGTTACTTACTATCACTTAATCCTATGTCTTTTTGTTAAATGAACTTGTTTTACTTTTACTAGGCACAAATTCAGTGCAGTAATTGACATACAAGTGTTTGTAAAACCCCAGTTGAATTAATAAGTTGCGGTGTATTGTCTCTTTAAAGGAGCCGTGAACTTCTGTCAGTGTTCAGTGTGTGAGCTGGACACTGTAGGGAGACCTCTGTTTTGGGATGTGTAGGGATTCACTGTTTGTTAACTGCAAGACAATGTTTGGATTGGCAGAGTCCTGAAGAGTTTGTTAGCAAGGACGACACGCTGGTGCGTCAGGGTTTTGTCATACTGCTTAGCAATAGCGAAACTCTCATTTGCTGGTGCTGATGAGAGGGCAACATGGTTACTCACATTTCTGGGATTCCTCCGCAGATTATCACAGAAAATAATTATAGAAGTGAATAGAAAATGGGGAGAGAGGTGGGAGGAGATATGAACCCACATTTGCATCGCATCCCATATGCACTCCTCTGATGGATAATTACCTCCATCACTGTTTATTTTATAAACTCAACAACCCTTTTAATTGCCCTAGTCTTTATTTACTGGACACACAAATCTAAATCCTTCCCGTGCACCAGACATGAACAAGGCCCTGCTCGCTCAGGGCTAGTCTGCACTGCTGACTATATTAATGTGCACTAGGAAACTTTCAGTGCGTGCTAACAGGATCTACTTACGCCCGTTTGTGTGCAACATGCTAGTGTGGACTAAAATTTACACCCCTGTGGTCAAGACTAAAATACCATGTGGACAAGTCCACAGTCTAAACTGGTCTCTTCTTTCTGTTCTCTATGCTGTTAAGTCTCACAACTGTTTTCTCTCTGCATTGCATTTAGATGGATTTTTTGGGTTGGCTCCTTTTGCATGTTCCTTCAGCTGCCTAGTGGCACCCCGCTATAGCAGACAGACATTTGACCTTCTTTTTTTGTGTATATCCCAAATATTTCAACCTTCTTTTCAGGATAATTTTGGAGATAAGGGTTTGCTGTTGAAGCTTGGCAATTGTTATAGCTTCATTCCATTTAATTCCTAGTATTTTTCTAAGGTATTTGCTGTGTAAGGCATTTAAGATGTACCTTGGGTGGGTTTCCAGCCTTCACGTCAGCATAGTAAGGTGGCAATAACATCGGAGTCAAAGATGAGTAGTTCGGTCTTTAAACTGGAGACTTTCAATTACACAATCTCTTTTAAGCTAGGAAATAGCTGATGCCTTGAACATTCATGACATTATTTCCTGCTGGATATCCCCACTGACTTGAATGTTACTGCCAATGTATGTAAATTGGCTCACTGCCTATATTCCTTTGCCTTCTAAAATAATGCTTGAATTGTGAGTTGCTGGGGTTTTCATTAGATTTGTTTTTTCATTACTGATTATTAACCTCATCTTTCCTAAGCTTTAGCTTTTTTACAGCCTCCTTCTCTTCTTTGTGATATGAGGGGTTCTGATGTTTCGTTTCTTTGCCAAAGTCAACAGTTCTTTGTGATATTGCTCTACTTAGCACCTCTTGAAAGTGCTCCACCCATCACTCTCTTGTTCTTTCTGTCATTAGTCTTCCCTTATTTATCCTTGGCAGGCCTCCGGCTGGTGCAAACACCGTCTTAAGCTGATAAAGTATTTTAATATTGCCTCTTTCAGCAGCCACTTCAGCTTTTTTGGTGATGTTCTCCACGGATTTCTACTCATCACTTTTCATGGGGCTTGTTTACTGTTTTGTTCTTTGTTTTATACACATTATTTGCTGCTGCTTTTTTGTTTCTGAGGCACTGATGTTTGCTTTGCTGGGTATGCTTCCTTTCACACAATTAGATATAACCTCCCTTATCCAGACTTTCGGTTTGCGCTTTTGGAAACTAGATGTGGTTGTGGTTCCTATGATACCATCATGCAGCAAATACCATGACTGTCAATGTTGACTTCTTGTTTACTGCTGTAAAGTTTTGTCTTTTGCTGTCAATTTTTGTGGTGCTTTTGGCATTTTGCTTTTATTGAATTGAAATTTTCCACACAAATTATGGTTGCTTCCAATATCAGCTCTTCCTTATGCTCCAAGTTGATTTAAATATCCTTCAGTTACCTAGGTGGTCAGACTGGTTCTTGGTGACTCCATTTGGCGAAGCTAAGTCGCATCATTAATATCCTTGTGTGGGAATAGTGTTCCACCAATTATGAGCCTTGACACCAGGGACAGTTCTAGCAGTTTTTACTGTTCTCATTTTGGGAACCAAGATGGTGTTTGGACATTGCTTTCTTTCCTCCATTGTTGTCATCTTTTGTTGTCTAACTTGGAATCATTGTCATTGACATGTATCAGCTTTGAAACCCAGCTCACAGCTACGGCTGTTAATTGGGTCCTAGTCTCTGAGCTATTTTCCTGAAATATTGCATTTATAATATTAGAATATTGCGTGAATAGAAAATTAAGCCATACAACAAAAATCAGATTTCAGACTCAGTCCAAACTTTGGGGGTCACGTTGGTGAGGGGAGATGTAAGTGCACCCCATGAACAGCAATATCAGGGGACATTCCTCTGTACCTCTCCCAGGAGTAGGTCTTGAGATACTTGTAAGAAGGCTGTCACACTGGAGTAGTCTGGCCATTGTCTCCACCTAAACACATTCCTTCTGAGCAATGAGCAGAGCTATATTATGTCCTTCCTGACGGTGCTCCCCAGTCCCTAGTGATGCCCAGTGACCAGTCCTCACTTACTATAGCGGTAGAGGAATAATATGGCCCCTCAATACTTTCCCCAGCCTTAGCAATTGAATGATTGATGCACAGCCCACTTTCATAAGCCTGCAAAAGCATTTGCAAGAAAATACAACTTTGTTATAATTTCACAGATTCTTGGAGTCCTGATTACTACCTAAAATAAATCTAGTCCTGTCCAATCACAGTCAGATGCTCTGAATCAAATTACATTGACACAAAGCTTTGGTAGTAGAAAGAAACACTTGCAAGGAGAAGCAGTGTGCTAAATTTCTTGTTAAAATGTTAATAAAAAACAGGCTAAAGTAAAGATATTAGTAACAGCATATTAGTCTTTTCTACTTTAAGGGTGAAATTCAACCTCGTACCAAGAAACAGAACAAGGGTTTAGGTGAACCTTGTGCTGGTGCTCTGTACAAGGGTAATTCTTGCTCTACTTCACTAGTTCAAATCACACTCACTGTGGTAGTCAATGAAAGCTGATACTCAGCTAAAAATTGTCTGTTGGCCTGTGTGTAGCACGTTTGCCTCCATCCAATTCTAAAGCACAGAACCTCACCAGTTGTTTGGGAGTCTTAGGAGAAGGACAGACAGTGAACAATCCACTGGCCCTTCAAAGCAGCTGCTCTGAATTGTTAAGGTGAATGAGTTCGGTAGCTGGGGAAAGGAAGTGTATAGTAGATTACTGCACCTACTCAACAGAGGATTTCTGTCTGCAGTATAGTGATTCCAGCACCTTCTTCTAGTTCCATCATCATTAAAGGACTGCACAGCAATTGAATCTGCTTATGCAGAATCTGGCCTTACTTGGATATTATCATCCACATCACATCCACAAAACCCATTTTTAGTGTGCAAGGGAGAATTCTTATTCTTGTGCCTAAGACAGCAGAGTGCAAAGCAGAGCAGAACAAGAAGCCATTTCACCCGGAATGATAATGTAATTCAATGTTTCTACAAAGAGGAGTGGGAACCATAGAGATGTACTCAAGGAACACAACACTGATTTGAACAACGCGCATTAATAATTATCTACTGTTGAAGCACGTTGTGGAAGTCAACATGTCACAGAAACAAGAACCTCCAAATTTAGCCAGGTGTATTTAGTTTTTAAAAGAGTAGCATAAGTCATTGTTATTGAATATAATTTAATTTTAACATATTGCTCGGTGCCTGAGTTATTATCTTCAGTGTGCTTGGAGAAATAAATTACACGGAAACCTTTATATTTGACCTGTGACATCAATACATATCATGGAGAGATTCCAAAAATCTTATCAGCTTTGGCATGGCTGTTGAATTATAGTAGTGAACGGACCTTTTGAGAAATGAGAAATGCTTTTGGAGCTTTGACCTTTTACATTTCAATTTACAAAGAGCCCAGTGCAAATGGGAAATGCTGATCAAAATCCAGTTACTTTAATCTTCTAGGGTGTCCTTTCTTCAGAAGAAAAGAACAAGATATATCTTCTTGCCTATTAGCCCTTTGGATCTCAACACCAAGCTTTGCCTAGGACTGTGAGATTCAGGGTTGCTGCTTTCTTTAAAGGGAGGACATGTGAAATCAGCAAGAATCACAGAATTTGCAAATATATATATATCCTGGAAATAAGTGCACCACTTACAATAGGAGAAATCCAATTATCTTGTTTTTTTGCAAGTGTTCTGTGTTAACAGATATGCGGAGACACATGAACAAGTGTTAAAATACCATAGAAAAACCTCTATCCAGTTCTTCCTTCAAAATGAATTGAAGCACCTTCTGAGTGAGCGATGGTGAATTCAGCTGAAATTGCCATTTTATACATTTTTAAGCCAGTTCAGCTAGGTGTTTAGATTTGGGTGGTTTTCTCACTTCTCCCACCACGGTATTTGTCTTCACATAAATCATTTTTCCTTTTCAAAAAATTGCACCTCATCCTCTGTGCAAAATGTTGTGATGGTCTGAAGCCTGTGAAGTCACAATTGGAATCAGATGAGGAAGAAACGATGGAATTTGAAAACTAGATCGTGAGATTATAGATCAGCTGGAGTGGAGGAATAACGAAAGACCTCTCCAGGCAATCAAGCCTTTGTACTGCAAATGGTTGGCACCCAACGATTCTGCATCTGTTTTTCTACCCCCTCCAGACAGGTGTTGAAATCTTTAGCTGCTTGTACACCAGTAGATGGGACAAAGCCATTTTCACTTCTTTACAGAAAGCATAACACTGCATGCTGTCTCTAGACCACTTTCTGGCATGGGGCGGAAAATGAATTTATCCTATCAACGCTACCAGATAAGCTTGTTTTTAACATCATTTTCTAAAAAAGCAAGAATCTGTTGCTGACAACTATTTTCAGCATCAGGCAATTATCCTCCTGTAGCCAAACCCAAGAAGTGGATGTTATACTTAAGGTTGGAAGTGCAACTGGGCACGGTCACATTAGAAATTCATCACCCCTGTTTGGTTTAGCTATACAGCAGTGCTTCCTAGACTTTTTTTTGCAGTGCCTTGCCACCCCTTCAGAGATTCATGTCCCATGTATACCTCCTTGTTTTGAAGAAGTGATATTTCTGCAGATACCTGGGAGCCCACCTGGTTGGGTGCCTCACTGCTCTCTGCCTGGGACATGCTCTGTGTGGGCAGCCACAGCAGGATACAGACCAGTGACTACCATGTTGTTCTGCCTCTCCTTGGGGTCCTCCCCAGAATAAGTGAGAGGCTGCCGGAGCCTCAAACCTTGTCATGACCCCAGCATGCATGTGCTGGAGCCCCCCATGCAGAGAAGTATTACCTCCCCAAAGGTTCACATGCACATCAGCCTCTGGAGAGGTAAGTGAGCTGGAATGGGGTTGCCCCTCCCTGCCTACCAGACATGAAGCAGTCATACACTTTTGCTCCTTGTCCCTCACTCCTCTTTATTCTTCCAATCTGGCCATAGTGGCAGGAGCTGGAGCAGGAGATTCAGCTAGTGGGAGGAATTTTAATTTTATCAACACTATTTTGAAGAAACAAAAAAATTCATAACCAATCTGGTCATTCCTCCCCTCTCCCAGGAGGATGAACCCTACAGTTTGAAAACCAATAACCTAGAGAATTCAGAAGTGTTTCTGGATAGTTTAAGATCTCTTGTGAGTATGATGGGAGCCCGGAATACTAAATAACAATGTCCTTGTATATCCCAACCTAATGTTACCTTTCAGTCAGAGAACATCCTGACTTTTAAAGAAAGAAAATACAATGTAGAGGTTTGCCATTAAAGGCCAAGTTTTCAACAGTCTTCCTCCACTGCACAAAAATTTGTGGGCACCAATATTTTGGAAATGTAAAACCCGCTATATTTGCATGTGCAGAACATGCAGTTGCATCCATTGATGCATTGAATGGAATGTAGTATGTATAATGGGTAAGCTGAGGCATATATATTCATGTAAGAGCTTGTGTTTACAAATGAATGTGTCCTCATACATCACAGGTACAACTGAGAAGGCTTTGTATAAATATTTCGCCATAAAATATGGACAGAAAATGGTTAACAGGTGGGTAAGCCTGCTTTGAGAGCCAGACAGTCAAAATAAAGCTCCCGTGTTGCACGAAAAATCTAATGTATGCTCAATGAGTGCTAATTGATTAGATATATTCATTAAAGTTTCACATGAAGGTCATATGTAATGTATCTGTTACATACTTGTTAAACGTCATTAAATAATTGCCAAGTGGTATTTAACATGCAACAAGTATCTCCTGAAATCCAACTAAAATATATTTTTACATCTGTTTTGGAAATTTCACATCCTTTATCTGATTCACTTAGACTAAGAAATAAAAGTCAATGAAAATATATAATGTGAATTTTTTTTAACAGCAGTTTCATGGAATAGAATAATACAGCTGCACTGAGTACAAGAGACTCCAGTAAGTTTGCTAACCAATATATAATATCTTCACATGCATCTATGTCATGCTATGCTGAGAAAAAGAAATAATCATTAACAAGCTATGCTCAGAAACATGGGGTCCTATAGGACTGGAGAGAGAAAATTAGTGCTTGGACACAAGGAATAACTAGAAAACTTTTAGATGAGGCAGGTAACTGGAATCTGAAACTTTCTTTCTATTTTCTGAGGTATAAAATGTTTGCTAACTAGCTGATCTAGTGCCAACAGATAGAGTACGCCTTCCCTCTGCTCGTCCTTTTGAATAATTAATAGTACTTTGCACTTACAGTATCTTGAGTGAAAAATTGCAAGGCACCCTATCATCATTAAATAAAAGCTCACAGCACCTCTGAGGGGCGGAGGTAGTCACTTGACTATATATATTTTTCCCATGTAAAAAGGAATGAATAAAACCGAGGCACAGATAGTTTAAGGGTATGTCTACGTTGCAAAACAAAACACCACAAAACAAAACAAAGAAAACTACCCCCACATACACCCTGCTGTGAGCCTCAGAATGTGGGTCAACTGATTCAGTCTTGTGCTATGGGGCTCAAAATTGCAATGTAGATATTCCCACTCAGGTGAGAACCCAGGGTCTGAGACCCCCTTCCAGGGTTTCAGAACTCAAGCTCCAGCCAGAGCAGATATATCCATACTGCTATTTTAGCCTCATAGCACAAGCTAGGTCAGTTGACCAAGACCCTGACCCACCAACTCAAAGCAGCAACAGACCTTGCCATATCTGATGCAAACCCTGCAGACATATCTCCATTGCTATGATGATTAATCGCTCCCCCCTTGCCTTTCAAGATCCATGGGTCCTATATGGGATGTATCTCATCCAGTACACTAAAATGCTCCAGTAACAAGTGTGTGAGTGAAACAAGACCATTGCTACACTCTCTTATTAAATTACACAGAACAAACCCACCATGTTGATTATGGATGGACGCTTTTTACAAAGACCCAAAGGGGGAGCTGTGTTAGTCTAGCTCAGCAAAAAAACAAGGAGCCTTGTGGCACTTTTAAAGACTAACACATTTTTTTATCACATGAGCTTTCGAGGGAGAAAATCCGACTTCATCAGATGCATCTGCTGAAGTGGGATTTTCTCCCATGGAAGTTCATGCGATAAATAACTTTCTTAGCCTTTAAAAGTGCCACAAGACTCCTTGTTTTTACCAACTGGTTGCTCTATATCTGCCCTCTTGGCCCTTGTCTTGAAAGGAAACCTGCAAAACATCTTCAAAAGGCAAGCCTGGGAACTCATATTCATAACTTGGTTAGACTCTGGAAATCATGGACTCACAACCACTGGATTCATGGCTCTGTGATGGAGCAAAGGAATCTCACACCAGCAGAACAGGGTTAAAGAGAGATTAGGGACCCACCTAGGCCTACGTGGCTGTGCATATGGCTAATGCAAGGCCCAGAGGGGAAGGAAAGGGATAGAATCTGACACAGCTCAGGGCTGATGGTAAAGGTGCAGAAGCTATCTCTGTCCCTCTGCAGGAAGGGAGATTTACTATAAGTCTGTCAACCCAGGTAGTTGTGATGGGAGGAGCCCTGTGTCCCTGACTGAGTCACTGCTGAGGAGATTAGGGAGCATCCAGCAAGGAGCAAGCTGTTCTAATTTACTTTAAGGACATTGTGGACTAGAAACGACCCCCCCCCCCCAGCCAGGCCAGGGGGACTTGAGGGCCCTGTAAAAAGTCCACGAGGAGATGGTACTGCAGGTGAGTCACTACAGAGTGTTTGGACTATTAGAGACCATTCCCCAAACTCAAGGGTCACAGGTAGGAGGTAACTCAAGGCAGTAGATGTAGACTTTGTGCTAGGTGGACCCTTCCCATGGTCATTCCCACAGGGCCCTGGACTGGGATCTGGTGGAGAGGGAGGGCTTGGGTCTCTCTATAATGCCCCCTTCAGGGCAATTATGTTGGAGGCAGTGAACTTTAAGTGTAGATGCTTTCATAGTTAGGTCAACATAAGCCGCCTTGTATTGTTCTAACTCTGTAGGGTAGACCAGATCTGGGAAATGTCCTCAATCCCACAGCTAGCTACAAGGTAGAACAGATTGTTTAACTTAAGGTGTTAAAACATTTTGTATGAGACCATTCAAGGGGAATTAGACAGTAAACACTTCTACACTCATAGGACAAAGAAGGGTTAGTGATTTATAAGTTACTATACTGAGCCTGTGACAGGGCATTCTGAAGGTAAGGCAGCCAGAATTTTGCACACCTGACCTCCAGCACCTAGCTCCTCTCACTGGCTGACAGAAGTGCTTGGTTCTTGGCCTTGGGCTACGAATCTTCTGACCTCCACCCACATCTTTCACCAATGGAAGTTGGGCAATAAATGATATTACTTCACCCAACATCTCTAATAACCTAGCACCAATACAGCTACAAGACTTCAAGGAATAATTATTGTGTGTCTACAATAACAATTATTATTATATCCACTCCCTATATAAAGAGTTGCCAAGAATCTGTAGTTCACAGAAGTTAGGAACCCTTAATTCAGGGATAATGTTTTTATTGCTCTGTTACTCCAAGTCATAAGTTCACCTACTGCCTTCAGTTTCTCTCTTGGCAGTCATTTGCTGTACATCCCAATACTGAGTCTGAGTAGCAAATGCCTTTGCTATCAAGACAAGGAGGAGCGTGGCTCTCTTCTTCTCTTCAGACTCATCCCCAGCAAGTTATTGCAATTTCTCTGCCTCATTTAGTATAGTTTGAGAGGAAGGGTGAAAACAAAACAAAACAAAACAAAACACCTTCTTATGAAACAGTAAATAAAACAGGATGGAAATTTGTCTCTGTCACTTTACTGGCACAAGAAATCGTAGATAAATGAGGTTATGTTGTTGGCAAGAGGGAACGCAGGTGAGGGAAGGCAAGAATTTCTCTTCCAGACTGAAAAGTGAGTATCAGACATTTTAAAAAGTGTTAAAGTGGTGGTCTTGGAGATGGGCCAAGCAGGTACAGCCTAGATCAAGCAGTCGCAGACACCTGGAGCTTTTTGGTGCTCACTAGCCCTCCAAGCACAGAACACCATAGGCAAGCTGCAGCCTATGGGGCCTAGAACCACACAGAGCCCCACTGACCTCAGAGGGGCTGTGGATTGGGGAGGGGCTATAATCCTAGTTCCTATCAGACTTATAGGGCCCCAACCAGATTGGTAAGGATGGAAGTGGTTCAGTGCCAAAAGGAAGCTCTTATTCTTAGCTCTGAAATGGCCAATGGTGAAAGGTCTAGTTAGCAAGATAAAAATCCTTATAAAAATGATTAACTATTATCCTAGTGGCAGGCTAAAATGAATGTGTGGCTAATGCTATAGTTTGGGCATATACTACAAAACACGATTTTACAAACAAATGTTCATTCATAAGAGGGAAGACTGGAAAAAGTCATGGTGAATAGTTCATGAATAATTAGGTTGAATTACGTTCATTGAAGTCATTACTGAGTGTTGAACAGACTTCATTCTTTTTTCACCTCTACTGATGTGGCTCAGAAGTGACACCGCTGCAGACAAAGATTAGAGAGAGTGGTTAATGACAAAACAAAAGGTGGGGAAAAGTGAATAGTGGGATGCCTCAAGGATCTGCACTCCAACTGGTGTGTATTGTTAATCCACTTTTCTAGTTTATTAATAAATCTTCATGTGTCTAAAGTAACAATTATTTAGATTATCACTGGTAGATTTACACTGTAAAGGAGCTGTAGAAGATGCCTCTGAAAGGGACAGTATGATGACAGAACAGATCCAATGTAGATAAGTTCAAGATGCTGCATAATGAAAGGAACAAACAAATGATTTAAACAATTCATACACATTGTTCATTTCTAAATGAACCTTAACCACCCAGGAAGAGATTTAGGCAATATTGTCCTCAGCTTAATGAAACATTTATTCAATATATAATGGTAAAAAAATGCAAATGGGATGTTAGGTTTTATTAAGAAGGGATAGAGAATTATACAGAAGATATTACACAACCATTATATAGAATAACTCTTCACCATGTACATTCTGATTTCCCCTATCTTAAAAAAGGATATAGCAGAAATAAAATAAAAAGAGAAGGGGCCAAAAAAGGACAATGGAAATTGACTAGAAGCATGGAAAATTGCTGCATTAGGAGAGATTTAAAAGATTAGAACTGTATGTCTTAAAATGAGAGGAATAAGAAGCGACAATAGAGAGATATATAAAATAATGAACAATTTAAAGAAGATAAGTCAACAGCTCTTATCACTAGACCAAGGGACATAACACAAAATTAAAAAGCAACTACTTGAGAACTGATATAAGGAAATTCTTCTACAATTCAACTAACCTGTGCAACTCACACTGCCACTCCATGATGTAAGGCCACCGGCATAGCAGTATGCAAGAAAAGACTGTCTTTAATACAGTGTTGCCAACCTCTCAGAGTTTTATCCCAAGCACTGCAATTTTGGGTACAATTCTTAAAGCCTAGCTCCTGGAATCAAGATTATTGCATCGCAGTCTCAGCCAGCAACAGCAACGAAAAGTTCCTAACTCTCTGCCTGCAGTTAACATTGTGAAAATATGAAGCAAGTCTAGCCTAAAGGCTCATAGAGCAACCCCCCCCCCCAAAAAAAATATTTAAAAAAATCCAAATAAATCTCTATTTTTGGATCCTGACTCATGATAGTTGAATATTAGTGACTGGCAATTCTATAAAGGACATCCACAGTTATATTAGGTAGGGTTTTAAAAAATGGATCTAAATCCCTGTTCTTCAGGGCCTGGGCCAGTCATTAACTGGCTAAGTTTAGGAAGAAGCTTCCCATAAAGGCACATGGGTCCATTAATAGGTTTATAGTTATTTCTTTTGAAGACACAGGTAGTGACTACTTTCAGAGACAAGATAAGACACTAAATGGACTCCAGAGCTGATGACCTGTATGTTTCTAAATTCAGGGTGCATTTTCCTCTTTTTCCTTTTCCTTTTTCCAACTAAAGGACCAGTGTAAGCTGCTGGCCTGCCCCCTCAGCCCAGGAAGGAGAACTAGCTATGGTGAGTCAGTGACACCACGTTCCAAGTCCATTTCAGGATCACTTTCCCCAGACCTTCAGCTTTTATTTCTTCCAAACCATACCGATTCAGCATACCAGTCATCCTATCCTCACCATCTCCTACAGATCATTCTCCAATCCCCCCCAGGACCCACTCTGCTTCAGATCCTACAGGCTTTGTCTAACTTTCTAGCTATTTGATAGCTTTCATAACAACCTGATCCTTCAGTGATCAGTCTCAACTGAGAGGTAGCTGATCTGTCACAGATGGGACTGGGTCAATCTCCCCTTAAAGGACTAGTCACCTTGTGATAATCAGCTCCTTCTCCAAATAAAATTAACAGAAGCAGGATCTGCTTCTATTTTTATTTCTAAATCCTACTACTGGATGCATCTGCAGTTCTTGCCCTTCTAAGTTTGAATTAAAAAAACCCAGTGCCTGAGAGTGGTATTTTCATCTGTGCTTGGCTTCTTGCCCACATTCCCCTAACCCATCCATCTATCCTTGCACATAAACAAAAGGCTCATTGCTGGAAGATAGAACACATGGACCAAATTCAGGGGGAACTTAAGCATAGTTTGTTATATATCTTCAAAGTGTCTGAAGAAGTGAGATTTTGTCCATGAAAGCTCATGCAGTAAATAAATTTGTTAGTTTTCAAAAGTGCCACAGGACTGCTTGTTTGTTTTGCTGAACTAGACTAACACAGTTAACCCTTTGGCACTTGTTATATATAGGTACATCTTTTCTATTTGGTTTCTTGGGAATGGAAGAGCAAGAGATGAGGCAGGAAAAAAAATCAAGATGTGAGTGCAGGATATGACAGGACTGTCTCCCATGTTCTCAATCCCATTCTTGTGCCTGCACTTTTCAGGTGCAAACATCTGTGAGAACATTGATCCTTCATATTTACACATGCCTAGAATCTGTTCCTGAAAAGCCATAGGAGCAAATGTGTTTTGAGGGTACAAATTATATCACCTGCATGTGCTAGGGTGACCAGATGCCCCCATTTTATAGGGACAGTCCAAATAAATTTAGGGTTTGTCTAATATAGACACTTGTTATCTGGGCAGCCTAACATGCACACAGGTGTAGGAATTTCTGCAGCACAAAGGTCCTTGCAACTGTCTTGCAAAGTTCAGGAGGCAGCACAGGTCTCTTAGGCTATGTCTACACTTGCACTTTTAAGTCGACTTAGTGTGTCTACACTTAAGATTAAAGTCAACTTAAAGGGAAACTTACAAAGTTGACCTAGAGCGTCCACACTGGATGATCTAGGTCGACTTTGTGGGGCTAGGGGGACCTTGGGCAGGTCCACGGTGGTGGTGGGGGGCACCCCCTGTGTACAATGGGGCAAAGGGGGACAGGGACCATGGCAGGGAAGAGCCCTGTGTGTGATGCTGTCTGGATTTAGGGAAGCATTTATGATATTATTTTCTATGGATATCTCATAAATGCTATAATCCATAGGAACTATGTCATGTTTGGTATCAATAGAAAGGTAGTAATTTGCTGGGAATGATTATATAGTTTATGTCTAGGAATTCTATTTCGATTAGAAGTTAAGAATTTGATGTTATATCCATGCTTTAACTTGTGTCATTCTGGACAAATGTCTTAGGCTATGTACACACGATCAGATTAAAGCGCAACATGGCAATCACGCTATAAAAAACACGTGACCTTTATTGCGGGATAGCGCGTACACACGTCGCTCCTTGTAACGCAACAGAATTCTTTGCAATATTGCAGTGTAGCGCAATGAATTCTGGGCACCTATCCCATAGTTCAATTTTCCCTCAATCTGCGCTTTGAATCATGGGATGAAGGAAAGGAATGCAAAGCGCCATGGGTAAAATCTCAGTTTCCTGTGGTGCACTGTGTTCCTCTTGCGTCTTCCTCATTGCCAATAGCAACTCACGCCTATTTTCAACAGTGCAGTGATGCACTACTTGCGAGCAATCACAACAGCGACAGCATGGATCCTGCTCTGATCTCCACTGTCGCCTTCAGCATTCTAAATACATCTCGGCTGATTGCTCAGTGTGCACTGAGCTCCGAGTCAGACGAGGATGCTGAGGAGCAGGGGCTGATCGATGCCATGCAGAACAACAGCACCACGTTGCTCAGCTCCTTCACCGATCATCTGCACACAGTGCAACGCCGTTTCTGGTCGCGAGAGATGAGCACCGAGTGGTGGGATCGCATTGTTATGCAGCTGTGGGATGAAGAGCAGTGGGTACAGAACTTTCGAATGCGGAAAGCAACCTTTCTGGAACTGTGTTCAGAGTTGGCCCCTGCCCTGCAACGTAAAGACACCAACCTGAGGTCAACCCTAACCGTGGAGAAGTGTGTTGCAATTGCTGTCTGGAAGATGGCGACTCCTGACTGCTACCGGTTGGTTGCAAACCAGTTTGGAGTCGGGAGGTCCACCATCGGATTAGCCCTCTCACAAGTCTGCCGAGCCATCAATCGCGTTCTGCTATGGAGGACGGTGACGTTGGGCAATGTTCGTGAGATTATGGATGGCTTTGCTGCCATGGGATTCCCTAACTGCGGGGGAGCCATAGACGGCACACACATCCCTATTTTGGCTCCAGACCATCTCGCGACCAAGTATATCAACAGGAAGGGCTACTTCTCCATGGTGCTGCAAGCACTCATGGATCACAAGGGGCGTTTTACGGACATCAATGCTGGGTGGTCGGGAAGGCGCATGATGCCTGCATTTTCAGGAACACTGGTCTGTACCGGAAGCTGCAAGGGGGTACCTTCTTCCCAGATCAAGAAATTACTGTGGGGGATGTGGAGATGCCCATAGTCATCTTCGGAGACCCAGCATATTGCATTGTACCAGTAACACTCCAGGTTGCACATTTCCATGGAATTGTTGTACTTCTCAGGTGGTTAATTAGTTGGCCTTTGGCCTCCTGCATTATAACTCCATGCGACAGATCCTATAATTACTACTTGGAGAGCTTTATTACTTAATTACACTATCAGCTACTTGCAATTTAACATGTCATCAATCTCTCCCAACTACATCTACCCCATATACTCACAACCAAATCCTTCCTTTCCGTCAGGCTCCTCAGCACCTCAAGCAAAGTCTGCACAACTTGGTGCTTTGATCAATGTTATAACTGTTGACTGTTTTCCATAATGGTTCTCCTCCCCTCAACCTGTATTCTTTCCAACGATTCCACTTTCAAAGTGTGTAATTTCAGACTTTTCTAAATGATTCTGTCACATTTCCTGGTGCTGTCCTCAGCCTTTTAAACAAGTCTCCTAAAAACAAATTAGAAGGCAAGCAGACAAGCACATGGCTTGTTGTAACATCTTTTTGATACTTCTCATGATGCTTACAGACAGCGTGAGTTGCTTAACTGCTGCCTCAGAAAGACCAGGGACCAGCCCTCTCTAACCAAAAACCCTTTGCTCAATTCATGAAAAGCAATAAGCACATTCCAAAGCTCTTTAAAGAGCAAGTCATTTAGTCATGTGATCTAAATGAAGAAAATGTTATGGTGACATATGGCAGAATCTGTTCTTGGGATGGTCCCCTACTTACAGTATATTTCTTAGTGTAGGCAAAGAGCAAAGCTGAGATTGAGGGCAAAGCACCAGAGGCACAGCTTAAAGGGAGGAGACAGGCTAAAGGGAACTTTAAGCCATTTTGGTAATCTCAGGATCCTGAGAAACTCCAGGGGCTGAAACAGGCTCTGGTGTAAATGAGTGCAGCCCCGAGGGTGCAGTGAGTTATGGAGCATCATAATCCAGAACAATCCAGAATCTTAGCAGTGTGTACAATATACACGCCCTCTGTACCAGGTCAACGTAAGACAATGGTGCTTCCTCCAGGGAATTGTCCCTTGCCAGCATTAGGGGCTGGGCATGAAACAGAATTAGTTCCCTGATGTACAGTAGCAATCACTGTTTACTCTGTACTCTTTGGGTCTGATTTCCTTCTTAATTTTAGTGCTGCAAATCAGACATTACACCACTAAAGTCAATGGTGTTACACTAATATAAAACGAGTGGAAGCGGGAATCAGGGTTTCTCTCCTTTATCACAGTAGCTATCTAAAGGTTTCCATAGTGCTCTAAGAGCTGACATCCATACTGAAGATCAGTTCTTTCAAGGACAGGATTAAAAGTGAGCAGACTGCTTGATTTGCTAACTTTAGCTGTCTCCTCCCACTGTCTTCTTGAATTTCAACAGGATAGTTGCCTCCTATCTTTGGATTATGGCCTTTCCTCTTGAAATATCTCCATCTACAATAGCAAGTAATCTTTCTCCCCCCGAGTGTCATCTGGAGTTTTAATTAAGTTCTCCTTGTAGGCTATTGAAGAGAGTTTACTGGTGGTGAAGTAGAAGAATCCCCTGGAAATTTGGTTATACACAGATTTCTGAGGGCACAGAGACATCCTGAGAAGGACATCAAAGCACTAAATCTGAGTTTTCATGCACCATTCACATGGGAATTTTCTGCCCACTAACTTAACTGGCATTGCATGTATAGTACTAGGAGCTTATTCGTCCTCAGTTCCAAGGGACATCAGGGCATCTCTGTTAGTTAGACAGCTCCTTGGGTTTCTCAAAATATTCCATATGTCTCCTGAAACTCTCACTTACGTACGGAACAGATGCTGACTAATGAAAAAAGTAGGAGAAGTGGTCTGAGTGCATTATTTCTCTTCATCAGGGTATCTGCACTGAGCATTTGTTGGTCTGGAGGGATCAAGTTCTATTCTTACAGGGTGGAAGTCCACTCAACTTAATAGAACCAGTGTGAAAAATTTATAAAGGAGAAAGCATCTGCACAGTCCCGTGGTGATTCTCCGCAGCAATCCTTAGATACTCATGTGACAGATGGAAAAAGTAAATGTATCTGAACAAAGGCCATGAGTTGAAAAAGTGCTCTGTAGACAAAGTGGGGGCCCTTTAATTACTTCTTGTGAATTTTAGCATCTCCGAGAAGCAAGACTGAATGATAGCCAGATGCAAGAATAGTGCAGCAAGACATCCCACCACTTCTGCTCTTCCCCCACTTATTCCTCACCAGCACTTCTGAGCACTATTCAACAGGGCATGGAGATAGTTTTCAGTGAGAAACCTAATGTCTTTAAAAATCAGCTTCAGGTAATTGTGAGCTCACAAGCACAAATATGCATTAACCCTAATTATGGAGCTGTCCCATTGGTCCCAAAACAGCATGGAATTTAAGGATGTCTGGGTGCTTAACTGTGCATTTCTGTACCTTAATGTGTTGTGTTTCTTTGAAGTTGTATTTTAACTCTGAATTGCCTAAGGTTGTAATGCTTATTTTGGGAATAATTACATCTCTTGAATGTCTTTTCCCTTAAATTACTGTCAGGTACTCAACCCTAACATAGTATAGACTCCCAGATAACTAAGGAATACAGTTGAAGACATTTATTTGCATGACAGCATGTGAGAGAAATGTGCCTGCCAGTTAGATTATTTTGAAGTTTTGGCTTATTTCATTTGTTTAAAATAAGGCACGAGACAGCTGTGTTGTGGGATAGAAACACAGCTTGGGTGAAGGCTTCCAAATGACAAGAATGACTCAGGGAAGCTGGCAACACACCAGAAATTGTGTACATGTGCTACACATGATGGGTTTACAACAAACTGCTTTAATCATTCTCTCTGTCTAGCAAAAGTGTAGCAGCTAAATCAATGCCTATCCAATTATTCCTGGACCCATCACCAGCTTCTTTTCCCTATATCACTATCATGACAAAGAAAAAAAATCAGAGATTGGTTTTTCTCATTTGTGAACTGATGTGCTTCAAGTGGCCAGAACATTAGGCACACTGCTTTGTGCATCTTACCTGAATGTAAGGCACAGGAATGTATAGTTCCTGACAGTGCTCCATTTCTTAAAGTAAATAATAAGCATGTTTGGTGGAATTCCAAAGAGCTTCTTCAAATTAGTTATAGTCTCTGCTGAGAAACCAATTACTCCAAGGTTTGGAATGGTCTCTTAGATTCCAACACTTTCTAGATTGGGATCATAGTGCACCGGCTGGCCAAAAAGGTGCAAGTTTCTATTATTCTGGAGTGGCACAATAGAGTATATTCAAACAGAAAAAGGAAGGATAAAAAAGCCCGTTCTGTTCAAATGCCGACTTCCATCTTAATGTCACATCAAATGGAACAGAGAGAAATACAAGGAACAGAGACTTGCAGATGAAGTTTGCTCATCACTACAGGATATTGGATGAAACAAGGATGGCTTCCCCTTTGATTTAATGTCTCCCCAAGGTCACAAATGCAACTGTAACAGTCAATACCAATCAGATTAGTGTAATGTATTATTCAGTGACTATGATGGTGAATTTGTATATCAATTGTGTGGCAGCTGTGATCCTCCTGAAATATTCTGACTGCTACTTGGGGTAGACACACAGCCAAGGCTGTTGAACAAAAGATCTATCTAATCCTCCCCAGGTCAGCTATGAATAATTCCATATTTTTATTCTGTGTATGCAAACACATACTTGAATATAATTGTTCAGTCACTAGGTAATCATTCTGATTATTTATTCCAAAGCATTTTAAATGCTTATAATAAAAAGTAATGCTTTTTATTGGATGATCCCAAATGCTTTTCAATATTACCTAATTAGGTCTCAGTGCAAAATAGCTCACGCCTATATATAGGTATCACTTTGCCCACTGATGAGAATGGAGCTGTTTCTGGGGTGTATCATAGCAGCCGTGTGACGGTCAAAAGAAATTGAATTGTTAATATTTTTTCAATTAACAGACTTCCCTCTCCCACCCCCACTCTTCAAAAAGGGCCCATGAGCAACCTCCATTTTTCATGTCCCTTTTTTGTTCCTCATCTTTCAGAGTTATTAAAAAAATGTGATGACTAATTCCCCTTGGACTTTTAGGAATTAAATTGAGAACTGGAGGATATTTGTGAATACATAGATATTCATTTTAAATAAGTAGTACCATAGAACATAATATGTATGGAATAGAAGCCTAGAGATGGGTACCCGTGCAAGGTCTAGACACAAAACGAGTGGCTCCTTGTGCCCAGAATTCACTCCACAGTCACCTCTCTTTCTCTCCTCTTCTGACCTCCTTAATAACTCTCAGTCTACAGACAAAGACATTTCTTTCCTGAGGTAACATTTACTGAGTCCTTATATACTGGCTCTCCAGTCCCCAAGCCCATTTCAGTCAGTCTTTCCCTTTACTAAAGGCATCCCCAGTCCTTTTTCTCTAAGCTGGGTCCCAATCCTCAGTCAGGGTCTCTAAAAGGACATGGCCCTTATACCCCCAGGCTGAAGCTAAGCATTCTTCAGCTCTGACTTCCAGTCCCAAACCTGTCTCTCTTTAAAAGGCCCACAAGACTCCTTGTTTGTTTCTCTCAAACAGGGTGACTAGCAAGAACCTCCTGCTCTCTGCAGGTCTTCTCTATTACAGCTTCCTTGGTTTCAGTCCTCCCAGTAGAAGCCTTTCTCATCCTCTGCAACCTCCACTAATTCCTGCACTCTCCAGCCTCCTTCGCCGCCTCTTGATTCTCTTTCTAAGGCAATCACTACAGAGGGCTCTAAAGGGAGCATGCACTTTCTGGAGCAGGAAGTAATGCCTTGGATCACTCAGTGACCTAGTCTTGAATGTTAAAGAACAGCGCTGATGAGCTCTGAAAAGGAGTTCCAGCTATCTATCCGGTTCAGCCAAAAGCATGGTGCTTTCAACACAGGATTTAGGGGGAGTCTGAAGAGAGGATCCAAAGGGCTCTAAAAAGATTCTAACTACCTGAAGAGTCTAAGATAGAATGGAATGTCCAACCCATCAACACATGCCATTCTGAATTGATCAGCTGCCCTGCTGTATACGGTCTGATGTGGCAGGTGTTATGGTAAAGCACATGGATGAGAGTTGGGAGGGAGGCTATTATTAAAAGGAGCTTGCAAGGTTATTGGTTTTATTAAATTTAAAAGAACAGACACATCAAATCTTTATAGCTTCTGCTCCAAGTTTTCTCTATAGTAAAGCAGTTTACACAGTTACTCACAAAACCTTATATGAGAGTAACTCAGTCTAACTGGCTTGGATATAAGCTGTCTCTCATGGATTGAAAATTACCTGAAAGACCCTAAATACTGGACAGCAACAGACATCAATATATCATAGCTAGTTAAGGGAAGTTGTCCATAGCAGTGCCTGAGTGACTTTATTAAGGCCAATCTTATTTAACAGCATCATTAATGATCTGGAAAAGAAGGTAAATAGCACATTAGTATCATCTGTGACTTTAATTAAATTGGAAGGTGTTGCAAACATTACTGAGGACATAACTGTGATGGGAACTAGAATGTTTAGAAATATAGCCAAAATAGCTAGATGAGATTCATCTGGGGAAATATGAAGGATGAGACATAGAAAATCCAGGTCAGACATTCAGTGGGAACAGCTGATGCTGAAAGAGCAATCTGATTGATATTGAAAATGCTCTCATTTTGCAAGGTAGCATGGCATCACACCAGTGTTCTTTAGGTCTGAATAAAGAGATGCACTAGCGTGAACACAGGAAGCATCCAGAAGATGCTGATGAGGTTATTGTAGAGAGATGCTTGTAGAAGGTTATGATTTTAGAGACACTCCCTAGCACCGGTCAGTGTTGTGTGAATTGGGAGACGTGCCCTACAGGTGATATAACATGGCTACTACCAGCTACACACCTAGGAATCACTCCTGTCTGTGTTATTAAAGTTCTGTTCCTCACTCATTCAATGGCATGTCTTTAATGAACCCTCAAGATCATTACAGTTATACCTAAAATACTGTGTTCTGTTCTGAGCATCTCAATCCCAGGAATATGTTGACAAATTGAAGGGAATGTAGAGAGCAGTAACAGAAATTAACAGCTTTTCTCATAAGCACGGGTAGAAACGACATTGGAATAACTTTGCTAAATCACTGCTTAAGTGGGGGAGTGGGGAATATGGTAACTGTCAACAAGTTTTTTGACAATGTAAACATGAAGATGGGACAGGAATTGTTGGGGGAATTTACAGAATGCTAACTAGGAGTAAAGGGAAAACACTGGCTGAACATTTGGATCACTTTTCTACCAGTCAGATCCACTAATTCTGTGGAATGGGCTCTCAAGAAAAGTGATGAGAAGTATTAAACCCATGGAGACAAAGAACTGGAGAAAATATGAATCTGTGGAGTACACTGCAGAGGACCAAAACCCTCTAACTCTAGCTATGCTGCTTGCAATCTTGATAGTGAAGTCCTATAAGAAAATGCCTGGACTGTGTGATGCAGTATGCTCCCCACTCTCACCCTGAAGGGGTTAATGTCAGATGGATCACTTAATCTATTAGCCTGCAAAGTGGGGAACATTTGGTCTCAGAAAAGAGCCCAAATTAAGGGATGCCCCAAAAGGGTAAATTTTCTATAAAACCAGGGAGCTGGTAGCAGAAAGGGCCATGCAGTTATTTTCCAGGGGGGGGCGGGAAAGAAAGGGATTTGGATCTGAGATGAAGGGTTTATCTAGGTGGAGAAAGGTCAGCCTGGGCTAGGCAAGTTAGGAAGGTTTTTGATAATACAGACTTTGATTACTAGAAATAAATCTCTTCTTGAACTATAATGCAGAATGGGGGCTGGGCCTAGGTTCCCCTACTAGTCACTGAAGGTGCGTCTATACTGGTGCCTTAGGTCAACTTAAGGACGCTTAAGTCGACCTACAGAACTCTGCGTCCACACTGGGGTTTCATTAAGTCGACTTAATAACACCACCTCTGAAGGTCGACTTAACGCTTAAGTCAACCTTATTAAGTGGACTTAAAGCCAGTGTAGATGGGTCTGTCTACACTGGTGGCTCTGTTAAGTAGACTTAACAAGGTCGACTTAAGTCGACTTTAAGTGTAGACGCTCTGTGAATACGACCTAACAAAGTCTACTTTAAGTCAACATAAAGTCGACCTTGTTAAGTTGACTTTGACAAGTGTAGACAGACCCTGAGTGAGTGGCACAATCTGAGCAACAAAGTTGGAGGCTGTCCAGGACCAGGTTTTATAGCCACCGACTGGCCCATTGGTGTATTGAGGGTCTCTGGTGCCCAGGGGCAAAACCTATGTTTGTGCCCCCTCGTGCAGAGTAGGAGATGTATCGGCACCCCTTCCCCCCATTTGCCCCAGGGAATGTGGTTGTATTTGTGGAGCAGGGAGAGATTTGGGGTCTGCAAATGCAGGCTTGGCTCTGTTGTCCCCCCACTCTTACCCAGGATGTGGTGCTCACACTGAGTGCTCACTGCTCAGGTGGGTGAGCTCTGCAGGGCCAGCTTTATTCTGTATGTTTGCAGGAAAGCTGGTGTTAATATAAATAGTTCCTAATAGCAAATAAAGTGCTTGTGCTGCTTTTATTTGCTTGTTTATCTTTTTAAGATGCAAAGTCACATCTGAGAATTCAGGAAATGCTCTCCCCCTCTCTTCCCTGTTGGACAGCAGTGGCCATTCCCACCGCATTCCACAAGTAATAGCAGGGTAGCTGTGGGGGAGAGGAGGGGTGTCATGGCCCCCAGTTCTGCCCCTCCTCTCTGGCTGTGGGCTGAAGGCAGATTTTTCAGCCCAGCCCCTGCAGCAGGAGACTTGGGAGAACCTGAACCTGACAGGGTCCATTCCCTAGTCTGCCCCCTCCCTCAGCTCTAGGAGTTCCCCAGGCTCCCACCCTCCCTCAATTACCACATTGCAATGCTGAGGGAAAACCCCCATCATAGACAGGTAGGTCATGGAACTTGGAAGCCCTGGTTCGGGCTGGGCTGAAGTCCCCTATGTGCAGCTCTAGCAGGATGTTGTGGGGTGGTTCTCAGCCTCCAGACTTGCCCTCTCTGACTCCTTCAGGCCTCCTTCAGCCTGACCCTCTGCAGCGAGAAGCCTGGGGGTGGTGGGCATCTGCTCCTAGGCAGCTGGTTCTAGTGAATCCAGGTCAGCCGTTATCTCCTGCCTAAGAGGATGCTCAATCACACTTAGCTCAGCTGAGTGACCATCAGGCAGCACAGCAGCCCACCAGAGCAGGGTTTGGTGACGGCCCACCCTGCTTACCTCCCTCGCCCCACCCTCCCACTGGCTTCTCAGTACACCACCGGAGTAGTCCATCCAGGGTAGTGGACTTAAGGACTGCCTAGAGTCCAGAGAGTGAGGAAGATAATATAGTAGCCCAGAAAGGGAAGACTCTTGTGATGTGGCCAAAGGGCTAAGCCATGAAGAAGTGTGGCAAGAGAGGAGCTGCAGAGTGAGATGAGAGGCTGAACAACTGCAAGAAGTGGGCATGAGGGTGAAAGAGCTAATCCCTTGAGCAGTCCGGAGGAAGTGCCCTCTAACAGTATGTAGAGACCCTGTGACAGACTGCAAGAAAGTTTCACTGTATTCTATTTTTTACTTCAAACACATCAGAACATCATTTTAATCTTCTAGCCTTGCTGTCCCTCTTGACTCCACGCTTGCCTTGCCCCATTAGAGATGAGCTCTGTAGGACGCAGGGCGTAGACATCAATTGCTGCTTGGTTGTGCAAAGAGACTGCACCAGTTCCCCTGACTAGAGACTGGACGTTCAGGTCTATCATACAGAACTGGGCCAGCAACAGGCAAAATTGTGCACAAAATTATGTTATTGCTTACACAGTTCTTGCACTGTGCTGAAGGATTAAAAAGATTCATTAAAACAGGTACATGAGCTAGATTCAATCTCTATTGTATCTCTACATTCATTTTATTAAGTTTACTTTATTCCTGCTCTGGAGTTGTACCTTTGTGCCCTCTGCTGTGTGTACCAAATCTTATTGACATTTTAATATTAAATTATTATGACAAGAAGATATTCCATTTGCTAAGTAATTTGTTTCATTCGGAGGAAAATTGGAAGCCGCAGAAAAACCATTATAAAAGATTAAGACAGTGGAGTGATACTGACTGATACAATATAAATTATTATTTTGTCGGCAGCTCACACAGCTCTGCCACAAAATGTTAAGTGATAAAGCCAACAAGTTAGAAAATTAAATCTTTGAGACCGAAAAGACTATTAACCACAAAAAAATAAGATTTAAGCATAGTTAGAATTCGTTAGAAAACATGTCCCAGAGATACCTGCAGGAACTGCATGTGGGGAATGGCAAAAATTTACAGTCATCAAATTGTGATTTTAATTCAACTGGTGTAAGTTCAGAGTGAGTCCAGTGAAGACAAGTCATTTGAGTTATTTCTGATTCCTACCACTGTAACTAACAGCCACAGTTGGCATATAGCAGTGGCTCCCAACCTTTTCCTTTATGCATAGAGCCCTGCAAATCCACAGATATCCACATTATATCCACAGATACCCACATCCGCAGATGCAATGAGGATATCTGCAGACCATTTCTTACAGATGCAGATCGGATACGGATCCACATACCTGTATCCACGCAGGGCTCTATTTATGCGAACCACTATATTGTCATTGAAAGCTTTTGCAACACCATGTAAGCAAGCCATTTTAAATACTTTTAACATAGCCTATGGCTGATGGGAGTCAAACTTGTATATCAAGGGGTATTAAAAATACAGCTATTTCTAATAATTTATTATGCTCACTCACAAATATATTGCACTCGTCACAGTACATTTACCTGCAGTAACATCGAATATGACACATAAGAGGTACATGGGATTGTTATTATTACATTATCTTCCCCCACCCCCGTGGACCACCAGTGGTCTTCAGACCACTAGTTGGGAACCATTGACCTATGGAATCTATAATTTTGCTTTCAGAAATGTAGCTGGGTTGGTAGTCAACAGCAGATACTGTCCTACAGTGACTTGTTATGGTGGTATTATTTAATACTTGCAATACTATCATGCTTAGGAGCCCTTATAATGAAATTGTTCAACTGGAAGAATGTCCACAGAGCAGCACACGATCACACCAGAGGTCCATTTAATACAGTATCTGGACTTACAGTGGCTAGTACCACTGTTAATCATTAGGAGAAATGGGCAAGTAACCCTGCAATAATTAATCTAATCCTGTACTCAATGGAAATTTCTTCTTCTTACTCCACATTAGAGGTTGCTTTATTCCCTGAAACATTGTCTAACAGTGCCATGATTGACATTGCCTGCCCACCTTAGTTATCAGCCTAAGCAACAAGCCCAAGAACAGAATGGACCATGAAGACAAGCCCTCACTCTCTGTCTCCACACTAGTCATTAAAAAAAAAGTTAAGGCCCTCTAGCAACCCAGTGTGGAGAAACTGATGATGTCATTGAGCGTAAGTTCTTTGGGGCAAGGGACCATTGTTTTGTGTTCTGTTTGTACAGCACCTGACACAATGAGATCCTGATTCATGACTGGGCCTGCAAGGTGCTATTGCAATACAAATAATAAATAGCTGCCTGTGCTGTTCATTTGCACAGAGTTCTTATTAGTGAGGATAAACAGGTTACAGCATTAGTTTTCCATTTAATATTAGGAATAGGAGACTTGGTAACCCGTGTTAATTCAAAACCCCACGTTGTCTTTACGAGGGTCTGGAGCGCTTTATTTTTTTTAATTTAAAATGAGCCTCTGCCAGCTACGCCTTAGTTACCACAGATTACACTAATGACCAGGGAATAGAAAGGGCAGACGTGAACAACTCTGCAAATGGATGGTTACAAATATATATAACTTTGAATTTGGGGCCAATTTTTGAAGCCGTTGCTCAAAATTCCCACTGGCTTGGGCACTTTACCAGGATTAAAGGATTTCACAATTTGACTTCACCCCCTGCCCCCTCACATCCTGTCCTGGCCCCTTCACCTCCTCCAGCCCCTCACATATGTTGCCCCCTCTCCCTCAGCCCTCTCCAGCCTCCTTACAACCCTGGGTCCCAGGAGTCCAGACAGAAGCGGGCTGCAGTATATCCCTGGCAAAGGATGGGGTAGTAGCTGGGAGCAGCATGGAGCCAATCCTTTCCCTGCAGTGGGGGGGTGAGAAGGTCTCTCAGTAGAGGTGCTTTGATCCTGCATTCTCAGCAAGGGGCTTTCCTGCAGCAACAGTGTGGGGACACATTAGGCCATGGGAGGGTTGAATATGTGCCATGGGATACCTCTTTGATGACTGCCTCCCCCCTCCCAACCCAAACCCAAACCTCAGGTCTCTGCACACTGTGCCCATCAGGCAGCCCCCAAGACATTCTCTCCCCCCACAGTAGCCTGTGGCTGGATGCTGCCCTCCCCCATGGACCACCCTCCCCCAATGCCTGGGTTCCACCCCCCTTTTAACCCCCTCCCCCCATCCCCAGCCTGGGATCCTGACTGCAGGCTGTTCTCTCCCCGACCCATGCCTCTGTCCCCACCCTAGGACCAACAGTGTGCAGATCAAACACTCACCTGATGTAGCTCAGGTGAGAGCCTGTCCACGCTGTGCAGTCAGAAATTGGATGGAGTCCTGAGCAAACCTTGGGGCTGCAGGCAGGGGAGGAGCATCCTGGTGATGTGGCGAAGGTGTAGCATATCAGGAGAGATTTGAAAGAGCAGGGAATCCTGGGACAGATTCTGGAGTCTATTACCCCCGCATTACACTGCTCTCCTTACAAGCTGCTGTGAAAGCACATTGTTAAAATGGCACTGAACCCCACACCTCCTGCCCGGGTGGAGTTACAATGCCATTTTGCAGCAGCACTTAATTCACCTTTGCAGCCCCGTGAACGTGTAACCAGGCAGCAGAAAATGGAGGTGACTGCGTATAGGTCGACCTGAGCTCTCAGTGTAGACTAGCCCTTCATTTCAAGTTTCAATTTTGGTCTCTTGGAATTAGTGACTCTCAAGTAAGTGCAAACATACTTTTTTTTCAGTCAAAATAACTTAAAATCATATATTTTGCAAGACAATTGTAACAGAATGTATTGTATAGTCACAGTGAACAATTCATAACATAAACCGGTTTTATCCAAGAGTTATCCTTTATTATACCAAAATGGAATTGCCAGTGATCCTGTACAATTATTCATCTTTAAATACAGTTCCTTCCCTACATGCACACTTCAGTTATTTAATACCCTTCAGTCTAACTGGCACTGAGTATCTGCAGGATATGCAACTATGAAAATGTATTGCCTGTCTTATGTATTTCAAGTGAGATCTCCAATGTGGAGTTTGCTGACCACCGTACATCTTTCCAAGTTACAACAGAGTTGTAAAACTTTCACTCTCCTTTGGATACCAATCCATATGGCAATGATTCCAGTAAAACTGACTTTCTTCTTCTTTTTTGTATAGTGCCCTTTTAAATTTCTAAGAGAAACTCTATGCATCTGTGTAGAAACAGCTGCCAATTTTGTACTCTGTTGCTGCAGCTGGGAACATTTTCACATACTGTGCCCAAATAAAGACTTTACTTTTGTTCTTGTGTTTTTCTTACCATGAAACAAATCATTCAGATTAAATATATCTGAGCCCTGTAACATTCAGTAGCTTCAAAGGAAGTTTGTGGGAACTGAGCACTAAAGCTGGTTGGGAATTTTGTCTGTTCTTTTCATTAGAAAATGACAGTTCATCAAAACCAGAACTTTTTTGTGGATACATATCTGTATCCTTGGGAGATATCTTAGGTTCAGGATGGAAATGTGGAAGAGGAGGAGACCCCAAAAAACCAAAGTGCAGAGTTGGCTCTTGAGTCAATGTCTCCCATATAAGCACTCTAAACACTGGGCTATTAGCTATTTTAGGGGAAGACAAGCTCTTTGCATTGTCGTCTTCTTCTTTTTTGTTGTTGAAAGCTCTTGTTTTCATGCCAGTGTGGAATGATAACAAATTTCCATGCCTCAAAATCTTTAATAGAACAGAAGTTTGGTTTTCTGACTAGTCCTATTCAGCGTTCTAAACAAACAGCTTTGCTTTAGATACACAAATATGGATTTAGTTGCATAATTCTTGATAGTCAAATTTAAAAATATTGGCCTGTGCCTTTGGTTTTTGGTAAAAGATTCAAGGTGTTGCTTTGATTGTAGCCACTACAGCTTTCTTATGGGCATACATGTAGACGGTTTGAAGTTTCACTGAAATGTGTCAAAGGCAGTAAAAAGAATACCAATAATTCTTGGTACACGTATAGTACTAATGTCTGAGGGTTCCAAAATATTTCACTAACATTAGTTAAGCCTCTGTCCAGCCTATAGGTTGGATGCTATGCTCCCCCCCCCCCCCGAGGCCCCCACTGCACCACCAAGATAACCAAATGAAAACCAGTGAAGTGACTTTCCCATGCAGTCGGCAAAGGCAGTCAGGAAAACAATCCATCAGTCTTGTCACTTGGTCCCTGGCATTCGCCACCTTCCCTCTCCCAGCAAAGAAGCATCCGTTAAAGATTATGCTGTAGCAGTAAGTAAAGCTCTTTCTCTTGTCTGCTTCTAGAGCTCACAGCAATTTGAGGAATAAAGAGCTAGTGAAGATGGGGGTTGAAGAAGAGATTACTTTGCATTAAGTTTCTGATCCAGCAATGTCACTGCCAATACCTGCAGCCAGAGTTTTATTTAAAATGTACTATGTTTTGTGTACAGAACACTTAGCAAAATATTGTTTCCTTCTGGTACATTAACTTAAAAAGCTATAAGAACTGCATTATAAACATATGTAACTCTTTCACCCTACTGCCTCTTAAGAGAGAGGTTTGCTACTGGCTTTCTGGTGTGATGCAAGCAGCAAAATCACTCGAGTTCACAGCACATTTGTAAGCTTATCTTAGACACCATATTCTTTGCTTGAATGGACCTTGGGGTGCACAAGAGAAGTGGCTATTTCATGCTACTTTAAAAAATTATTATTATCGGCAGAGGGCTCTGGTTGGTATGCAAGACTGGAAATGGAATACTGGAATTTTTCCATCTCTAGCAGTGGTGTGAATCCAGGAGAAATTGCCACAGGATGAGAACCAAATCCTCAGTTAGTGTAATTATCAGGGAGATCAATGTTAGACCAGCTGATACGGCTCTGAGGTTACTCTTCACTTGATGACTGTTAGGTGGCTCCTATAAAGTGAGTTGGGGGTCTCAGCTCAGCAACTGTTCACATTAAAAAAACCCAAACAGACCAAACCACAACCCACAGCTGATTCTCCTATTAGCAGTCTCAGTAAACTGGCGAAGGACTGAATGGGTCAAGGAGGCAAACTAGCCTTTGATCTTTCAAGGTAGTTGTGTGTGTCAGGAATGATGAAGGCCAGGCAGCGAGAGGAAAACTGGCTCTGTTCTCCTTGTCTTGTGGACTAACTGGCCATCATGAGCACTACCAATATTAAAACATGAAAGCAGACATTAACTCTCCAGTTCCAAAGGGATAGCCGTGTTAGTCTAGGTCAGCCAAACAAAGAAGGAGCCCTGGGGCATTTTTAAAGACTAACACATTTATTTATTGCATGAGCTCTCGTGGGAGAAAATCCCACTTCGTCAGAGCGTCTGACGAAGTGGGATTTTCTCCCATGAAAACTCATGAGATAAATAAATGTGTTAGTCTTTAAAAGTGGCACAGGACTCCTTCTTTGGTTAGCTCTCCAGTGTTCTTTTCCTACACCTCCCGGCGTCAGGAAATGATATACATGAACCAGATGCCATTGCACAGAGCTGCTTATGAAAAAGATTTCCAAAGGGCACAGGTGAGACTACATCGACTTTGCTTCTAGATGTAGGTATCTGTGCTATTAAACTGTTTACATCTTTTTGATTAACCTAGTAAACTATTTTAAAGCATGCTACTGAGCACTTATATTTCAGTAGCACTTAGACCTGAACCAGATAGAGGCTTGATAATGCTGTGCATCGTATAAAGCTGTAGTGAATAAGTCTTTGCTGCAAAGAGCCTACGGGCTAGAAAACAAGACATAATAGGTGGATGAACCAAACAAGTGGGTGGAGATTAAGGAGGACAGACTAACAAAAATAGGGTGTTTTCTCATAGCCTATGTCCACAACTCAAAGCTATCAGTAGCTGTAATCGGATGCCAGTATTCTGCATGCATTATGGTGGGGGAGATTGAAGGAACATATGGTGGTAGCTTTGCAGGTTTTGTAGAGTTTTTTACCACATGTAAGTTGGTATGTTTTCCGCTAGTCCGCTTAATACACTCTTACTAAGGCCACCACCACCCTTCTTCCTGAAAAAGTGCTAGAAGCTGTGAGAGCATTGACGTGTTAATACTTGTACCCTGAGCAGTTTGCTTAGATGTGATATGTTGCTTTGCACAAAACCTTTTGTGCATATCTACCTTTGAGTTGGGAGGTGCGATTCTCAGCTCACGTAGATGTATATGTGTTAGTTCTTATTCAAACTAGCTTGCTAAAAATAGCAGAGTAGTTGAAATAGCACGGGCAATAGCTTGGGCTAGCCACCCAAGTATATATCAGAGGGGTCTGGGAACTGGCTGCCTTCTGCACTACCCCAGCTATAGTGCTATTTTTGCTAGCAGAACTATCCTGGATATGTCCATGTAAGCAGGGAATCACACCTCCTAGCTAAAATATAGAAATACCCTTTGTTTTTTGATCTTCAGATTGTGTAATATATGTAGCTAATCCATAGGAGAAAACTGAAATGTACGTTTTAGCTGATCTGAATCACGTCTAGGCTAACCTGCATACTAGAAACGAGCTGCAAAGTTCAGAACCTGATCTGGACATGAACTTTTCTAACACGAGATGATGTTCAAGATCAGGGGTCTTGTTAAACCTATTATAGAGATAAGCAGTGCTCTAGATCAGTGGTTCTCAACCTTTTGTGCATTGTGACACACTTAGTGGCATGTTGCGACCCTATAAGACACACCATCTCACTCTCCCAGGCCAGATCCATCCATCTCCCTGGCTCTCTGTGACACACTTACCACTGTGCGGTGACACAGTAATGTGTCCCTCCCGATACAGTGGTTAAGAACCACTGCTCTAGATGTGAAAGAGTAGATGACATCAGGCCAAGCATTTTGTCTTGAGCTCAACTCAGCTAAAACTGCTAAGAAAATCCTTAAATACAAAGCACAAGCTCCACAACCCAACAAGTACAGGAAGCAAACTAGATCAGTAACCTATAATGATGGGTCACATGGATACATTTCCTACAAGGAGTGAGATCCTGCATAGGCTCCAGGAACCTGGTCTTTATCCCACTGAAGTCATTGGGAAAGCTTCCATTGCTTTAATGAGCACAGGTGTAGGTCAAATATGTGCTGCTTCATTTCCACAACCATCTGGTTCTTGATTAGAGACATTTAAAGGAGGGGTTTAACAAAGTTAATTTCAAGGACTCAGTGGGTTAGAAATGAATTCTTATCAGTTGCACCATGTGTCTGGTAGGGCTATTTTGTTCAAGACTTGGATGGAAATGTTTCCACCACAGTCAATATGAGTTATGCTTGGCTATCTCCAGAACGTATCCTCTCAGGGCTACTAATGGGGCCAGAATGTCTGAATGCCTGAAGTCAGGTGCCAAGTTTATGTTAATGTGCTAAGAATTTTCTCTGCTTTCTGATTTGTCAGCAAGTAAAAAGTGGTTTCTGTTAAGTGAGTAATAAAATGTTTATCTAGGAAATGCCAAGTGGTGGTAAAAATGGATTTATGGCCATTGAGTAGCCTACAAGCAGTGGTTCATGCTATGCTTTGGGAGGCCTTAGTTTTGGAGAGAAGGGAGTGCTGCAGAAATGAGCCCTAGTGCTCAACTCCTCAGAGAGATTTAGACTCCTAACTTCCATTGATGTCTGTGGAAGTTAGAGCCAAAATACCCTTGGGGATCAGGACCTAAACGTCTAGAGCAAGGAATGGCCTTATGTCACTCACCAACAACAGTGTCCCTGATGGCCACTCATGTGCAGCTTTAAGTGACCTACAAGAGCAGCTCACCTCAGCATTCCTCAAGTGTTACATAATAGGTGAAGTTGTCGTGATGTTTCCACTCGGTGTCCTGTCCTCCTCCTCTCCCAGCTGAACAGAAGTCATGCAGCTATGCACCCTCTCCACACGCGTCTTCCTCTTCTTCTTCTTCTTGTGGCTGACACCTTAGTTCTTCAATTGTATTTCTCCTGATTGATGTGAGAGACATCAATGATATTTTCATCACCTGGCCAAGTGACTTAACGCCCTCACTTCCACCACAGCTTCAGTCGTCATCATTCATCCGTCATACGCCCTTTAGAACACTTCCCCACTCGTAGCCACTTCCTGGACACAATCAATATCAGCAATGGTGCCCTACAGCCGACTAGATTAAAAAATCCCAGGGTTCCCCACACCCACCTTCACAAAACCATTAATACCCCCCCCAACCTGTTATCTATACTGAGGCAAACAGACACCAAAGACTATTCTCTGAGGAGAAAGTTGGGGATATACACCTGCAGTCACTTGAAATTGCCTTCACCAAACAGCAGGACCATCCGGGGGGTGGGGGGTGGAAGGGGCAGTGATGCGAATGGGGCAATCGCCCCGAGTTTGGGACAGCGCGGGGCCTGTGCCGCTGCCCCCCCACTGCCGTGCTTTGCCCTGCTCCCTCCCATCTGGCTGCCTTTGGCAGCAAGAAGCTGAAGGTAGTAGGGATGGGGGGAGCACTTTGCCCGGTCTCTGGGCTGGCCCTCCCCACCCTCGGAGGTGGAGCAGCTGGTTCGGCTCAGGGGAGGGCTGGGTGCACGAGGTCAGCCTCTTTGGGCTGGTCCAAACAGCCCCCTCCCCCCCTTAGGGATACCCTGCCAAAGAGAATGCTCCACCAGAAAGGTAGACTGGGTCATGGAACAAATTCCCTTCCCCGGACACATCCTGAGTTTTCCCCTCTCTCCTCCCCCCGGTCCTCCCCACTGGAACCCATACACAATATCATTAAACAATTACAACCCACACCAAAAGAAATGTTTCCTGAATTCCCTCTTCAAACCCAAACTCATCATCAGAAGAAAACTCTTCACAGACTGGGACCCTCCCATCTTCAAGTGGCACCAGACCCTGCGAGAACAATAGATACAAAACCTGCAGGCTACGGCCCTATCTCCATTGCTGTGTTGATCAATAACCCCCAGCACACAACTTTTAAGATCCAGGGGTCTTACGTATGCCTATCACAACATGTAGTGTACCTCAGCCAAAGCGCTAAATGCCTCAATGACAACTATGGGGGTGGAAGGAGACAATCACTGCTCTTTCAATTGAACTCTCATAGAAAAATGATAAAAGACAAGAGCACCGTGTCGCCTGTGGGGGAACATTTTTTACACAGTGATCATTCTACCTGACCACTCAGTCCTCATCCCTAAGGGAAACCTGCACAACACCTTCAAAAGATAAACCTGGGAATTTCAGTTAATAACTCTGCTAGACATTAAAAATTGTGGACTGAACAGAGGCCCTGGATTTATGGCTTATTACAACAATCTATAACCCACTCATTGCACTCCTCCCTAGCTTTTTTTTTTTTTTTCCTTCTTCTTTCCCCTTATGACTGGAAGGATATTAACCGGTGCTTTACTTTGAATGGGCCTATGAAATATGTACTAACTACTTATGCTATACAATCATTTTTTCCCTATATTTAGCTGTGCAATGCTGAGTACATTTCCTGGACCTGAAAAAGAATTCCGTTTAAGCTCAAAAGCTTGTGTGTCTCACCCACAAAAGCTGGTATAAAAGACATTGCTTCACACACCTTGTCTCCCTATGCACATGCACTCTTTTTTCTTATGTGACATCTAAAAACTCGAAATTGCCACGGGCACTCAGTTGCAGGGCTAGATGAGCACTCATCACATTCTACTAGGCTCCCCCTTTGCTGTCAGGGTGCCTTTCTGTCAGTCATTTCCCAACATTGCTGTCTACCTAGGCACAGCACCTTCCTGGCTTATTAATCTTCCCCTTTCCTCCTGCCAGATTCATTCAGAAAGCACAAATCCAGTTGTCCCTAAGGACAATTTGTGAGTGAGAGCCTTACAAAAATATATGCTGATGACAGCATTATTGAAGAAGTCTTGTCTTCTTGCGTGTTTGCCCCACTGCCAATATAGAGATTTTGTCCACTCATTCCTTTCCATACTTGGTGGAAATAGTATGACATCTTAAGTTGTGCCTTTTATAGGCTTAGACCCAGAGAAAATGAATGAAGTGTTTTCTTGGAAGCTGAAATCTCTTCTGGTTCTTTGGGCCAGTCTACTCTATTGAAGAGCTGTACCAAGAATCTTCTCAGGATGTAAGCTGAGCAGGTTGAAGTTAAAATCCAATATAATAATCTCTCTGCTGCTATTGGTGTTGACTCGCCTTTGTTTTTAGTGTTTTTACCAATGCACTAGAGGTCATGTTTTTCCACAGCTGTGCTGAAGTTATGCACAACAAATCCTGTGTGGTCTTGTACAGGCAACTGCATAAACAAAATCCATGTGTGCACAGAGAACAAGGTTGCAGAATTAGGCTCTTTGATCATGCGAATATACATCTGACCTTCATTGTTTCCTCTGCATGTGAATGGGCATAGTTTGGTGGTGCAGCTTAGAGTGCATAGGGGATATTGTGCTCCCTGGATCTGTGTATGAAGAACACTCTCTGCTGCAAAGGGGTGGGGTGAGTTACTCCTTCCAGGAGACACCATGGAGGCCTCTGGTAGTCTGGGGATCTATATAAGCATGCTGGCTGTGGGGCTTTGAGGTACCGTGGCTGGGATAAAGGAGGGGGCTATGGAGGATTCAGTTTCTCCTGCTATGCCCAGCAAAGGTTCCCAGGGAAAGACTATATGGTGCCTAGCACCTTAGGTGTTTCTCTTCCTCTACTTCTGGGGTGAGGATTCCTCTTTAAGGAGCTTCCAGGGGCACCTACAGCAGAAAAGGCTTTGCAGTCATGGCTCCATCCAAGCTGCACAGCTAGGAGAACAGTGTTTCTGAGTGGATGGCTCTGGCCAGACTTCTACGGATCTCTAGGTGTGAGGTCATTCTCAGTCAGTCTGCAGAAGGGAAACTCCGCCCAACAACTACCTAAGCCACATCCGGTGCACCCATGTACTCCTCTTGCATTTCCTTTCCAGGCGTTACTGCTAAACACAATAATCTTACTTTTACCTAATGTCTTTTGAAGCACTATAAATGTTATTACAATGAGGAATTGCTGGCAGCTTCCCTCTTCAGCAGTTTAGGAAGAATGCTAGTGGGTGAGCTCTGGCTAAGAGTACCATGATAAAGTTCTTCCCCACCCCTTCTTTTTAATGTCTAGTTGGAGGAGGTGAGGTTTTTTTTTAAAAGTGAAATTTAGCATTGGTGAATTTGGCAATGCTGAAAGGTTCAGACCCTCTATAAATACAAAGTGCAGGTACATTGTAATCAGCAATGCTCCAACCTTCCTCATACTATTCCAGCCATCCAAATCTGGAGGTACCATGTTTAGAGTACAAAGGCTAGTTCATTATCCATGTCCTTTACTAACTGTGGATGCCAGTGTATGAGAATTTTAACAGTGGCCTGAACATTTGGAAGTGGTCATTGCACATTAGTAAAATGATCTGGCATGCATGACTCACAAGAGAGTTTATTCTTCATGTTGGGTGGCTCCAGAGCATATCTAAAACTGCAAAGTACACTTACATGGCAGAGCAGACCTTTATGAGAATGCCCCTGAGCCATCCCATAGTATTTGATTTGTCATTTTATTCCCATTTGGAAAGATGGGAGGGGATGAGGAAGGATTGTTTAATTTTTCCTGCATTAAATCCAGTAAAGGAATGAGAGCAGTGGAAACCTCAGAGAAAATTGCACCACTAATCATATTTTCATAAGCAACCTTCTGCAGCATTACAGTCACACAGTATATTTATAATTTAGTTTATATGAGCAACAGTTTAAGTTGAAGAAAATTGGTTTCGTTTTCGAAATGTCATGTTTCTCATTTCCTCTAGAATATCAGGCTGTTTCAAGCTCTTATCAGCCTTTAAATCATTGGAAAACATACCCCGTAATTAAAATGCCGTAAATTCTCATGAATCAATTTAAGTTTTTTGATTTGTTCTAAGACACATTCAAATAAAGCTGAAAGCTTACTGAAATATGAGATGATAAACAAAAGTGCAAAGCAAGGAGATGACAAACTGGGGGGCAGGAAGGTAGTGCGGATGCTGCAGATCTGAGAACCATGAATTCCTCTAAGTGAAACTGTTTTATGTACTCCCACATATATGGGTTATATTCCCTTCTGGCTGGTTTCCCTCTCCAGTACTCGCATAAGGGACAGACACTAGCTTCACGTGCCCAAGGGTCTCAGCTGAGGAAAAAGTCCTGTTTTAGAAGATTTTGAAGGCCCTATTCAGGGTCTCTGTTTTGGACCCATTACACATTTCTACAGCAGAAGGTAAGGCCTTTCTAAAATAACCAGCACACTACTGAGAGGTACCATATCATTTTTTTAGTGCCCATCTGATCAGGGATGTAACAGGATTAAAGAACATTTCAGATAGTAAACTGGGAGAAATTGTAAACATCTGAGTCTAGAAAAATACAAAGCTTGAGAGAGTAGCAGAGTTGCCCAGATATACAGCTTTTTTCATCAATATACCTCAAAATCCTTTAAAAATGTATCCGTGCATCATTTTGCCCGTTACGTCCATGGGAAAGTTTCCATATATCTCAGTTAAGTCACAAGAAGTCAACAGCAGAGCCAAAAATACAACTAATTTCTCCTCAACTCCCAGCCTGATGCCCTACCCACTGGGCCATGCTGCCTCAAAAAAATCTGTTTACACAATCACCCTCTCAAAAAACTGAGCTGATTGCAGAAAAGTTAGAGCAGGTGGAAGAATTTTCCAAGGCACAACACAGCACAGGGCAGCTGAATGCATTTCCATAGTGAATGAAGGCAGCGGTGGGTTCTGCAAGAATTCTTGCAGCAAAAATTTTTGGGTAGCCATTTTAGAGGGGCCCCAAATTTGAGACTATTGACCATGAGATTCTAAGCATCTTCTACACTCAGGATGGAAGCATCATCTTATAGGATGGTTCGATCCTGAGTGGCCGGATTGGAATTTGACAGATGGGTCCAAAGAGCCAATCAGGTGGCACCAATCAGAAGGCTCATTGCAAAGAGATAGACAGTGAGCCTTTTTGTGGACCCAAGGGGAACAATGAGAAGGCAGAAGGGAGGCACCTCTTTCCCCCAGAGATAGGAGGAAGGGTTGGGAAAGACTGACATGCTGGAGAGGAGAAGAGCCCTATTAAACAAGAATGGGGTAGAGTGGATGGACTTACCATATTGGTAATTGGGGAAGAGTAGGATACGAGAGTGATATGATGTCCCCCGTTGACACCCAATGTGTCGTATATGCACCCTCCTTCCAGGAGCTAGGAAGAGCAACATGTAGTACCTCAGCCTCTGAATACCTGGGCAAGGATTAGTCTCCTTCATCATGCCTCTTATCAGTCAGAAAGGTGGCGGTCAGAGTCCCATGGGAGGAGGTAATCATATGACTATCCTGTCACTTGTTACACATTATTTTAGGTGATGGCAGCTGGGGCCCACACAATGCACTCCTCTGGAATGGCACATGGCAGCATCTATGAGAAGGTCTTGGGGATGGAGCTGCAGTAAATATTGTGATGTTTGGGTACAGATAGAGAAATTCATGTGGGAAGAGGAGAGATGTTGATCTAAGCACTCCGAGCTTGAGGGGTCCTTTAAAGTCTGATGGGTCTTGAGGCCCTATTCAATCTTAATCCAGCTTTCATATTTCTGGCTGCCTAGCTGTGTGGACAGTGTGTCCCCGGTCTCCTGACTAAGGGAGGTGCATGCTTCTGTAACGAGGGGGAGGATGAGTCAGTGATTTAGCTTGGGGTTGGTGAGAGCTGGGTTCAAGTCCCAGCTCTGCCCCAGTCTACTTTTGTGGCCTTAGTCAAATCATTTAGCCTCTCTGTGCCTAAGTTTCCTGACTATTAAATGGGGACAAAAGCTCTTCTGAACCTCCAAAGGGTGTAGTTAGGATGAATGCACTAGGGCTTGTGAGGTGCTCAGGCCCAGATCCACAAATGTATGAGGGTAGGATCCTGCCCACTTTTGAAGATCTGGGCTCCAGAAACTGCGCTCATGGATGCATAAACATCTAACAATTCTCAGATTATAAAGCTTTATTTATTTGTGAACATTTATCTCCATGAGAAATGGACCCCAGGCATGGAGTTACTGTCAGGTTCTCCTTCAAGATGTATCCCCATGGATGCTCCACCTTGCATGCTGGCCCGTCCACACAACGCGACTCGGAGAACTCTCTAGCAATGCTTGTCAGGGTTGCGCGGGTGCCAAGAGACTGTCTTGCGCTGTCCCTGGTGCCCTGTCAGCATGCGCACCACCCGACTCCCCTCAGTTTTCTCTCAACCTCCGCGGCTATGGACGGAGCTCAACTCTATCTCTGCAGTTTTTCACCTCAGTTCGTCTAAACCCCTTTTTTCTTCTTTTCTTTCATTCCCTTCTTCCCCAGTTTCTTATTTCTTCTCCCCTTACCATAACCATTAAAAAAAAGAGAGAGAGAGACTTTCTCCTTCTTTCCCATGGCGATGTCAGGTTTCCAGGGCTTTAAGTGCTGTCAGTCCTGTCAGGACACTATCCCAGCGTCGGCCAGCCACTCAGCCTCTAGGGGAGGGGCATATCTCCCCAAAATACCCCCACTGCCAAAAATTAAGCTCCAGAGCTCACCATGACATTGACCTCCAGCTGAAGTGCTTAATGATGGAGTGCTCCCTTTACCTGGCTTCTGATCATGGGCAGAAAATGTTTATTTCTAAGACTCATGCAGCGGGGGGGCACTTAACTCCTCCAAATTCAGCTTCAAAATGAAGAACATCGTCTTCTCCTGCTGCGAAATCACATACCAATGAGACTCCCGGTTCCTCAGGTACAGCATCAGTTAAATTACTTAAAAAGTCCACCTCATTACATTTGGACCAGAGGGATAAAGTGAAACAACCTGAACTCCGGGGAGCAGCGTCCAGTAAACCGCCAAAAACTGCCACTTTGGCAGCACCTCTTATATCATCAATGCCGAAGATGCCGACCACGACAATGTCTGTCCTTGTACCACTGTAGGTACAGAAAGAGCCTCAGGCACCAGGAGACTACATCTGTTGGCCTGTTACCTTGTTGGTTCTACCTCGAGGAGCTTCAATGCTCAGAGGCAGTTCAACATGTCCTCCTGGATAGTTGAAAATCAGCCACACGTAGGATTTACCTCTAAAAATGGGAAAGATTCCAGCGCTGGTGCTTCCAAGACAATGATTACCCATTGTCAGCCCCTCTCCCTTTGATCTTGTACTATCTTCTTCACCTAAAGTCATCAAAATTATCAGTTAATGTGATTAGGGTCCACCTAGCTGCCATCTCTACATTCCACAAACATTCCTGGTTTGAATCCCTTTTTTCCTCACCATATTGTTAAGAGGTTCTTCAAGGCGGTTCAGAACTTATAACCAGAAGTTCACCCTCCTACCCCTGCTTGGGACTTGAACCTAGTACTAAAGACTCTCACTAAGCCGTCTTTCGAATCAATGGCAACATGCACACCTTTACGCCTTTCTATAAAGGTCACTTTCCTAATTACCATCACCTCGGCTCGCCGAGTAAATGAACTAGCAGCACTTATTGCAACTTCATCTTACACAACATTTTACAAGGATAAGGTCACTTTATGACCTCACCCAACATTCCTTCTAAAAATTTCGTCCACCTTCCATCTTAACCAGACTGTTTACTTACCTATTTTTATGCCGAAGCCTTGCTCGAACCTCCAGGAAGCTGTTCTCTACATGCTTGATGTTCGCTGGGCTCTGGTCTTCTACCTGCAAAGAACGAAGACATTTAGATCATCAAACAGATTATTCCTGTCTACAGTGGACAGAAACAAAGGACAACCAGTCTCAAAACAAAGACTGTCCAAGTGGATATCTAACTGTATACACACGTGCTATGCTCTATCTCTCACATATCACCACCAGAACACATACAATCTCATTCCACTAGAGCTGTATCTACTTCCACAGCATTTCTCCATAATGTCTATTGTTGACATCTGTAGGGCTGCTACTTGGGCCTCAGTTCACACTTTCAGCAAACATTTTGCCATTGATCAAGCTTCTAGATCAGATGCTGCAGTGGGCCTATCTGTCCTCTCCTCGGCATAAGAAAGTAACTCCAAAGTTCCTCCTCCTTTTTAGGACATGGCTTTGGGGTCACCCAAGGTGGAGCATCCATGGGGACACTTCTCGAAGGAGAAAGGAAGGTTACTCACCTTGTGCGGTAAATGGAGTTCTTCGAGATGGCTGTCCCCATGGATGCTCACTCACCCACCTTCCGCCCTGCTCTACTTCGGAGTCTATACCTCTTTCACCCCCTGGTTGAGAGAGACTGAGGGGAGTTGGTTCACATGCACGCAGACAAGGTGCCTCTCGGTGCCCGCACAACCATGACGAGCATTGCTAGAGAGTTCTCCAAGTTGTGTTGCATGGACATGCCAGCACACAAGGTGGAGCATCCATGGGGACAGTCATCTCGAAGAACTCTAGTTACCATATAAAGTGGGTAACCTTCCTTTCTAAACTTCTCCAAAGCTTAGTGGTCAGGTTTTCCTCTCATCTCTAATTATAAGGATTTAATGACAATTTCATAGCTTTTGAAACCCTTTGCAGACAAATTGCTGATTCCTAGGATAAACAACTTCATTGTGCTGCATTGGTCTACAATCCACCTCCCTAAATCTATCTTATGTAGCAGGAAATAAAGATGATTTTAAAGGTGTTAAAGAAGCCCATGACACTGCTTAGCCAATTATTGGTAATGATATTTAGATTTATTCATCTTGTGTAGCTGCTTTCAGACCTACACCTAACAGAATAAGTGAAAATAAACTAAAATTAAGCCAAAGAAGGGGAAAATATCAAAAGCAACTCATCCTTGATCCCTTGGAAAATTCTTATTCCATATAATCATAGGTGTAGAGAGATGCCTACCAGGCACGTACAGTAACAGGAAAGATATGAGGGTCATGCAAAAGGCAACAAAAATATAAAGATGCCACCCAAAAGGGAAATGAAGCATTAATATTTCAAAAAGGGTCTCTCCACAAAAAGCCATGGGGCTTTTCACTCATCCCTAGCTCATCCCTCTCAAATGTTCTGGGTTGGCAGAACCACAACCCAGAATAAAAGAACCTGGTAATTTCTTTCTTTCTTTCTTTCTTTCTTTCTTTCTTTCTTTCTTTCTTTC
>ML685852.1:7754994-7826238 GCA_007922175.1 Pelusios castaneus | reverse complement strand
TTCTTTCTTTCTTTCTTTCTTTCTTTCTTTCTTTCTTTCTTTCTTTCACCCCTCATCTAGAAAACCAACCAGCAGCCACTCTATATAGCCCTTTGACTCTTTTAGAGAGGAAAGAATTTCCCAGATATAAGAGTTCAGGAAATGTACCTCACTATATCACATCATCTGAGTGTGGAAATATGGTCCTTTTATAGCTCTCCTGAAAACAAGAATCTTTGATACTGCATATTAATTATAGACTTTATAAAACTTTCTTGGAATGAATGCATACACTCTATTTTATCCATATGGGTAAATATTTTAGACCGAAATATATTCAATTTTGCAGACTGCCAGATTGTAATATAGATAAGCTATAGCAGAGGTCACATCAATGGTAGTATAGTGAACACTAGAAGTATTGTTAGCAATTAGCAAGGACAAAACTAAAAATAAATTTAAATGGAAATATGTATGTGTATATATTATATATACAGAGGCTTGGAATGATTAGATTTTTATCAGTAAAAATTGAGGAAAGTCTATTTCACTGCACACACATAAACCAACTAACAAACATTTCCACCGATAATTGGAATTTACTGATAGTCAAAGTACGAAAATTGCTGCTGGAGGACTTCTTAGAGTCAAAATCCAGTGATTTAGACTTTTGAATCAGGTTTTTTATCAATGGACTAGTGAAAATAAATACCAAAAACCAGATGGGATCTGTTGATTTAAGGCTATTTACTTTGTATATTTTGATGTGATGTGAACATTGGGAAATGCCTTAATATCACTGTTTATTGTTATCTGTCAAAATTATTTCTAAAAAATTGAATTTTGCTCCTCCTCCTCCTCCCCCCAGATACAAACAAGAGCCAGTATGCCCCTGGTGTGTTGTGATACAAAGGTATTTTTGGTACACAGGTGGGATTCAGTATTTTCTCCATTAGCAATTTAATAAACATTCCATACAATCCTCAGTTTTATTGTTGCTTCCTCTGACACATGTAATTCTCACACTGAAATTACTGAACACTTGAGAATTTCAATCCAAGATTCCTCATTCCTCTTAAAATGGCATCTAAACAATTCAATGTTTTTTAGTTCTTTTGAAACCATTTTCTCCGCACAGTTTCTAGTACCTATGGAAAGTGCTTGACCAACAAGCACCGATTACTTCAATCCTTTATCTATAAAGGAGGAATAGCTGGGACAACTTCCGCCACACACAAACAGCCAGCCTGACTTCACGGTGTCTCAACTCTAATGATAGCATCTTTATAAAAGAAAAGGCAAGCTCAAGCTCCTCCATGATCTATTTGTTTAGGGCTGGATTGTGACCCCCTTGTCCAAAATTGGTGAGCATTTGCTCACAATCACTACTACTGATGTCAATGAAACTACTTATGTAAGCCAGAGACTCACAGTCTGGGCCTTATCCTTCTATCCCAGGAGCCAAATAATGGTTTTGTGATGTGGACAGCTGTTGGACTGAGACTGCTAAACACATTGCATCTCATAGAAAATGTAGTATTTAAACGTGCTGTGGCAATCACTGAATATCCACAGCCACCTGTTTAGAAACAAAATTTCAAGAAAAAATTTCATTAGAGTTTTACTTGCCCATGACTACACTGCCAGCTCAGTCAGTAGAGTAATTAAACACCAAGCAGAAATAATTATAATAATTATGGGGCATTTGAGACACCTCATTTGCCTTCATGAAACATGGATTACATATCAAATTTCTTTTGCAAGGAATAGCAGTAAGAGCAATTTCCTGCGGGGGAGCCGCGTTAGTCTGTGAAGAGCAAAAACAGCAAGAGTCCTGTGGCACCTTAGAAAGGAACACATTTCTTCAGGCATAATCTTATGTGGGCTCCAACCCACTTCGTTGGATGCATGAAGTGAAAACTACAGTTGAGAGGTGTATACACACGTGCCAGGATGAAGGAGGGCAAGTGTTAGCGAAGTTAATACAGCTAGGGTAAATGAGGCCCATTCACACCAGTTAATTAGAAGGTGAGAATGTGTGAATAGGGACAGTAAGAGCAGTGAAGGTCTAAACAGCTATGCTCTTTAAGTATGTATTTTTGCAGGGCTGCACCACAGTGCCAGCCATACAATGGTAACTGCTAAAATATCAATAATTATCAGCCTGTTACTGCACCAGGATATCCATGAGTACATACATACCTACTATATGCATGCTGCATAGTGCAGTTAGTTAGAAAATAGGAAATTCTAACCATGTCTCTATGAACAGCAGTGACAGTTTGATCAGGGAAGTAGTCAGCGCAGGATACTGCAGAGGCTATTACAGCACAGGGTAATTAATAATTGCCACTCTGTGATAAGGTCACTGCTGGAAAAAGTTTATGTTCTGATGGCAACCACTCTTAATTGCATTGGCATCCTGGGTATAAATGGATTTTGGTTCCTTATTTCTGTCCTCACTGTTTTCTGTCAGGTCACCAACCTTTCTATCCCTCTAAAATTCTCAATTCTTCCTCCAGAATAATTCCAAGCCTTGTTAGTCTAGGTCAGCCAAACAAACAAGGAGTCTGGTGGCACTTTTAGGCTATGTCTACATTGGCAAGTTAGTTCGAATTAAGGAAGCTTAATTCGAACTAACTAAAGCCATGGCAACACCAAGCTTTAATTAGTTCGAAATAAGGGCTTCCTTAATTCGAACTAAGAAATTTGAATATGCTATTCGAACTAATGGTTAATTCAAACTAGTTAGTTCAAATTAACCAATGTGGCCATGTTAGTTCGAAATAATTGCTTAGTTCGAACTAACTGGCCCATTGAACTCAATGCAATTCGCTAGTTCGAACTAAATTTTTCTAGTTCGAATTAAGTTAATTCAAATGAACTAAAATTAGTTCAAATTAGTTAGTTGGAATTAATTAATTCAAACTAACTTTAGTAAGTGTAGACATAGCTAAGACTAACCCATTTATTTATCGCATACACTTTTTTCAAAGCATCTGATGAAGTGGGATTTTCTTCCATGAAAGCTCATGCGATAAATACATTGATTAGTCTTCAAAAGTGCCACGGGACTCCTCCAGAATAGTCTCCCTATTTCTTCCTAGGTCACACGTGTTCACCATAACATCCCAAAGTCTTTGCCCTGGGCTCAGCCGTGCTTCTAAAGAAAATGTTATCTAAGCAGATAAAATGCCAGTTAGCTGTGTGCAGCACACTTAAAAATCTGCACTGTGGGCATCACCCTATTCCTACTCAAAGTCATCGGGGGTTGCAGAAAACCTTCTATCTAAATATGTGGAAGACACCCAAGATATACTGATATGTACTAGTATATGTACACTGCTGATAGCTCAGATTGCTTTTCCATCACATGCATTAGAATAATCTAGAAGCTGTCTAGAGGATTTATGCAGTCTAATATGCAAATTTAGTCTTACCTCGTACCTGCACTTGCTTCAGCAGAGAAGATGAAAAACATACATGGCACGCTAGTCTGGGTCACAAATCCTTGGCATGGAATGCTGCCATCAAAGCAGACAGGGAGATTCTGGGGTCGCTTAAGAAGCTTTACGAGTTTGTATACAGGAGGTATGTGTGTAGGACTGGAGAAGATTAAAATATCCGGTATACAGTAATGACAAGAGGAAAGCTACATTATTGTATTAATTCATGAACTCCACCAGAGCAGGAAGATTTCAAACCTGAGGGGATTCAAAGAAAAGCAATAGAAATAATTGAGACTAGAGGGACTGATTTATGTGAAAAGTTTAAAATAAGTAAGTTCAGTCATGATGAAGGCCCTAATTCAGCAAATCACTGAAGCACATACGTAAGTCCCATTGGCTTCAAGGGAGCATATGTGCTGGAAGTTCAGTGTGCATGTAAGCAGGATTAGGGTTTTAGAAAAGGAATACAAAACTTTCTGTCGATATTTGGAGAAAGTGAGGCTGGTAAGGACAACAAACCTTTTAGTATGGTCCAAAGGCAAGAGTTGTAATGGAATGAAACGAAAAGTGCTATGTCAAGATATAAAACAAAGGAAACATTTGATCACGAAGATCTTGACATTTAAATCTACTAGCTGGCTGAACAGTATACCAAGAGTTAAAATTAAAGCTTGTTCATGGGAGTTAGTTCAAACTGGACAGGAGCAACCACAAACAATTCTGAACTGGGTAGGAAATTATAGAGAGAAGAGCTAAGGTTACCATGAGCAATATTTTTCCCTTAATCCATCATCCTGTCTAGTATATGATATTTTTTGCTGTGACACAAGCCTGCTTAATCTTCCCTTTCTGCCCATCCCCAGTCACTGGTCAGATTGGCCACATTACTGAGCAGCTCCAGCTATGACTTGCAGCAATTGCCCTTTCCACTGGAAAGAAGTATTTCATGCTTCTTTGAGGATTGCATTCTCAAAGCAGAAAACTTGGGCACAGAAACCCCTAAACAAAAGTCACAAGTCAAGTTTAGCCAAATTCCAAGAGAAGAACTGAATAAAGAGCTGTAACTAATTCCTACCTAGAAGTCAGGAACTCTGTTAATTCACTAGTCTGTTTACTTTGCTCCAAAAAAAGCTTCTGGATTCCATTATTATGCAAGGCAGGCTCAGGTGGCCTTTTATTGGTTTATTCCAAATAGCACCCATTATTTGGAGGTTTGCTGTTTTTGTGCATATGTCAGGCTAACCGTGCTGCCATTATTCCCTTGAATGTCTGACTTTATTGAATCCTCCATGGGATTATCAAGCAGTGGAGTTGATAACAAAAAGATCCATCTCCTCCAGGTAGGAGAATAAACACATTAAAAATGGGTCTAGCATCCACACAAAAGTATTAACTCTGACAGAATTTATCCCCACTCCAAACCTAATGAAAAAGGAATTAGAAAGCATCAGTGAAAAACCAAATTAAAGCAACAAGCTACAGTTAATATACAACTCAGCTGGCCCTGTGCTTAATGCTTTTTCTCCTCTTCAATTTCAAATGCACGTAATTAATTATTGCATTTAATCTGTGTTTCCCCTCCAGTCTGCTGTGACAGACCATCACTGAATGGTGCCAGAGCTCACTCCAGGAGAAGGGGGAAAAGTATATTGGATCCCTGTCACACACAATCTCTAGGCACCCATGCCATAACGCAGCTAGTAATTCAGATATAATTGGACAGAAATTAATTGTTGTATAAAACAACGAGAGTCCTGTGGCACCTTATAGACTAACAGATTTTCTTTGGCATAAGCTTTTGTGGGCTATAACCCACTTCGTCAGATGCATGAAGTGGAAATCAGACTGGAGAGGTGTATATACACATGCCAGGATGGAGGAGGGCAAGTGTTAGTAAAGTCAGTTCAGGTAGCAGATGGGGCCTATTCACACCAGTTGATCACAGGCAGAGAATGTGTGAACAGAACAATCACTTTTTGTAATGAGCTAACCATTCCAAGTCCTTATTCAGACCCAGTCTGATTGTGTCAAGCTTGCAAATCAGCTCCAGCTCTGCAGTTTCCCACTGAAGTCTGTTTTTGTAGTTTCTTTGTTGAAGTATGGCAGCTTTCAAGTCAGCTACTGAGTGTCCATGGAGGTGCGGGTGAATGAGCCCCTGGTGGTGTGGCTGATGTGGTTGGGACCTGTGATAGTATCACTGGAGTCGATGTGTCAGCAGAACTGGCAATGGGGTTTGTTGCACAGATAGGTTCCTGGATTAGTGTTCTTGTTGTCTGGTGGTCAGTTGTTGGTGAGTATTTGCTTCAGGTTGGGGGGCTGTCGGTGAGCAAGGATAGGCCGTCCTCCCAGGGCTTGAGAGAGTGTGAGATCATCTTCTAGACTAGATTGTAGATCTTCCGTGATGTGTTGGAGAGATTTTAGCTGCGGTCTGTAGGTTATAACCAGTGGTGTTCTGTTGTTTTCTAGGTCAGGTCTGTCCTGTAGTAGGCGGCTCCTGGGTATCCGCCTGGCTCTGTCAATTTGTTTCTTCACTTCCCCAGGTGGGTACTGTAGTTTTAGGGATCCCTGACAGAGATCTTGTAGGTGTTTGTCTCTGTCTGAGGGATCAGAGCAGATCTGGCTGTAGACGATGCATCGTGTAATATGTGCCGGGTGGAAGCTGGAGGCATGTAGGTATGTATTGTCGTCAGTTGGGGCTCATTCACCTGCACAGCCATTAATGTGGTATATGCCATCATGTGCCAGCAATACCCCTCTGCCATGTACATTGGCCAAACCGGACTGTCCTTGTGCAAAAGAATAAATGGACACAAATCCGACATAAAAAATGGCAACATCCATAAACCTGTAGGAGAACACTTCAACTTCCATGGACACTCAGTAGCTGACCTGAAAGTGGCCATACTTCAACAAAGAAACTGCAAAAATGACTTCAGCATGAAACTGCAGAGCTGGAGCTGATTTGCAAGCTTAACACAATCAGACTGGGTCTGAATAAGGACTTGGAATGGTTAGCTCATTACAAAAAGTGATTGTTCTGTTCACACATTCTCTCCCTTTGACCAACTGTTGTGAATAGGCCCCATCTGCTCTCTGTACTGACTTTGCTAACACTTGCTCTCCTCCATCCTGGAATGTGTACATATACCTCTCTGCTGTGGTTTCCACTTCATGCATCTGACGAAGTGGGTTATAGCCCACGAAAGCTTATGCCAAAGAAAATCTGTTAGTCTATAAAGTGCCACAGGACTCTCGTTGTTTTTTGCTGTACACACAGACTAACACAGCTACCCCTCTGGTAATTGCTGTATGTATGTAATTAGCACTGTCCTTGATTAGGTATAGTCAAAATCATTGTCTATACACGAGATATTCATACCTACTCATTTTTTATAAATGCAATTGCAATGATAGCCTTTTATTGCATGTGCATTGCTAGATCTTTTATTGCTGTAAATTTCCAGTTGAAGCAGGAGATTAAATCTTTGTGCAAACTTTAAAACGCCTGAAATAAGAAGTGTGATCCCATTGCTTTCATTTGCTGCTGTGAAAGTTTGAAATAGAATACTAAATGATATCACACTGTTTCCTTGATCAGATCATAGCTACTGTGCTGTAATCCCCAAATCACAATCCCTTGAGCATTACAATTAATGGATTTCAGAAAAAGTATAAAAGGGCCTCTGGAAATTAATATAATGCAGGCCCAGTACTGGGACATCTGTGGTACTGCAAAACAAGCCGGCTGCTAGTGAACGATTGTGCTTGTGCAAATAAGTGTACATGCAGGTGGATTTTTAAAGGTCCTTGGAAAATCTGGCCACAGACGGCTGTGATTTCAGCAGGGGTGCTTGTGGCATCCGAAAGGCAGCAGGACTTCCGGCAGTTAGGGAAATACTAGGAATTACAGTACATACACATGTACATTACGCCATGCTTCATTAAAACAATTTCCCTGCCTCATTCTTTTTTCCTCCCATCTTTTGCCCCCTCAGCCCTTTCCTATTTAATGCACTCAGTTTTAGCCCTCCTATTATTTTCCCCCCCCTTATAACTTAAATGCTAAAGAATAGGGCTGGCTGGGAAGTTGGTGGATTGGTCACAGGCTAAGGAGTCTTATAAAAGGTATTGTGATTTGTCCCACATCATGTCAAGTCACTGGTAGAGCTGAGAATAAAATCAAAGGGCCCCATTCTCCAATCGCAGGGTAAACTGCAGTGTGAGTTGCATGGGTCCTGTACTATGAGGAGCAGTCCCTCTGAATCCTGGCTCACATTCCTTGCTCTAAACATTAGCTTGGATTTTCTCTCTCTCAGCAATTACAGCATGAAGGATGAACTTCAAGAACCTTCCTGTCTTTGAGGCTATCTCTCCATGTCCAAGATAAAGCATATTAGTGGGGCTAGGTGGGGAAGTTTGTACTGATGCCACGTGTGCTGTTCCTATTCTGTGGATAAACTAATTTCAGTCTCCAGTGCTGTTAATCCACTTTTCAGTTCCCTTTTATTAAAAATTGAAACAGAAGGAATGTCACACTTATTTTCTATAGCCAAGTTGCAGATGCACAGGAATTATAAAGGACTTCAGTAATTAAACTAGGTCCCGGTAGGAGCTTGTTCACATCCCATCCTGTTTAGGACTACGATGCCATCAAGTCAAGCTGCACTGAACTCCAGAGGCAAATAGGAAGGAAGTTAGAGAGACAAGGAAGATGACGTAAGATCTTTTATTGGACTGACTTTATCAGTGAGAATGAGAGAAGCTTTCAAGCTTATTCAGAGCTCTTCTTCAGGTCACCAGCGAGCTCTTCTGCAGGCTACCAGCGCACTGCAAGCAGCTCCCAGAAAGGACTGCACATTGTGTGAGTAGGGTTTCTGGAGCAGTTTCTTCAAATTTAGAACAAAGTTTGAACTCCTTGCATTCAGCTCTGGGAGTTGCCATGGTTGCAGCAAAGACGTTCTAAATGTGGGAGATTATATAATCAGTCAGAATGACTATTTATACAAAAAGTTTAATTTAAACAACAAAAAAAAGTCTTCTGTGCAGGACAGGCTACTTCGTCACTTTCCATTCCAGCACAGGGAAGGGGCTGTAGCACAGCTGGTGTTAAATCACAGCACCAGCGTATCCGCTCTCCCGATCACACTCATGATACATCTGAAGCCTTCAAGCATTGACAAAGGTAACTGACCCCATGCATGCAAGCAAGATGGAGGTGTTATATTTTTTCCAATTGCTGATGATTTCATTTTACCTGAATGAATAATGTGTATGCTAGAGCACCACTATCTTTCTTCCCTGTGGATGCCACGAGAGCTTTTTTATACCTCCACGATCCTATAGACTTTTAAAGCTCTACAGAAAGTCTCTCATTCTCTATATAGACCATTCAAAGTCTATAGAAGGACTGATTTATCTTCCTATAAAGGGCTGGAGCATACCGCAAATGTGCCTTCAAGGTACCTTTGCATCTTCCCAATTGTGGGCTGCTCTTGGGGTTCCCCTGGGCTTTCTATGGCTAGCAATCCAAGCCAGAGTGGCGCTATCAGCATGTACCACCGCCTTACCTCTTGGGAAGGTCTGCACTGCAGTTAAAAACCTGTGGCTGAACTGTGCCAGCTGGCTCAGGCTAACGGCTGCTTAGCTGTGCTGTAGCAGTTATTTGGGGGCTGGAACCCAGGCTGTAGGACCTGAGAGGCGGAAGGTCGCAGAGCTCAGACTGCAACCCAAGTCCAAGCGGTTACACTAGAACTAAACAACCCCTTAGCCTGAGTAGTCTGGCACAGATCAGCTGCTGGTGTCTAACTGCAATGTATACAAACATAATGATCCCCTGCCCTCACCAGGGCGCTACTCCAGCCATGAACCCTCCTCCTATGCCAGGTCTTGAGGGCAACACAGGGCTGACTGTGGTGGCCCCGTGCAGTGAATGCATTGGGGGGAGAATTCTCTTCTACCTCATATACATTATCACAGCAACATAGGTGCTGATGTGAGAAGCCTACCCCATAGGTTTTCTGTAGTAATTTGTATGGCATCCTTTTGCTTCTATCCATATCTCAAGTTCTGTAGAATTTTCCTTAGTTATTAACCAGTTCCTTACCTAGGAGCCATAAAAAGTTTTAACTCTGGGCAGTGCAGAGTACCTAGATCTTTGCCCAAGTGTAACAAGGCTTGTTTTCTTGTAGCTTATTCCCTCACATGGCCTAATCAGTGACCACCACAGACTAGTGCGCCCCACACAAATTGCTTTCATGATTTTACAGTATTGAACAGGTGTTCCCATATTAATCCCTTAATGACCATCGTTTGGAGGCAGGAGCAGTGTTCTCCTTGTGAGCATTAACACGGAATCTTGGCACTTCCTGCCTGGTGGCAACAAGAATTTGGAGCAACTCAATAAAGTTGACATTAGTTCTTGGTATCAATCAATGGAACCATTAGTTTGAACAATGGGTGTTTTTCTCCCCCCCGCCTTCCAGTTTCTGTAATGATAAACCTTCAGCAGCGCTACTACTCTGCACTAAGTGACAAAGAGAAATGGGTTGTGTAACTGCGGGTAGCAAGGACAGAGGGAAAAGTCTATTGCAGGCACAAAAACTATATTAAAAAATGTTAAGGTTGTGCAAGGAAATTCAGTTAGAGGAGAGAGATACGCTGCACAATTCCTCTACCCAGCAGGCCATGGAGGAGAGATAGTGCCTTGTTTCACCCTTTACTGAATTTCCAGTCTTTTATTGCCTCATATCATATCCTGAATCCTCTTAGATTGAAGTTAGACTGTGAAGGTTTTTTTCTGTTCATTGAGTTGGGCTAAAAAGCTGGTGTTTAGACTTTGGTTCCAGTATTCAGAGCAAACCAGTGCTGAGGTTCATGTTAAGCATAAACAGAATCAAGTTTCTGATGTGTGATTTCCATCACCTTCTGGAGCTTTTGAAACTTATCTGGGGAGTAGACCCTGAAGGTTTTGGATGGTGGAAGGACTGTCAGCTTTGCAATTCCACTTTGGGCCCACTTCTAAATTAGTTTTGTAAATAGCAAGCAGCCGGAACAATCTTGTATGAAGAAAAATAGTACAGCCAATCCTGGATGTTTCAAAGTTGAAATTTTGGGGGTGATCAAGATTCAGGTGCATGTCATGACTTTCTTTATAGGGTGCAGAGGCCCCAATACTTGGCTGGCAGGGAGAGGGTTAACTCTTTTCCCGGATTTAGTAACTCCCTGGAGCTAGGATCCCCCATGATATCTGCAGTAACCGCAGGCCACTGCTGTTTTCTAAGTCCCAAGGGGTAAGAAGGATGGTGACGCTAGCCGTGGCTGAGGCTGTTCTGGTGGCTAGATCAGGCATGGGCAATCATTTTCGCAAAGACGCCACTCCATGAACTTTGGAAAGTTGTCATGGGCCTGGACCACTTTGTGCTTCTGATCACGTGACGAGAAACAGGCAATGCAGGAAGTGACCAGCTAAGAAACTAAGCTGCTTTATGCTCCAGTTACCTTGGCAACTGGAGTGTCAGGCAGCTTAGTGATTCTCAGCTGGTTGCTTCCCGGACCTCCTCCTTCTGGCCACGTGACCAGAAGCTAGACGTTTGAGTAGCGACTGGCCGAAAGCTGCATGACACTCCAGGGTAGTGCTCCTGCATGGTGGGCCAGACAGAAATGTGAGGAGGGCTGGATCCAGCCCATGGGCTGTATTTTGCCCTGCCCTGGGTTAGATCCTTCTGAGAAGTGGAAACTCCAGATAAACAGCTCCAGGGACTGTAAAAGTCCGTTGAATTTCATGTTGTCTGTGGAATGCCGTTAACTTATTTGAACTCGAAATCCTGGCATGTTTGTCCCTTAGCTGGGCATGGCTCTCTTTACCAGCCACATGGATCAAAAGAAAGAGGTCTGCAGTTTTTTTCTGTATTAAATGAAGTCTGTTTTGCTTTTGTGAGCACGAAGGAAAGGATAGGGATTATATTTAGAATTCCAAAGCAAACTGGGCAGATTTTTCTAAAATAAAAATCCCTCTTCAGCAGAAGCTTTGTCCTTCCTTTCACATTATCCAGGGTACAATCTGGACTGATGAACAGCTGTGTCCCCTCAGTTCTCCAACCTGCAGCGCCTTTTTAAATTGCTTTGCTCTGAGAGTTAGCACTCCTGGTCTCCTCACACATAGCACGCAGCATGTAAGTTATTCCCAGCTATAATATAGGAGTGCTATGATTCTCAAATAAGAAAAAGAAGTATAATAGGAGAGAGGAGACTCCTCCAGATTATTCCTCCATTACTCTCTACTCACAGCAGCATTCTTAATATTTGAAGAACCAAGGAAACAGCTCTGGGCTAGAGGAGAGACTCTGACTGAAAGGAATTGATCTAGTAAGACTACTGAAACATGTGGTGAGAGAGCTTGGCTTTGAATTCACTGAGCTTGTTAAGTTAGGCAGTAGCTGTGTTTTACTTTTGTTTTCTTATAGCCAAGTCTGACTTTATACCTCACTGTAGCCTCATAAAACATATCTTTTGTAGTGAATCACCTTGTTTTATTGTTTTATCTAAACCAATGTGTTTGAATTTAAGTGCCTGGGAAATTCCATTTGTGCATATCATTTTTAATTCATAAAATGATGAACATTATATGAGCTTGTATTGTCCAGGAGAGACCTGGATCCAATTAACAACAATTTATGAGAAGGTGAGAATGTCTAAAGAAGGGAAATTACTTTGTGGAGTGAGCCAGCCACTCCAAGTCCCTGTTCAGACCCAGTTTGATAGTGTCAAGTTTGGATATGAATGCCAGCTCTGCAGTTTCATGCTGAAGTATTGTAACTTTCTTGTCTGTTATAGGGTGTCCAGGGAAATTGAAAAGTGCTCCTCTACTGATTTTTGAATGTTAATGGCTGCTTTGTGTCCATTTATGCAGAGACAGTCCAGTTTGGTCAATGAAAAAGGCAGAGAGGCATTGTTGGTATATGATGGCATATATCACATTGGTTGATGTGCAGGTGAAAGAGCCACTCATGGAATGACTGATTTGCTTAGGTCCTATAATGGTATAGGGTTAGAAATAGGTACCTGGGTTAGTGATTCTTTTGTATGGAGTGTAGATGCTGGTGAGTATTTTTTTAAGGTTGGGAGGCTGGCTGTAGGTGAAGACTGGCCTATCTCCCAAGGCTCGAGAGAGTGAGGGATCATCTTCCAGGATAGGTTGTAGATCAGGGGTGGGCAACAGTTTTGGCCAGAGGGCCACATAGTATGCATGGCCACTCGTGTGGGGGCAGGGAGTGGAGGGGTGGGGCTAGGAGGGAGAGTTTTGGGGAGAAAGGATGGAGCTGGGAAGGGGAATGGCAGAGCTCTGCGGAACTAGAGGGCCCTGGACAGAGCACAACGAAAGCTGATCAGAGCTGATTAGCTGTTGCTGCACTCCGGCTGGGGCTCTCTACTGCTGCGGGGAAGGAGTGGAACCCAGAGGGGAAGTGGCGCAATGCTGAACAACTGAGCTCTGGAGCTCAGCTGAACAGCGCTGTGCCGCTCTCCCTCTGAGCTCCACCCCTTCCCTGCTGCTCTAGAGGGTTCGGCCGGAGTCAGACGTGCAGGAAAAGCTGATCAGCTCTTGCTGTCCTCTGGTTGGGAGAAGGGGTGGAACCCGGAGGGGAGAGCGGCACTTTGCTCCACCTGGGCTCTGGTGGGCCCATGGGGGCCCGTGTCCCTGGACTGGGATGCCGAGGCTGCCGCCTGCGGGGAGAGGGGAAGGGAGTCGGAGCCTGCTCTGGCCCCGGCCCCGGCCCTGGTGGGAGCCGGCTCTGGCCAGGAAGCCAAGGCTGCCTGTTTGGGGGAGTGGAGCCGGAGCCGGCTGCGGGGGAGGGAGCCGGCCGTGTGGGGCAGGCTGGCCCAGAGGCTGGGCCCCACGTGCTCTGCCCTTGGGCCTGCCTGCTCCGCCCTGGGGGTGGGGAGGGCCAGCCCAGGGGCTGGGCATAGTCCTCCTGCCCCGCTCCACCGCGCTGCCTTTGGCTGGGTGCCAAAGGCAGTGGGGCAACCGTGGGAGGAGGGGCTGAGGTGCACTGCCCCGCTGGGAGTGGGACAGCGCGGGGCCCACGTACTCGCGGGGCCCAGGGCGATCACCCCGTTTCCCCCCCCCCTCCGGGACAGCTGTGCTTTCCTTGTTGGGCCTGTGCTGTAGTAGGTGACTTCTGGGTACCCGTCTGGCTTTTTCAGTCTGCTAGGTTAGTTAACTTCAGTTAAAATAGGAGGGAAGAAACAACAATTCAGTTTTAACTCAGATTCGCATCTGGAGGTCAACCCCAGGCTCTGCACAGGGTTCAATTCAAGCTGCTTTCCTGAGTTAAAGGCTGATTTGCTGTGTCTTCCCAGCTATTTTATCCCAAATTGGCTAACCAGAATTAAGAATACACTTTTTTCCTCAGTGGAGACGTACATAATCCATAGAGAGATTTGGTCTCATTTTGCCCTTCCCCCAGGCATGGCTTCCATTGCTGTCCCATTAAGCCACCGTTCCTCATTTAAAATAGCATCTACTGATCTAGGAAGGGGAATTTTTAAAAAAAAAATTCCAAGACTTAAGGACCAAGCAGGATGGGAATGGCCTGCTTTCTAAGATGCATTGCACACATTATCTAACTCTCTCCCAACTATAATCTGGCCTCTGGTACAGAGAGGAAGGAAAACTAGTCACCAAATGGCTGATCAGTCCACTGCAAATAAGAGCTAGTAGCCTGTTCACACCGTGATTTTAGTTATTTTGTAATGAACTAGGGTGGCACATATTAAAATAATCTAGTCGAGGATCATTCCTTCCTATGAAGAAGTTCACATGTATTCAATTCTGTGCCTAGGTGTTAATTACTCTCTGCAAACTATCCTCATGTAAGCATGTTCTCTTCCTGTGTGTTTCGGGGTGTGATGCTTTGCCTCTTTCATGTGGCACTCTGAAGCTTACAGTTGTCAGAGAAGTGCTTGGTGGGGCTGCAGCCTCGTTCTCCCTGTGCGAATGCTGCCTGGGAAGCACACCGTAAGGTCAATGCAAGAAGAAAATAATATTTTTCTGCCTGCCCAGGACTTGTGAACTTCCCAGCACCTGAAAAATCAAGCTGTTTGTTCCATGTCATACAGTATCATTAACCTTCGTCAACGATAAAACAGACTCCTTTTTTAGCTGACGTGGTGTCAATTTAGTTGCTTTAATGGATGTGAGGTTCTATGTCCATCCAGCAAGAGGTGCCTTCTGTCAACTAAAAAAAAATTAAGGAAGAAATTCTGGGAGCGGAAGCCAGCTGACAGCTAAGCCAGTGATGTATGAGGCAGAAGAGACTGCAGCTAGCTCCTGCACGGCTGCATTGGTTCTCTGATGAGGCAGATGGTAAAACCAGCCAGAAATGACTCACAAGAGCTCAGGGGTTTACGTGTGGTTTAAAGCCCCAGTCCATCCTTAGGGAATGCCCTAAGGAGTTAACAGCACCGCTCGTGTAGATCTGCCACTGAACTCAGAGGACTGCTAGTACTCACAGAGTAGTCACCCACTACACATGGGTTCAGGTAGGGATGGCTCCAAGCATGTGAAACACTTGATCTGGTAGTAGGAATGTTCTGTCCATTATCCACCCCTCTACTTTTTAATTCCTACCCTTCTGTAATTGAAGAGTCAGAGGTTTCAGGAATAAAGCTCTAGATGTACTGATCCCGTGCTCAGGAATGTAATATGCATCCTGTAGTTGTTAGTTTTTGCTTTACAGTATTTTTACAGTGACGTACAATTAAAACAGTATAACACAGTCATTTTGAGTGCCAAATTTTACTTGGCAGCTGTAGCACAATGTCCCAGTCCTCAAACAAGCACATTACATGCTGCAGCATGAATCTGCCATCCTATCAAAGGCTATGTCTACACTTGTAAATTTAGGTCGACTTTAGCTAAGTCGACTTAGCATGTCTACACCTAAATTTTAAGTCGACTTAGGGGGATCTTACAAAGTTGACCTAGAGCATCCACACTGGACGCCTAGGTCAACTTGTAGGGGCTAGGGGGACCTTGGGCAGGTCCACGGTGGCAGAGGAGCACCACTTGCCCAGTGACAAGGGGCTCAGCCTTTGCCCTATTGTACATGGGTACAATGGGGCAAAGGGGGACAGGGACCCTGGTAAGGCATAGGGGCAGGGTGGGCAGGGCTCTGCCCTGCACTTTGGGGGGGCATGCCAGGCTCCCCCTGTGCCCCCCCCCCCGGCACGGGGGTCAGTGGGGGAATCCTGGAGAGCCCTAAGTTGACTTTAAGTCGACTTAAGCAGCTTGCTTAAGTCGACTTAAGGAAATTGCAGTGTAGATGCGGATTAAATTAAGTCGACTTAAGCAAGCTTAAATCGACTTAATTTCTAAGTGTAGATGCACCCATAGATGCTAAGGCTATGTCTGTACTGATGGTGGTGAATTTGGCGCTGTTGAATCGATTCTCTGGGATCAATTCAGCAGAAGTGAAGACCCGCTCAATTGCTCCAGAAGTCAACCAAATAAATCCATACCCAGAAAAAGAGTTATGCTGCATCAACAGGAAGGCAGTGGGGACCCCATGCTATTTAGAATGTAGAAAGTCGATGGGAAATACTCAAGCTACTCTATGTAGTCTCTTTGTCTCCCATCAACTGGCACTCAGTTTCATGGTAAGTGCAGATCAGGTCTAAGACATCACACAGACCAGTCCAGTAATATCCCTTGCATATTCTATTGCTGCTTGGATGGTTGTCAAGGTGAGTGCATAAAAGATTTTGACTGGTCAGGGCAACCCTCTCTATTGGTGTTACTCAGAGTTAGGCTCACAATCTGCAAGTGGCTCTTTAAGGTGTCTCCTGAGACTCTTTGCAGCGTACATTAAAACACTGATTGATTGATTTATTAACCAATCAGGATGCTTTTACTATGTTTTTACTATGCATTTGCTATGCTTTTACCAATTGTAGTTAATGACAGTACTTGGTCAGTAATTTTGCTGTGAGAATATTATATGTATAAAACCAGTAAATGAAATAATGAATTCACATGATTATTGCTCTTTTGGGTAACATTGATGACTAATTTGTCTCCTGAGCCACTGAGGTCTGATGTTCACTATTCTATATAATATTTAACTTTAGTATAGTTCTCTCAACCAACGGTCTTACAGTGTTTTTCGAAATAGGGAAAGGGTCTTTGTCTCCTGGTAGTGATGTGGGGGCACAGCGACAGCCTAGATAGAGTTAAAAAGGGGCCTGGCTGTAGCAGCCAGTGAGAGGTGAGGGCTGCTGGGCCAATCAGGGGTGAGCAGCCTGCTATAAGAGGGAGCTGCAGAGGCAGCTCAGTCATTCTGGCCTGGGTAGCCCAGGAAGAAGGTTCTCCTGCTGGCTGGCGGCACCCGCACCCTAGAGAGCTCACAGTGCAGCATTGTGAGCTGACCTGACCAGGAAGGCAGCCAGAAAGGGCAGAGACTCAGGAGTAGCGGTCCTGAGGCAAAGAGGCTTCTAGGGACAGCAGCTGGGACTCTGGAGCAGCAGGCCAGAGCCACAGCTAGCCATGGCTAGAGCAGTGGTCCATAGGTGAGGAGGCCAGAGGGACAGCAGCTGAGCTCCGGATGGTGAGGTGGCGGCGGGTGACTGGGCTGCGGGAAAGTGGCCCAGGGAGTCATTGCCCAATGAAGTGAAGAGACTGGTTGGAGACAGAGCCTCACAGGAGGTGTTTAGGGTCCCTGGGCTGGGGCCTGGAGTAGAAGGTGTGCGCAGGTCTCTCCCCCAGTGTGCCAGGAGCTGTGCAGATGGCAGGTGGGACACGAATTTGCTGGCCCCTAGACTCTTTCAAATAGCGGGCTAAACAGGAGTGAGCAGGCCTAGACTGCAGGGAGGTGGTGAAAGGACTAGGCCTGGCTACTGTTGCAAAGTGGACTGGGGAGACTTAGTTGGACCCCGGAAGGGGTGGACTTAGGGTCTCGGCCAGAGGGCTGAGGACACAGAAGAGGACTTGGGGCCAGAGTCTGGTGTGTAAGAGGGAGAGCACGGACTGCCAGCAGGGGGACCACTCGAGATCAATTCCCCAATAACACCACCAGGAGGTGCTCTGCTGGTGAGTCTGCTGCTGAACACTGCTCCATTCACCAGAGTAGGAAAAGAAAGGCACCGGATTTTCTCAGCATTTCGTATCAGGTCAACACGTGCCAGAGACTAGACTTGCGGCCTTGTCTCATGTTGCCAAACAGTTTGAAAGAGGCTGAAAGTTGTTCATATAGAATAGCCATTAAAAATGCTGAAAGGCTGTCTCTTCAGAACAAATTGCGAAGATTAAAAATGACACTAATATAATAGATAGTTTGCTACAAACTGGATACCATGTTCTAGTATTTAATGTGTTTACACTACAGTGGTCATTACTGCAATCTTAACTGACTCTAGAAAGCAAATTCTTCCAGAAATAATATTTCAGACCTGTACCAGCATATTGTGCTTTTTGCACAATAACAATTCCTTTAATATCTGCTTCAATAGCTGTCTTCTCCAAATTATGTTACAAGATATTGGCCTCCTAGGTACATGACAAACAGCGGATGCATCCACATCTGTTACGCCCTCCCCTCCTCACATACATTTTGGAGAAAAGGGAAAAAAACAAACTGGTGAGTAGAAAGTGTTTGGTTTTTTGTTTGTTTCAAATCTGTTTTGTTGTTTGGGGCCAACTTTTCAGACCTGGTCTCCAGTTTTGCATGATGTTCTTTGTCAGTGCAATTAGCTCTATATCTATATAGTTTTAAAGTGGGCATTTTGTTTTGCATAGCTGTGGCCAACTCCCTTATCTGTGAGAACAGAACAGATGTTCCACCTGCCACTCACAAAGGTGATCTACAAAAAGTTAGGGGCTGGTTTCAAATGTAAACTGTGGTATCATGGAAGATTTTTTGACCACATGCATCCGGTTTGTTGTCTTTTTGGTGTAAGGCAGAGTGGCTTCCTCTCTTATGAAGCAGGAACTGGGGAGTTAAGGGAAGGAGATGCCTGTATTAGGCACCTCAGATAAGTTGTTTGCAGTGCATAACAACAACTTTATTGAAATTACTAACAGACAATGCTACATGTCCTTACATGCCAGTAGATGGCACTCTTATCTATATATACACAGGCATCTTTCACAGAGCACTTTCTTAACATCCTGAACTGTTTGCACAGACTGAATCTCATATTCTTCACCTTTTCTACTATTCCTTGGTGGCCAAACTCTATTTTCCATCCCTCTTGCATTCTTTCTTCCAGTGCAAAAAGTGCTTCTTTAGGCAGGAGCTCCAGTGCCTGACTGCTATGCTGAGGTCCTGACCTGGCCTGAAGTTCAGGGATCTCACTACAGGAAGTAACTGGGACAAAGATACTTCTGCAGCTTGAGAGAGCTTTTTTCCTTTTAACTTTTGTTTGTCCACTTGAACACAGATTTCAGCCTGCTTCCTTTAAAAGCCCTCTCAAAGGCATAAAAGAATTGTACCATACAATAGAAATAATCTTCATTTATTTATAGACCAATGCCTCCAGGAGAAAACAAGCTCAAAGAGAGTCCAATTCACTTGAGTCATGGGGCTACAGTTCAAGGAGTGCAGAGCTAAAAAGCAAGTTGTGCTGGACTACATGGATATAGATGAGGTGTTGACCTTAATCCAAGGGAGCAATTCTGCCTCTGGTACAAAAGTATGAATGTGGAATTAGCCTCTACATGTGTTTTGTTGTGTTCCTCTTAATCATTTTTGGATCTGGGCAGTAAACTACAGTCCAGTCACAAAATCAAACTAACTTCCACTAGTTCCTTTACAGTATTTGTGTGGCTTCAGAATGCAATCTTTGAAAGTACTTAAAGAGACAAGGTAGGTGAGGTAACTTTTTTTATTAGACCAATTTCTGTTGGTGAGAGAGACTAGCTTTCAGGATTGCACAAAGATCTTCTGACTTGACACCTTGTGTCTCTAAGGGTGCATCTACACTTGTAAAGTAAGTTGACTTAAGCTTGCTTAAGTCGACTTAATTTACTCTGCGTCTACACTACACTTTCCTTAAGTTGACTTAAACAAGCTGCTTAAGTCGACTTAAGGAAAATTAAGTCGACTTTTTTTAAAACCTCGTTTAAAGTTGACTTTTGGCTTAAGTCCACTTTAGAAAGTCGACTTAAGCCATTGTAGACCTGGAGTAGCCGTAAGTCGACCTAAATTTACAAGTGTAGACATAGCCTAATATCCTGGGACCAGCATGGTTACAACAACACTGCACATAGATACAGGTACAGGCATTCTACTTGAATACCAGACACTCAAAGGTGAAGTCCCAGGTTCCTGGGGGCAGCCTTTTCCCCCTACACGCCAGGTACAATGAGCATCACAGAAACTGTTCGGTTGTGTTTCTCAAAGGCTATAAGCTAATTTCCAAGCCATAATTGTACCTACTTCCCCACTGACTGAGTTTGGATTCACATTGATTTTGATTTCCTACCATGGAAACTTAATCAACACAGAGGCAACAAATTATTTGCTTTGTTTGGAAACTACACCTTATTTAACGGCTGACCTTGATGACTATTCACATTTCAAGAGCCACATCTTCTAAGTGTGTAAAGAGGAACCTGCAGTCTGTATTTGTGCCTAAAAAGTAGAATACTGCAATGCATTGTTGCTACCTGTTGTGATCATGTAACAAGACTTTCAACGTTCCTTAAAACACCAACTCTTGGAGTCATTAGATTAGATGAGAATCTCAATTTTCATTTTAAAAAGTTTCCAGTTTGCAGAGTTGCAGGGAAAGGCTAGTAAATATGCCCCCTAAAGACTCTCAAGCCCAGGACAAGTAAGCCCCCTGACACTGTAGTAGTTTAAAAAAAATCATGTTATGTGAGACAATCTCATTACTTTTGGAGGCTAATGCGATTTTGAAACCCTATGCTGCCATGACACTCTACATATGACACCAGGTTATGGTTGACAAGTTCCAAAGGGGTAGCTGTGTTAGTCAATGTCAGCAAAACAAACAAGGAGTCCTGTGGCAATTTTAAAGATTAGCACATTTATTTATTGCATGAGCTTTCATGGGAGAAAATCCCACGTTGTCAGACGTTTTAAAGATGGGGAACTTACAGAATGGGAGGAAAATAAATGAAGGGAATTGTAAGTCATAGGATCAGGTCAGACTGTAACAGCAAATCAGAGCAGTTAAGATTCAAACACCATGGTTGCAAGTGTAAGATTTGTGCTTGCAGACTCCTTACATCCACATCTATTGAAGACTTGAAAATGTGTCTCTAAGTTGTTTACTCTGCACAAAACACAGACAGTTTGTAATGGTACAGTCTTGGGCTCATGGGGCTTAAGTTATGGCAGAGAAAGGAAATCAATATACCAATTCTCAGTTTCTGAGAACTTGCTAAAAAAGTTATCACCTGATGACAGCAAATGTGATTAGGCTGTGTAACTACATGCCTCCTATTGACCCACCTGCAAGTTGGACTAATGTTCAAATGAAGGGGGAAAAAGTTGTAGAAGGCAAGCAATCATGTCAGGCTTGTCCAGTGTCACTAAGGTCATATTTAATACTTGGCACATCTATAGCACCCTTCATTCAAGGGAAATAATGTACTTTGCAAATATTGCTGAAAATGCCTCTTGGTACCCCTGTGAGGTATTTAAATTGTGACCATCTGTCCTTCTGCTGGTTGGAGTCAGCATGCTTCAGAGGCTCTGTGCTGCCAATAGCTAATGAAGCATCTCTGCTAGTTTCAGTAGTGAGTTTGTTCTTCTAGAACAGGATCATCCAAGTATTGGCCCCCACTTCTAACTTCCACAGTGTATAGCATAACATGGCCATGTAGCCTTAGAGTGAGCCTGGACAAAGGTGCTGTTAACCCTTCAACTGTGACAAGGCCACGTAAGAATGCTCAGTCAGGTTTTAAGATGCCTGTTGACCCCATCTTGGAGGGGCCGTCATTCCACTCCCTTCTGACTGGGGGCTTTATGGCTGTCTAGCTCCCTCCCTTACACTTTGATATCTCCAGCAAGCCAGTCTGTTGAAAGGTGAGAAGCTGTGCTTTGCCTTTTTTCCAAGGGCTATGAACAGTGTATTGCCAGCAATTGCAAGTTACCACACAGCTCTTTCTAAGCAAATACGTCTATTCTTAAAGTAAAAGCATTCAGAGAAAACATAAGCAGATTCAAACCCACTGTAAACATAGCAGGAGTCATCCATCAGTCTTACAACATCTTGGTAGGTCAAAGTCTTTCCAGCTCTTCCACCGGAAGGTCCTGTACAGGTGCTGGATCGAAGAGAAGGCCCTGAGGCAGTTTAAACCTAGCCTTTTTTATAACAAGAGCCCCTCCTTGTCTCTTGCTCTCTGGAACACCAAGTTTGAAGCAATATATGAAAGTTTCCCCAGGGGGTGATACCTCTCTGGAAGTGTTTACAACCTAAGTAATTCACCATAATCACGTGCCTCCCTCCTGCCCCAACACACACACAATTTCTGGTTTCTGGAGGAGTTGTGGTAATCTTTCCCTCTGGAGTTGCATACACAATCCCTGGCCTGCAGTGATACATAATCTTAGTACAATATGGTCCTCAAAGATTGAAGGGGACTGCAATATCTGTCATAAGCCACAGCTTTGTTACAATATTATCCCCAGTTTTATTGCTGACTTAACTAGCAAATGACATGCTGCTACTTAGAATTTGACTCAGTGGTGGGGAATAGACCTCCTGATTCTGAGTACCCTAGCTTAGGTGCTATTATTCCTTCCAATTGTAGATTACTAAATATTTTGAAGTCCTCAATCTTCCATTTGTAACTGGTTAAGCAAATGTCAGCCCTATTCTTATAACTGGGCCTACAAATTTAACCACCTTTTAAGTTCAATTGTAGAAAGCATACAGAAGTTCATAAAACGTTACTGTCCATTAATATTTGTTGTTGTAAGCCAAGTTGCTTTCAGTAATGAAGTTATAAGCAGGTGCAAAAAAGACATTAAATTAGTCTAAACAGAGAGACCACGTTAGTATACTTCAAAGACTGTGTTGAAATCATGTTTGGTAAAACAGATGTAGAGCTGGAAATTAATGAAACAAAATGGATGTGTTGGCTGGTTAGCCCCATTGGTGGACAAAATAGTGAGGGGGTAAGCTACTCCTCCTAGTACTCATTTTGGGTCCTTAAAGAAAGAGATTTGGGGGAAAAAATACAGAAAGAAGCTACTGAAGAACATGTCACCATCATAGCTGCCATCCTACTGTTTCCTGGAACCCCTGGCCTTCATCACCCTGATCTGAAAAGGTGCCCTACACAGATTGGGCCAGGAAGAGAGACCCAAATGACATCTTCTAGCTCTGTGTGAATCCTAAACACTAGCTAGGATGAAATGGGATTGGACTCTGGCAGTAGCAGCAACATAGACAGTTCCAGTCATTTCAACTAGCTCCTTTTCTTTTTCCTCAAAAAGACAGCATTTTGATAGTATTTAAAAGGCTGTCAAGCAAAGGGTGTTCCTTCTAAAAGTCTCAAAGCTAAAGGAAAGGGAACCAGAAATATTGTTAAAATGACATCCTTATTTAATACTTTACATTTCAAAATCTTTAACTGAGATTTTCCTTCTTTCCTGTTTCTTTTATTAAAGATTAAAAGGATTTTTAATGGCATGTTTGCCAAGATACTAAGCAGGCTGAGGTCTCTGAATACTAAACCCTGGACTTTGTTTGTTTAACAATGTTTAATATTGGACAAGTGACTGAGGTATGTTAACACCTTTGGCTCATATGTTCCATATGAATTAAAACAACACCCCCCCTCCTACTATGCATTGGCTCTATTTTCTTGTGCCCAATCTATTACTGAAGCACCATGTCTGTTACTTTTCTATTGATGTCAGCTTGATAAACTACATATTCCAGAGAAGCATCTTTTCTTCATCACTGTCAACTTCTGTCAGTTCTTATCTTGGTAACAGAGTTTCATAATTCTTAAGTCTTTTCTCTCATGTCTAGGACTCTTTCCTTCAAACCTACCTTGCACATTTCATTGCAGTGTTTTTATTTATTAACACTTAACACATCTAGTGTTCTACAAATTGAGTATTTTACAAACACTGGTTAATCGATCCTCACACCACAGTTGTGATTGGCATTGCCACCCCTATTTTACAAGGAAGGGCAATGAGGCTAAAATTTGCAGTAATGGTTGGTGATCTTTGCATGTTTCAGTTTCTGGCTTAATAATGGGGAACAGTATGATTTTTTTCAGAAATGCTAAATACAGAAAGCTCTAATCAGATTTGTGGGCATTTTTTTTCTTCTGGAAAAGAGATATTTCAAGTCGAGCACCAAACTGAGGCACCCAGAATTATTGGACACTTTAAAAATGTTATTCTTAAGACGTGACCCAGGCTGTACTTTGTGCCAGAGCCAGGATTGGAACTCAGGAGTCCTTGACGACCAAACCGAAACATCATCCACTTTTAATATATAGGTACTTAGCCTCTATAGAATAGCCTTATGCAAGGATCTCATTATCACACTTCACTTTTTGACTTTCATTTATATTTTCTTCTGACTGTTCCCAATTCCCCATAGAAACTCACTAACACTTCCCCTGTAGTACGCTTACATGCCCTGGTAAGTTAGATTTTGTTTGTCAGTATTTTCTTCATTGCATTATGGGATCTCATAATTCAGTTTATAACTTCTCATATTTTCCTTCACTACTTTTTCCCAGGCTTTCTGAGAGGAATACTATTTCTGATTCATTTTATTAGTGGGTTTATTTCAGTGAGAAATGAGGCTTAGTTTCCCCAGAGACCCCGCCCCCACCAAAAAGATCCTTTGCTTGTAAGATAGTCCAGATACCAATTAGCTAGGAGAAATAAGGATGGCTGCAAAGGTTTCTTTTTTTTCAGGAAGAAAAAGCCACAAACTTGTGTGTAAAACAACTCTCAGCAAGTTCCAAAGGGGGAGCCATGTTAGTCTAATTCAGCAAAACAAAAAAGGAGTCCTATGGCACTTTTAAAAACTAACAAATTCATTTATCGCATGAGCTTTCATGGGCAAAGCCCAACTTCGTCAGATGCCAGAGTGGAGAAACCTTACTCTCAGCTGTTATACAAACCACAATGACACTAATATTTTGGGCTATTATTGTGGAATGTTATTTTGATAGGCGTACAGCAACAAGGAGAATCAGGGAGTCTTAGGTGACAAGATAGTCAGACAGCGAGCTAGAGAGGCATCATGGGAGTTTCAAGGCTAGTGAGCAATAGTGAGGAAAAGGGAAACAGTGCAAGAGAGAAACAACAGTAATATGAGCCTGTGGCATTATCTTGCCAGCAATGAATTCTGTACCAAATGGAGCTCTGCCCTTCACATTGCTCTCTGCCTTAACTTGGGGCTGCTTTCCATCTTGATTTTTCACTTGTCTTACAAGTGTCTGATGTGCCTGACCATCTGACGCAATCTTTGCAGCCATCTATATTTTGCTGAGAAAGCTGAGGTTTTTTGCACAACTGTGGAACGTGGTCTTCATGAAGCACCAGTTGATTCTTGTTTTATTTCTTGCTCTCACCAACAATCCCCTTCAGCACCTCTTCTGAACCTTGTGGCTTGCCCCTCAACATCAGAGGCAGTTTGACTATATTTGGCTTAAATTCAGTGCACTTCTTTACTAGGCCATATTTTTGCAAAACATTCATTGAACAATCCATGGAAGCTCAAAAGCAACCTGTCTTCCTGCCCAACCACTCTCTTCATTTTAGTTAAATTTGTGAAGTTAGAGTCGATCTCGTTTATAGAGAACTGAATGTAACTTTTTGTCTCTGCCTTGGATCCCAAGAGCTCTTAATATACAGCAATTTCATTTCATCAAAAGCTTTCTCTGAGGTGGTGCATACTTTACGCAGTGTGAGCTTATGTGCATTCTTTTCCCTCAGTACTTCATTAATCACACACGAGAGGTCTGGTGCAGAGAATCCTGATGGAAAAAAATCCACCGATTCTTTGTTTGATTCAAAAGGGGAGTTAATGGCTCAGTACTTCGGGGGGGGGGGGGGGGAGGGGGGGAAGGGGAATATCTACAAACGTAGCCGGGAGGCTAATAGGCCTAGAGTTTCAGCTCAGATTGCAACTGTTGATGCTGCAGATTCAGTAGACTAGGAGCTTTAGCCTATGTTTTTCAGCTGTTTTATTAATGGTTTTTCATTGTCTGCTCCTGTCATCCTTTGCAATGACATGAAAAAGTGACTTTGAAATTTCAGATACAGACATTTGAACAGTCACTTCTTATAAACCGTAGGCCCAGATTGTCAAGGTTATACGTGAGCAATTGCACAGACACAGGACCTTGCCCTGCTGACCGCTATATGTGCTTAACTTTATTGTGAGTAGTTCCACATGAGCAAAACTAAGCATATGCATAATTGTTTGAAGGATTAGGGCCATACTTACAACTGAATGCACAGACACTGTGAAGAGGAAATGGCTAAGTAGCTACTTGGCACATCTAATTACACATTTTTTAATTGCAAATATAAATAGTGTACATGAGATTATGTATGTCTGAGTTATTTTATAGTTTTCTACACTTGCAAAGATTGACCTACTGCACAAAACAAATATTAGAAAGCCAACCATGGGCACAAATTCAGACCAGATTTGCTTTGTGTGAAACTTAAAGACCATAAATAAAGATTTAAATTGGAACCATCTTTCATTTCCAAGCATCCAAAAGCACACACACAACCCCAGAGGCGGCCTTAGCTTATCTGGGGCCCTAGGGAAAGGGCCCTTGTGGGGCCCCTGATAGGGCGCCCTTGTGTTGGCTCCGCCCTCCCCCTACAGCCTCGACGTCCCATGGGGGCCCCCTGAAACCCTACCCACAGTCTCATGTTCCCTCTAAGGTTTGGCGGCTTGTGTGCAAAATTTTCAAGCCATGTGCAAAACTTCTTCTGAATAAAATTTTTGTGTAAACTCACACGACAGAAATTATAGGCATTAACTGAAGTTGAAGTGATTGTAAATAGAATTAAGTAATTGTGTTTAATTGAATTTGAATGAATTTTGAATTGAAATTTAATTTTTAGAAAGGTTTTTATTTAAAATTAATTTTTTAAGTTTTTTTTTAAATAAAGAGAAAGAAAGAAGCTGAGGCTGCTGGCAGGGGGGACCTGATTGTAGCCCTGGGAAGCCGCGGGACGGGCGGTGCAGACCTTGGCCCGTGCCAGGAGGCTGAGGCCGTTGGTGGGGCAGAGCCAACTCTGGCCCCGGCCCCAGCAGTCAAGGCGGCCGGCAGATGGGAGCCTGGGAGCCCACCCCGGTCTCAGCCACCCCGCTGCCCCAGCCGCGTGTGGGGCAGGCAGGCAGGCCCGCGATCCTGCCCCGGTCCTGAGCCTGCCTGTTCTGCCCGGGGGGCGGAGAGGACCAGCTCAGAGGCCAGGCGCAGGCTGGATCTGCTGCGGCAAAGCCGCAGCCCTGGGGGTTTGGAGGGGGCGGTGGGGGGGCTGCCAGCCTGCGCGGAGGTCCCTCAGTGCTGCGTGGGGGGTGCGACGGCCGTTGTGCAGCCGTGCACCCGCACAGCTTAGAGGGAACATAGCCACCCTTCCCGGGCCCCCCACAGCCCCAGATCCCTGCTGCCAGCCCCCTCCGCCCCACTGGAGCCCCAACCATCCCCCCATGGCCCAGCACCCTGGCCCCCCACCTACAGCCCCAGTGCTCCACCCGGGGCCCCCCACAGCCCTGGATCCCTGCAGCCCCAGGGCCCTGCCTGGGGCCCCCTGCAGCTCCAGATCCCTGAGGCTGGCCCCTTCCATGGCCTCGGTGCCCCACTGGGGTCCCTGAACCCCCCCATGGCCTTGCCCGAGGCCCCGAAAACCCCACGGTCCTGGCTCTCCATGGCCGGCCTCCTCTGTGTCTCCGGCGCCCTGTCGGGCCCCAAAACTGTATCCGGTGCCCCATTGGGGACCCCAACTCCCACACTGTCCAAGGAAAGGGGGCAGGGCAGGAGCATGCAGAGCTGGGCTTCTGGCTGGCCCACCCCGTCCCCTGGGGGCGGAGCAGCCGGTTCGGGGGGGGGCCGAAACGCCGAGCCCGGCCCGCCCGTCTGGGCTGCTCCCTCCCCCCCCCCCCCCCGGCCGGGGGCCGGGCCCCCCCCCCCCCCCATTCCCCCCCCCCCGCCACTGGCTCTGGCCTGAGCCGGCCGGCCCCTGCCCCTGCCATGTGTTCTGCAGAGCAGGAGGCAGACACAGCTTTTGGGGTAGGCGAAGGGGCCCCCTAACACTCGGGGCCCTAGGCGGCCGCCGGCTTTGCCTACCCCAAAAGCCGCCTCTGCAAAACCCACGCCCATATAGAATCATAGAATCATAGGGTTGGAAGGGACCTCACGAGGTCATCTAGTCCAACCCCCTGCTAAAAAGCAGGACCACTCCCCCTAAATTATCCCAGCCAGAGTTTTGTCTAACCGAGCCTTAAAAATCTCCAAAGATGAAGATTCTACCACCTCCCTAAATAGCCCATTCCAATGCTTCACCACCCTCCTAGTGAGAAAGTTTTTCCTAATATCCACTTGTACATCCACTATCCTAATATGTACACTTTCACGCCTGTTGACAGAGAAAACAAACTGGTTTTGGAACCCAGACCACAGAACAACTTAATATGTTAGCAGTATCCTGTGGTCATGAGCAGAACAGAGGCCACCTTTCACTAGGTGCTGTGAGAATGCCTAATAAAACAGTCCTTAGACTGAACAGGTTACAGTCTAATTTCTTCCAAACATACAGTAAAGCACACAACCTACCAAGCAAGAAAAGCTGGGTACTGGTTGGAGGTGACAACAGGAAGACTGGTTCATGCCATAGATCTCGTACAACGTGGGGCAAGTCGAAATCCAAGGACCAAAGCTCCCCATCTATGACATGGGAATAATATTTTCCCTGCCTCACAGGGGTGTTGGTTAGAGCTGGGCTGGAACCCCATCCTGCAAATATTTTCAAGAGCTTGGCAGTTTTCCTGTTCTGTATCAGGAAGCTAGACACATTCAGACTGGAACTAAGAGTGAGGGTAACAATTAATCATTGGAACAATTTATCAGTGGTTGTGGTGGATTCTCCATTGCTGATGATTTTTAAATTAAGTTTGAATGTCTTTTTTTTTCTCCCTAAAAGATCTGTTCTAGGTATTATTTTGGGGAAATTCTCTGGCTTGTAATATGAAGGAGGTCAGAGTAGGTATCACAGTGGTCTTCTTCTGGTCTGGGAATCTGTGATGAACTGTAGAGACCTTTTAAAGTACATTCAAAGTGACAGCACACTCAAATACAGCTGTAGATAGCTGCTTAGGGCAGCACTCCTGTAGCTGCAAGTGGCCTGGTGTTTAGTCACTGCTGTCTGACTCAAAGCAGGAAGTGCATCCCTGTAACTCTGGATTATGTAGTCAGTCTGACTAGCCCAATGAACACTTAATAATTTATACCAAGCCCAGCTCCTCCAAAAGATGCACTTTCTTCCCCAGGCCTGGACCTGAGAAACAGGGACAAAACTTTGTGTGAGGCAGGAATGTTCCCACAAACAGTTTTTGTTTTCATGCATCAGCATTTCCCAACAAAGTTTCCTCAAAAAATTCCTGACCAGCTCTAGTGTTTGAAGTGCTCATGTTAAGACACTCAGGGCCCCATAGGCATATAGAATGACCAGTCTCATGCCAATAATATCCAGTGTTTGATGTTTTATCTTGCCATCTTATAACCACAACTCACTTGGAAGTTGTCTACCCATTTTATAAGGGACTGGCAGCAACAATAAGGTAGAGAAAACCACACCAGAAAGGCAAATGCCATGAGGCTCTCCCTTGAGTTCTAGGGACAAATTAGGCCAAGCTGCCTTTCCGGATAGGCCATTTAGTACCCTCATCTATGAAGCAATTGCCAGTGAAGACACTTTGATTTAGATACACGTGGTCACCGTGCCATTGAACCTCAACCTGAAGTCTGTTTTAACACAATTTACTTGATCTTGGCTGGTCCATTGTTACCTCAGTCTTTGAAATGCTAATTGTCAGACCAAAGTATCCAAAATAAAGGTCTTTTTGTCTGCAAACCCTGCGCCACGTGGTTTATAAACGCAGTAGTACTCAGCAAACCACCACTATTCCCAGGCCTGAGTACACACACCAGCAAGGATAAGGATGCACTAGCAAATGTGTTTTGAAATGATAGGGGACATCAACACACTGTGACTTGCTTAAGCAAAGAGAACCGTATCCATTTTGTTTTTAGTCGAAAGAGGCAGGGAGAAGATAACTGTTTGTCTGCCAAGAGGCAAAACACAAAATTAGCACAGTGGGGAAAATATTCTGGCTGCAGTGTGCTAAACACAATGGCAGTTACATCCCAGCTTTCATCAGTTGATACAGAGAGACTAATGAAGATCCACTAAAATGATTTAAGGGCTGAGAGATTTATGAGGGCAGATTAAAAAAAGATCAAATATGTACAGCATAGCTGGGCTAAATGATATCCAAGGGCCTGATCCGATGCCTGTTCAAGTGAATGGAGAGATTCCATTTGACTGAGGTCTAACCTTCCAGGTGGAATGTGACAACGCTGTCCATGCTTTTGAAGGGTTTATATGCCACAGAGGGGAGTTGTTTAGCATGATACAAGAGGCATCTATCTAGGAATAGTAGTATTAAATTAAAATAGGATTTTTTCCCATAAGCCATAGGAGGATATCAGACGGATAAGGGGGTACAGTAGAAGCAGTATAAATCTACATGATACAAATAAATGAATTGTATTTTTTAAAGGATGTGTAAAGGTTGCCAATGTACTAGCAACAATTCTGTTGATATACCTGCTGGTTTTGTTTTTTATAAACTACAGTGGTTTTAAAATTAGCTACAAAGTTCAATCCCCTTCTCTTTTAGTTCAGAATCAGTTTGTGCCACTTAAGTCAACCATGTCTCAAGTTTTCAGCCCTATATCAAATTTTAACATCTGGACATTTTTCCTCTTGGGTTGCAGATTAGCTCTGTCACATGAAATATTTAAGATTGGACAGATCAAAGGACTAGAAGGTATTGTGAAGAAGAACTGCACACAAGAATAGGGATTGGTTTTCAAACTTTTTTCTCAGGACACAGTTGAAAAATATCATTTATGCCCACAACCCAACAATTACATCTTTGAGTAATGCATTCGTCTTTCAGCGCTGGCAGCAGGGGGCACTGTGACCCAGTACCTGAGGGTCTGTGACCCAATGCTGGGTCCCGACCCATGGTTTGAAAACCCACTTTCCTTGGTGTTGTAGGCAAGATTAACACAGGGCCTCACAACTAAATGACAACTTCTGGCAAAGGGCTCCCAGGGGCAGAAAGCCACAGATACAGAGAAGTTCAGTGATTTGTCTAATGTTGCAAAAAGTGAAATTAACCCAATTGCAGGCCCTCAGCACTAGGGTGAATTTAACCCTGTGTAACAAGGCATGTACACCATATAAACCCAGTGAAGCGGTAGAAAAGAACCCATCTGTTCTCATCATAGTCCAGTGCACTAGCTCTGAAAGATCTGTGGGTGACAGTGACTGGCTGAACACTTAATATCCTTTTAACAGTTAGCAACATGTAATTTGAATAGCCTGATAATCACTGCTGGAAACAGTTATTTGTTTGATGGGTGACAAACTAGTGCCACTCCTGTCTACTCAGCAGGAAGTGTTTACGATGTTCCATCCCAGGTCATCAATTTAGGTTCCTGCACTTAGCTATACTGCAAGTAAAGGAACATGCAAATTTGATTTAGTTTCTGGGTGTGGGATACATGTAGATGTCAAACCTTCTAATAAAATTCAAAAGTGGCTTGTTTCGTTTTGGTAAATGCATTCAAACTCCAACCTTTCAGATCACTGGATAAGGAAGATAAAGTGGGAATGCCAGTGAGATGCATATGGGCAAATGCACTAGAAATTTGAAAACTCTGTCAATATAGGCTATTAACCCCCCAAATCAGCTTCGCTATATCAAAAGCGATGCTAGAAAAACAGACTTGCATGGCTCATTGATTTTAAACTCTGCACAGAAAGATTTACCCCAAACATCCATCTCAACATGCAAGGCAGAGACTGGCTCACTGTCATTTTTCAATGCCATGTCACTGAATTAGCTAATAAAGAAATATAAGCCAAATTCACTCCTGATTCCAATGGATGATGCTAGGCATGAATTTAGCCATGGCTCATACTGAATAAATTCCACTGTAGTAGCATGTTACCCTTCTCCCTATCTCCACCCCCCCAAACAAGGTGTTTTACAGGTACAAATAAAAACACGAGGTACGCAAAAGCACTGTTATTGTGACTCTGTGTTCTTAGCCTCATACACAGCTCTCTCTCTATCTCCATTAAGATTATTCTCGACAGAAGAGAAAATATGACTTAGTGGCTGTCGTGATGTGTATTATAGTAACTGATGAGAACTTTCAGACAGTTGTGCAGATGACAACAAAGCGGGACCTGAACTACAAATCCAAGTCTTTCAGCTAAAAGATCACAGGCCTCTACCACATAATGTTAAAGGGAAATTCTTGTAACTCATAGTAGATCTCATTTTGTCTGTAGAGACTTTCATGCACAACTAATCCATACCTTACATACAACTGTACCAGCCTCTCTTCTCCTGCTCCAGCTGTGCCCGGCAATCATTCCCATACAAAACAGCCTCCTCCATGTGTTTGGAGCAGTTAGAATCAAGGACGAACATTTATTTCCTGTGTTCTCTTTCCTGACTACAGTCTCTGGAGTGCACTCTTGAAGCCTGAATTTACTCTGAGCTTCATGAGTATTTGTGGAGGAGGTGTTGCATTAATATAGATGAAATAAATGGCTGAGGGCTGTTAACATAACCCTGTCACTGTCCAAGATTAAACAACATTCACGGTTTAATACTCAAATACCTCACCCTCCTTGGTACTATGGCGAACACACCATTAAAAATCCTTTTAACCTTTTATTAGAGCTACAGAGAAGAAGGAAAATGGTTAAAGTATTTGAGGTGTAAATGATTAAATATAGTGTTTATTTTAACAACATTCCTTGTTCCCTTTCTAGCTAGGAAGTGTTTTAGAAGGAAAATCCTCTTGGGTGACAGGCTCTTAGGGTGCGTCTACACTAGTAATTTAAGTTGACTTAAGCAGGCTTAAGTCGACTTAATTTACTCTGTGTCCACACTGGCATTTCCTTAAGTCGACTTAGGGCAAGGGGAAAAGGGAGCCCCTGCTCCCTTCCCCCCAGGAAGCCGCTAGCGGCTTGTCCTGGCTCCCTTCTCCCTGGGACCGCTCCTAGCCGGGACCCGAGCGGTCCTGGCCGAAGGAATGGCACTTGCTTAGTTCAAACTAAATTTTGCTAGTTCGAATTAAATTAAACTAACTAAATTTGCTAGTTCGAATTAACTAATTCCAACTAACTTTAGTAAGTGTAGACATAACCTTAGAGACCTGTAACAAATTATTAAACCATTAATTTGTGATCACTTGGAGGATAATAGGATTAGAAGGAATAACCTCCATGGATTTGTCATGAACAAATAATGTCAGATGAATAATTTCCTTCTTTGACAGTGCTACTGACCTAGTGTATGGTTATGGTGGGAGGGGGGGCAGTAGGTGTGATATATATTGATTTTCATGAGGCTTCTGACACAGTCCCTCCTAACGTTCTCATAAGCAAACTAGGGAAATGTGGTATAGATGAAATTACTACAAGTTGGTTGCCCAACTGGTTGAAAGTCCTTATTCAAAAAAGCAATGGTTCACTGTCAAACTGGCAGGCCATACCTAATGGTGTCTGCATGGGTAAGTCTTGGGTCTAGTACTATTCAATATTTTCCTTAATGACTTGGATAATGGGGTGGAGGGTATGCTTATAAAATCTGTGATTACACCAAACTGGGAGGATTTGCAAACACTTTGGAAGACAGGATTAGATTCAAATTGACTTTGACAAATTGGAAAATTGTTCTGAATCCAGCAATATGAAATTCAATAAAAACAAATGTAAAATACTTCACTTAGGAAGGAAAAATCACATGCACAACTACAAAACAGGGAATAACTGGCAAGGCAAGAGTACACCTGAAAAAGATCTGTGGGTTACAATTGATCACAAACTGAATACAAGCCAACATGATGCAAGTGGGGGTGGGGGGGGAGTTAATATTCTGAGGTGTATTAACAGGAGTGTCATATGAATTAGACATGGGTGGTAATTGTGCCACCCTATTTGGCAGTAGTAAGGCCTCAATTGGAGCACTCTGCCCAATTCTGGGCACCACAATTTAGGAAAGAGATGGACCAGGTGATTTGAGTCTAAAAGAACAACAAAAATTATAAGGTTTAAAAAATTTGTTTATGAGGAAAGTTTAAAAAAATTGGGCATGTTTAGTCTTGAGAAAAGAGGACTGAGTTAGGACAAGAACTAATGGGCTTCATCTGTAGCAAGCGAGAGTTAGGTTAGATATGAGGGAAAACTTTCTAACTTTAAGGGTAGTTAAGCTCTGGAACAGACTTCTGAGGGAGGTTGTGGAATCTGGATCACTGGAGATTTTTAATAACAGGTTGGATTAACACCTACTAGGGATGGTCTAGGAATAATTGGTCCTGTTTGAGTTCTGAGAGCTGGAGTGGATGACCTCTCAAGGTCTCTTCCAGTCCTATTTCTTTGACTATCTATAAAGCCTTGAGGCTCCCTTTCTATTTAGTATTCTATGGTCAGTCCTTAGAGCAGTAGGGAATGGATTTTTGTCTCTGTCTTTTGTAAGAGTTCATTACAATAAGATGCTTTCTGTAAATCAGTTTTTACTTTCTTAAGCCCAGTACCTTTACCTTTGTGTCAGGAGAAAGCAGGCATATAAAATTTTTAGAAGCCTGGCTCAAGGAAAAGAAGAAGAAAAAAACCCAACTTCTGTGGAGCAGGTTCTATTTCCTGGGATGTCGTTCTACTAATCCCCACCCTTCTAATTCATTAGTGTAGTTTTGCTGTCTTTCAGCAATTCATCTGCCTAGGAATAGCTAAAATAGAACTCTGGAGTGCAATATATCACAGTACCCAACCACAACTGTTAATCAGTCTTCAACGCTATGGGCAATAGCACTCTGCAGTGCTGAGCTCCACCCTGGACATGTTTGACCAGCCAGCAGCTGAAGTCATGCCACTCATCTCTCTAGGGCTATGTCTACACTGGGGAATTTAGGTCGACTTAAATAAGTCAACTTTAATAAGTCGACCTTAAGTCGACCTTATTAAGTTGACTTAGAGGCTGCGTCTACACTGGTAAATTAAGTCGACTTAAGCTTGCTTAAGTCAACTTAATTGATCCTGCGTCTACACTACACTTTGCTTAAGTCAACTTAAGGAAAATAAAGTCGACTTAATGAAAATTAAGTCGACTTTATTAAACCTGCTTTTTACTCGACCTAAGACTTAATTCAACTTTTTAAAGTCGAATTAAGCCAGTGTAGACGTGGGGTAGCCCTAAGTCGACTTAGGGCTACCTCAGGACTACACCATTGCCCTCCCTGCTGGGGGGCACAGAGGGGAGCCTGGCGTGCCCCCCAAAGAGCAGGGCAGAGCCTGTGTGATGCTGTCTGGATTTAGGGAAGCATTTATGATATTATTTTCTATTCATATATCCTAAATGCTCTATAATCCATAGGAGCTATGTCATGTTTGGTATCAATAGAAAGGTAGTAATTTGCGGGGAATGATTATATAGTTTATGTCTAGGAATTCTCTTTGGATTAGAAGTTAATTTAGTTAGGAATTTGGTGTTCTATCTATACTTTAACTTGTGTGATTTTATGTAAATGTCTGAGAGAGGCGTCTGTGTCAAACCATTGTCTCCTTAATGTTAAGGAATGTGCCAGGTGATATGGGCCCATTGTGTCCTTAATGGCTCATCAGTTTACTCCCTGGGACCATTGTAGCTGGAAAATTCCTAAACATTAAGGACACAATGGTTTGACACACCCGCCTCTCTCAGACATTTCCATAAAATCACACAAGTTAAAGTATAGATAGAACACCAAATTCCTAACTAAACTAACTTCTAATCCAAAGAGAATTCCTAGACATAAACTATATAATCATTCCCAGCAAATTACTACCTTTCTATTGACACCAAACATGATATAGCTCCTATGGATTATAGAGCATTTAGGATATATGAATAGAAAATAATATCATAAATGCTTCCCTAAATCCAGACAGCATCACACCCTGCCCACATGCCCTGCCAGGGTCTCTGTCCCCCTTTGCCCCATTGCACACAAGGGGTGCCCCCCTGCCTGCCACTGTGGACCTGCCCAAGGTCCCCCTAGCCCCTAGAAGTTGACCTAGAGCATCCAGTGTAGACGCTCTAGGTCGACTTTGTAAGTTCCCCTTTAAGTCGACTTTAATTTTAAGTGTAGACACACTAAGTTGACTTAGTTAAAGTTGATTTAGAAGTGCAAGTGTAGACATAGCCAGAGAGTCCACACAGGACTCCTAAGTCGACTTAAAGTGGGCCTTACTAACTCGACTTAGAGAATCTACACTAGACTCTCTAAATCGACTAGTTTGGTCCAGGGAGAGCCAGCCCCACATGGTCCCCGGAGCAGCAAGCCCCTGAGCGGTCCGGGGGAGAAGGAAGCATGGAGCATGGAGCTCCTTCCTGCCCCAGATGACTTGGCTCCCTTCTGCTCAGGACTTGTCAGGTCCTGAGCAGAAGGGAACCCTTTTAGCCTGGACCACTTGGGTCCCGGGGAGAACTTCCCTGGACCCAAGTGGTCCCGGCCAGGAGGAAGAGCTGGAGTGGGGATCCTGGGGAGCAGGGACCGCGGGGCTCCCTTCTCACTGGGACCATGGGGCTTCCTTCTTGCCGTGACCTGAGCAGTCTCGGCGAGAAGGGAACCCCACGGTCCCTTCTTGCCAGGACTTGAGTGGTCCCGGGGAGAAGAGAGCTCTGTGGTCCCTTCTTGCCGGGACCTGAGTGGTCCTGGGGAGAAGGGAGCCCCGCGGTCCCTTCTTGCCGGGACCTGAGTGGTCCCAGAGAGAAGGAAACTCCCTTCCCCCGTGCCCTAAGTTGACTAAGTCAAATTAGGGCATCCACACTGCTTAAGTCGACTTAAAAAGTCGACTTAAGCGTCAAAGTCGACTTTATACGAGGTGTTATAAAGTCGACTTTGAATTTCCTTAAGTCAAGTTAAGCAGCAGCTTGGGTCGACTTAAGGAAATGCCAGTGTGGATGCAGAGTAAATTAAGTCCACTTTAGCATGGTTAAGTCGACTTAATTTACTAGTGTAGACGCACCCTAGATGCCTTCTTGAGTCAGTCAGATATCACTATAATAATGAAAGCGAAGGTCTGCAGGGCATGTTAAGTTACTTTCTTTTCTTTGGGTAGTGTTTCCACCATTCCTCTTGTCAGTGGAAAGGAGCATATTTTGTTCCAAAAACAAAGCAAAGTAAGAATTCTCTCTTGTAGGATTTCTGTTAAAATACGAGAGTTGGTTTTTAAGCCCAACTATGATCCATACAGAACAGACATATGCAAACAGTCCTTGGTGCAGACTGCTGAGAAAGTTTTCACAGGAATTGGAAGCCCATAGCCCAACGTTTCTCAAACTGTATTCTACAGAACACTGGTGTTTCCATGCAATGTGAATAGGTGTTCCGTGAAAAAAAAAATAATACTAGCGATATTTTTCCTTCTAAAATATTAAATATCAAATTATGTGTGTAACAAAAGAACTCTTTGTAGAATAGAAGACATCCCCCAAAACCCTAACTCCTTTAAATCAACTTTTGAGCAGTATGTTCAGCAATCTTTCAATAAGAAACGTCGTCCTTGCCTCCAGACCAGCACGTATGTGTTCCATCAATATATTCCGAGCCCAAAAGTGTTCTGTGGCCAAATTAGTTTGAGAAACGTGGCCATAGCCCATTAGTTTATGTTCATTTACCTTGCATACATATTAATATATTAATAATATTACCGTGTGGTGAGGAGCACTATCTGGTTCCTAAAGAGCAAAGGGATAATTTCAGACCACTTCCTTTCCCCCATAACCAGAGAGGCTGTTAAAGCATTTGCTTGAGAAAGAGTGTTGGAAAATGCCTTTGGGAAGGACAGCCTTCACCCGGGGTCATAGGCCTGGGTTGAATGCCAAGTTGCAAAATTTGTTTGTTGGCTGCTCATGATCCTTTTCTAATTTTTTTTTTGCTATAAATGTAATCTCTTGGACTACCTTCTGCCACTTCATCACTTCATAAGGTACTTCAGGTGCCTAATTTCTGTGTGAGGATATTGTGATTACGGGCAGCGTTTGTAAGCAAATAAGGGTTGTGAACACACAAAGACCGAGCAGTCCTTGCAAGAAGGGACCACAGGGCTCCCTTTTTGCCAGGACCCATGAGAGTCCTGGAGAGAAGGGAGCTGGGAGAGCCACCTGCTGCTTCTCAGTCCTGGCAGAGCCAACTGTGCTCTAGCTGGCTCTTCTAGGACGAGCCGCGAGCGGCTTTTCTGTCCCGGCAGAGCCAGCTGCTGCACGGCTGGCTCTGCCGGGACCAGCCGCCTGCCTCCCAGGCTCTCCAGCCAGGGTTCCAGCGAGCGATCCCTTTCCACTGGAGCCCTGGCTGGTGAATCCTTCTCCCCGGGACCGCAGCTCCCCTGGCAGGGGAGCCGCAGGTCTGGGGAGAAGGGAGCAGGGGCTCCCGAGGGAACAAGGGAGCCACAGTGGCTCCCTTCTACCAGGGAGCCATGTGGGGCTCCCTTCTCCCCCCTGACCTAAGTTGACCAAGTCGACTTAGGGCATCTACACTGGCTAAGTCAACTTTATAAAGTCGACTTACACACTAGTTCGAATTATAACGAGGTGTTATTAATTCAAACTAAATTTTCCTTAATTCGACTTAAGGAGCACCTTAAGTCGAATTAAGGAAAGCCCAGTGTAGATGTGGATTAAATTAAGTCGATTTAAGCCTACTTAAGTCAACTTAATTTATAAGTGTAGACGCACCCTGTGTGATTCGATATGCAGCCCTAGTTTTCAAAACTAGGCCTTAGGAATGTAGCAATATGTACCTGTGATAAGCCAACTGAAATGAAAGCTAATGATAAAGCATTACTAATCCACCTTTTTGCAGATGAAATTATTGCATTCCCTGATCCAAAAATCTGCCATTTATACATATGTATACTATTGCTTAATGAATACTTGATTAAGGAATACAGCTGCCAAGTGAATGCATTTGTTGCTAATCAAATGGTACTATTAAGACAGATCATCAGACCTATTAGAATTAATTCATTCAGCAGCTAAATCTATATACCACAATCTGTTAATACAATGTATAATGAAAATAAAATTAATCTTAAAAAGCCACGTTCTGAGATTGTCAATGCTTTGCCAGGGTAAATGTTTTTTCACAGGGGTAGATTAAACCTCTGGGTAAAATTCTATAGCTCTTACTGAAGACCACCAAAAACTATGCATTACTCAAGACCTAGCTTGAGGGTGAATTCCATCCTAAAAGAATTCTCAAGACAAGAACGCAGTGACGATTTCAGTGGGTATGTAAATTTCTATATCATTTGCTAGTGTATCTAATTCTGCTTTATATACTACAAGCTTAAGTAAGTTGTTGAGGACATTGGGGCTTATACACTTTGTGATGTAGTAATTCTATACCTTCTATTAGGAAGAATTAACAATTGGCAATTACTGTTTATAGATCCTGTTGCCCAAAGAAAATCTAGAGAAAAACTCATCTGTTTCTCCAAATGGTACAGCTGGCAGAAGATGAAAAGGTAGCTTCTGAGTAAATGCAAAACTGAGGTAGCATTTAAGAGGGGCCAACAACATAATTGCCTTGAAATGTTACGCTGCTCAGTTTGATTTTAGTTTTGCAAAAAGTTGCTTTTTTCTCTTAAGAGCTGGACTATTTGCATGTGAGTCTTAATACGTATCATTTTGAAATTAACAGTTGAAATATTGTACTGACAAAGATTCATTTTCACATTGAGACATTTACAGCTTCTGCGTGTCTCAGGCCATAAACTATCATTTCAGAAAATTTTAAAAAGAGAAAATAAGGAGGGGGCTATGAAATAGTCTACAATGAAATGGCAAGAATTTTTATCAAAAAAGGCCCTGATTCAGCAAGATACAGAAGCACATGCATGATTCATTACTTCAGTAGGACTACTCCCATGCTCATGTACCTTACTGAATCAGGATAATTTGGTGAAAAATTCAGCATTTGCACATACCCAAGCGTTAAGAGTTTTATACTCAACATGATCTCTTTATGCAACAATCCCTTTTCCCTTGAATAATGGATTGAATCAGGCAGAGGCCTCTTTGCCTCCTATTCCTTGTATTCCATTTCACCTGATATGTATTTGCTGATGGGAAATAAAGGGAAATATTTGTGCTTCAGAGTGTATTCAGTGACCGTGTCAGAGCAAAGCAGCCCCCTGCTGGGTTTATTTGCATCTGTCAAGCAGGAGGGACAACAGGAGCGCAAGAAAAGGGGAAAGATAATCTCCTTTTGCAAGTTTCAAGTCTGTGACTGATCAGTGCAACATCTCAGTTGAAAGGGAATGTCAGTGGCTCAGCTCTCGCTGCTCTGCATCCACCTGGCTGGTACCCATGCCACGAAGCAGGTGTGTGTCCAGGGGCTGGAGAAGGGGAGGAATATATGGAACCTTTTTCACTTCCCCTCACTTGCCAGTCAGCAGAACTCAGCTGGTGAAGGGGCAGATGGGAAGGGTAAGCTGCATGCACTGAAGGGCTACAGTGAATTTCTTGCTGCCGGGACTAAGGGTAAATAAGGGAGGGAATCAGGACTGAGAATTGGGTCTTTCCCACAGCTGCTCCAGGCACACAGCAGCAGGGCACCATCTGTTCCAGCCCTCAGAATATGAAGGGTTAATTAAACCCAACATGAACTACATTTTACCACCCACTTTGACCACTTCACCTGCAATCTGCCCATTAATCTATACCTGCTGGACTACTGCTAAGAAACCCCAGAGCAGCTTCAAAGATAATTTTTTTAAGAAACCAACCTCCCTGGAAAGTTTCTTCTCCCTGTGCCTTCCCACAGTCTTCAAAGTTTCCTGAAATTATACTGGCTTGATGATCAGGTTGGCAAGATTTCAGTCCTAAATCAGCAATAAGTTTAGTGTCTAATATTGCACATCCCAAATGGGTAAAAGTGGGAGCTGTCTCCCATTGACAAGTTAAGATCCAAGGCTCCCAATGGGCCACATTAGTACTTCCCCTTGTTTTCAGACCTTGAATTCACAATATGATTTTGTAATTAAAAAAACCTGGGAGGGTTTTTAAAGTGGCATCGAGTCATTTTCCCTCCCCCGAACAGATCTGTACTATTGGATTCACAGTAACTAAGGGAATCTGGCCTTGCAGATGGAGCGATAGGAAATGTACTGTAACCCCCAGCTCAATGTCCAGCCAGCAGAAGGCTCCATAATACTGAGAGAACTGGGAAAAAGGGAGTCGCATCCTGCAGTCATAGAGGACTACACACAGGAGAGAGCCAGGGGTTGCATGAGCAGCAGGTCAGAAGCAGCCCCCTGGAAGGTGGTTGCAGGGGGAGGGCAGGATATCAGGCAGTCTGGAAGCTGGGACTGAGAGCTGGATGGGGAAGCCGCCTTGTGCTGGCAGGAAGCAAGCAGTAGGATGCAGAGCAGCTGACGCAGGAGCTCCACACGGTAATGTTTATACTTCATACGGAACTGACTTTAGGGGCTGGGCTGGTTATGAATCCTCGACTTGATCTGATTTGTAATTTGAAGCAACCATGCCTAGGGCATTTGCACCTGGTGTCTCCTGGCCCCACTGCCTCAGCAATCCTCTGTTACTGCTGCGTAATAGAAGTGTCCTCATGAAATTGCACACCATTGCCTTCTGCAGGATGGAATCAGAACTCGCACTGGTGTGTCATATCTTCTACTGCTAACAGGGTGGCTGGTGCCAAATTAAAGTCTAGCACGGTCATGGTCTGCCTCACTTTGCTGATAGCCTTGAAAGGACAAAAATTCAAGTGATTGCCTAGATTATGATGGGTTGGCTCCAGCTCCAAGTACAGATGCTCAAGTGTTCAGCAGGGGCTGGGTGGGCTTTCTTTGGTAGTGGTACCAGGAGTAACACTAAAGGCAGATCAGCTGCCTCCATTGGGATATTCAATGGATATTCCTCAATTTCAATTTACCCAGTCATTCTGCACCTGGGCACGCTGTGTAACAGAAACAAGACACTTTGCAAGAGAATAAATGGACAAGAGAAGGCTTTAAAATTCTACCTGGTCATTTACCTCTGTGACTGTTTCCTGTAGCGCACAGGAAGGAGGTGCCTCAAGCAGGTCAGGACACCCTTCTTCCATTCATCTTGGTAAAATATTTCATTTTTCATGTTTCCACTGCTTACCAAAATGTGTGGCTCTGTAGCTGAGAACCAGAACATTTGTCTTGACCAAACCCCTGAAGTTTAAAGAATATGGATTCCAATCTCCAGCCCCATGTTCAGTTTTGTCAAAAAGTCTTTTTTTGGTTACAAAAATTGACCAGCTCTATATGGTTTGAGCACAGTGTGGCCTAATGGCAAGAAATTTGGGAATCAGTGCTTTAGATCAACTATCAGTAGTGTACACTCTTGGAGCAGAAGGATGTACATTCTGATAGTATGGGAGCAGAGAGAAGGGCAGAGTTTTGTTTGTTGGGTTTTTTTTGTAAAGAAGCTGGCAGAGATTGAAAGAAAAAACACACAGAAATGAACAGAGGAGTGAAAAACAGAAGTAAAGTGGTTACGAACAATTTTAAAATGTCTGAGCAATCAAGTTGTACTTATATTGTTAGGTTATGCAACACGAAGGTGTCATTCTCACTCCTTTCTTGTGTTTGTCCGCCTGCGCTATCTTGCAAGCTCTTTGGGTCAGGGATTGCTTCTGGCCCTAGGTTTGTACAGCATCTAACACAAAGAGGTTCAGATCCCGCACAGAGCCTCTGGCTGCTACTGTGATACAATTTCAGGCTCCGTGTTCCAGAATGCTTGAGTCTTTTTATATAAATTAGTGTTCTGGTTTTTCACTAGAATATATGCAATTAGAGAAGGTTAATAGTTTCAGTTTCATCTCAGCTCAATCATTTGTTATCAGCAGGTCCCATTGTGCAGGATCATTACAACTGTCAGGTTACGAGATGTGCCCAGATTTGTAATAACTCTCACACTGCTGGAATGAGCAAATAGGTGCAGTTTCACCTCCCTGGAGGCTACAGAATGTATTTCTATTGGCTGTCTCCCATGAAGGAGAAACACGCAAGACAGGGCCTGCAAAACTGCACATGTAGCAACTTTGTGGGAGTTATTAAATCCAAATGATGATCAGCACAGCCTTAGCAAAGGGACTGAAATGAATGTACCAGCTAAACAGTTCTCTCTGCTCTGCATTGACACTCCTCATTTGAAATGAATCTCCCTAGACCTGAAGGCTATTTCGAAACAGCTGATGATGCCTTTAATGGGGATTCCAATATTAAGGTCTCCAGAATGAAATTAGACATATGTCCTGACGTGTTGACATGAATTGGAACGGTTGTTACTGCCGAAGGGTATATTTTTCGAGCATTTTAATTGAGTTTTCTGGGAGATGGACTCTTTGTTGGAAGGAGAGTGGAAAAGGGGCTGCTGAGCAGCCATAATTGCAAAGGTTCATTTTAAATTGCTTTTCTTGCCAGAACTTTTCCTGAAGTTCCAGGGACTGGAGGGCAGGGTGCTGTTGCGGCTTATACAGTAGCCTTTCATTTTTGGAGAGCAGTACTCAAATCCTGCTTAGCCCCAAGGCAAAGGAATGTAATGCTTTCATCTTAGTCCCTGAATTGCACTTTATGCAGCAGCTTTTGTTACAAGCTGGTGAGTCTAGTTTCTGCTACCAACACCTGTAAACTCAAGCGAGACTGAAAGTGCCGAAAGTATTAACACACCAGCCCAGACCTTCAGTATTTTTTTCTAGCCAGTCCTTGACTTAAATGATTCCAAAATTCATCCATACAAAGTAACTAGAGTACAGTGGTGGATGCAGCCACGAACACAATAGCTGCAAACTCCACCTCCAGCTTACTAATGATGCTATTCATTTGGTTTTACGGTATGCCAAAGAGGACGTTCATGTACAGATCCTGCCTCCAGGGGGACTGAGCAGTAGTAAATCCTCCCTGTTATTTGAAATTCCACATTGTGGAATATTTTCCACCCAGTGTTTGCCAAGGTGCTATCATTGGGGGATGGGTCCTTTACAATGCAGAAACCAGCTTCTCAGAGGATCCCTCTCTGGCAGCATGAAGAGCGTGGGTGCAGCAGAGTTAGGTGAAGGGGTCAGCAGATGCTCTGCTGCTTAGGTTCTCTGGGCTGCCAAGTGTTGCTTCAGTCAGGGGGCTGCAGTCCTTAGTGGACTGGCTCCACAACCACTCCGTCAGGGGAAAGTTTTCTTCTCCACCCTCCAAAGATGCCCAGTCCACTGCTTGGGATGGAAGTGTGGTCCTGGGACTTGATCTGACACGAATCACTCAGCCATTCAATATTCAGGCACCAGACTGACATATTTGCACCAATGGGCTTCAAAGTTATATGCTTCTGTTGCCAAGGCCGGCCCAACCATATACAGGAACCAGCTGGTCGCTTAGGGTGCCAGGATTTTCGGGGCACCAAATTAGATGGAAAATAATTTTTTACATATGCTATCTCTTATAACACGTGGGGAAGCGGGTGCCAAAATCATAGTTCGCCTTGGGTGCCCAAAACCCTTGGGCCTGCCCTGACTGTTTCTGCTCCCCGACTTGCATAGCTAACAGGCTCTTTGTTAGATAGGTTATAAAACAAACCTATCTCAAGTAACTGCTTAACTAATTACCCGTACCTCCGTTCTTAGGGATCCTTTAATTTTGATTGATTAACAAAGGAAAAGGCTAAAGAGTTGAAGAGTTTACTAAATATCCTTTACAGCAACAACTAAAAGTATAGGATATAAGAAAGCAAAAATGGTATTGGACTTTTCTTTGCTTCGTAAATTAGAAAACTGGTCAATATAATCATTTAGATTTTCAGAATCAAATTATACAACCACAGTAGAAAACAACATATTCAATTAACTTTTAAGGCAACTTTGTTTAGATTTTTTTAAAACTAAGAATCCCTCAGAATAGGAACTCACTTGTGCTAACTGATGTTGGTAACACAAGAGAGGAAAATCCAAAGCTAGATCACAAAACAATTGGTCAGTTACTCACATACCAATTCACCAGGCTTTCCTTCCCAGTGGATCTATAGTCATCAAACTTTTTAACCTATTTCCCAATGAATGATGTTAGCAGTAGGATCTAGGACTCCCAGCTTCCTAAACTAAACTCCAATATTTACAACATACTATATAGACTGAGTGCAGTGCAAAAAACTTGCACCCCTGCTTTCAGTTTATGTCTGGGTACGCTTAGAACTGGAAAGGCAGCACAAAACCATTAATGATGGTTGATGCAAGTAAAGTTCTACAACATTAGTTAATAGCAATAACTTGTAAGGTCGTGTGGGTCTAAAACCCAGGGCTGCAGGGCTGCTAAAATCTCCATGCTATCTAGCAGCCTCTGTGATCAGTTTGCAATTCACTAACCATGACCTGCTATAGACACGAACCATGGGCAATCCCACCTGAAGGGGGCTGAGACACAGCAGACTGGTGGTCCCTGTTTGGCTCCCCACCCTAAATAAACCTCAGAAACATTCCAGAAAGCCTCCAGGCAGCAGTGTGGATTGCCTCTAGCTGCCCTGACTGCTTCTTAACTGGCAGCTTTGATTTGGGCTTTCACCTCAGCTTGATTTGGACTTCTCCTTCTGACTCAAACTCTGTCCCTTGGTATAGACGTAGACCTGGAACCTGTCTCTGTACTCCTTCGCTACTATGTGCCACAGGTTTGCACCTGCTCCGACTCTTGGTCCTGAATGCCTGTTTTTGGAATCCTGACACCTGATCAGTTTTAAGTCTGCTTTTCATCAGTCTTGCTTGGAACCTGTTTGGAAACAAAGCAACCCTGTGACAATCGTTACAGCCCATAGACAAGCATGCATACTTCCTTACTAATTAAGTGTCAGTTTCAGGGAGCGGTCGGTTGATGGATTTGGGTCATCTCTCGAGAGAAAGTCTGCTTGTCACTTGTCATTAGATGTTTACTCGGGTATTGTTCACAGCAGGCGCTGACACTGAAAACACAGGTGGAGCCTAGCTGGAGATGATTATTGTCCTTTCTTGGTGCACTACTGGGAACCCAAATTGCTGGAAAATAGAAAGAAACAGTTGAAGACAAGATAAGTACTTGATGTCACCAGTAGGAGTCCCAAGGGGCTGGCCCAGGACCTCAGTCTTCTTCCTTCCCGATGTCATCAGCTTTCCAGAAGCAATGGGTTGATGGAGATAGGCTTCTTTCTCCTATATTTGCTGCGTGGTCCAACTTGGTTCTGTTTCTTGGAGGTGCTGGCATGGACTAGTCAGATGGTGACTCATATCTTTGAACTGTCCAACGAAATTGGATGGTGAGAGAGGCTAACTCTCAATCACGGGCCAAGATGCCAGCTTTTGAGCTCTTGCAATTGGGACTGGAATTTCCCACTCTTTTTGTGAAACATATGTTATCACACCAGTTTGTGTATGACAAGTTAGGCCATAACTGTTGGTACAGCCATCTCAGGACATGCCTTGAACACTGGCTGATTATTTGTTCTGGTTGGCGACTTATCTCTGCAAGTTGCTTTCCATTGGCCCCTTTGTGGCACATGCCTTGGCCATCGTTGACGGGATGTCTGCTCAAGTTTCAGTTACTCCATCAACCTCTTGCCAGTTGCTGAAATCGTCGTATAATTTATACAAAGTGGCTCTGTGACAGTAGGAGTAGCTTAAGGCTGACTCATCACTCTGTGCACTTGGCAAGTGTCCCAACGTTGGCTAAATTGAGGAGATAATTGGTTAAGGACTGGATGATTACCCAGATAACAAGGTGATTCAGCTAGCCAGCTGAGGACAGTTAAAAGAGACGAGAAGAGGAAGAAGGAGAAGGGGAAGGCTGGCAAGAAGTGGCAGAGAATCCCAGGATCTTAAATAAATGAGATCTTGCATTTTGTGCCTAGGGAGAAGGTAAAAGCTTCATGTGGTGGGGGTAGACAAGGACTTGTATAGTACACTGTAAATAAAGCCCTTGGTATATGTGTGGGCGCTCTGTAGAGAGAAATGCAGGGTGAGGGAAACCTGTCCTGTGGCAGCCTCCATATTCTTTGATACTCTTTAAGCTTGTTTTAATCATTCATTTATATAATGCAAAATTAGTTAAAAATGATTTCCTCCAGTAGGCCAGAACAGCTGTAAAAATCTTCCATTTCTGTTCTTATTTTAACAATGGTGCAACTTTGGTATGTATGGCTGAGAGAAGTTTGTGCATTAACCGCTCTGACTGTCTTTCCACTCTGTCATCATGTGTCATTATGAACATTTATTTGATTCCAGTTCTCTTTCTGACCAGCTGTATTTCACTAACTTGATATGATAAGCATGCTTGATTGCAAACATTGGTATTACTGCTTCACTCTATCACTTAAGCTAAAATAAATCAATATGAACATAACCCCTTTCCTAACAGGATTACCCATGAGATCATTAATAATGCCAATATTTTGCCCGAAGAGCTATCACTTATAGTTTATTTCCCTTTTATACCCATTTTAATTATTTCCAGTGGGGGTAGCTGTGTTAGTCTGTGTACAGCAAAAAATAACAAGAGTCCTGTGGCACCTTATAGACTAACAGTTTTTCTTCGGCATCTGACGAAGTGGGTTATAGCCCACGAAAGCTCATGCCGAAGAAAATCTGTTAGTTTATAAGGTGCCACAGGACTCTTGTTTTTTTCATTTTAATTATAATATTGGATTCCATCAATTTCCCTATTATATTACCATATCAGGAGTATCATAGCAATGTTTGATATTATTTGAACATGGTTTTTAACTTTCTTATTTACAGAGCAGGGAGGGAGAGAGGAGAAGAAAGAAGTCTCTTTAGGTGAGCCAGCAGTACACTCCTGAGAAAGGCTGTAACAGCTGAGTTTCCTCAAACTATCGGAGCTATCTAGTCATCATACTTTAGGTTTTTATTCGCTTACTCCTCTGTTTGATTTCTTCTAAAAGGCCTTAATGTCTGGGCAATTCTCAAATACTAACAATTCATCATTTTAAGGCCTCTAATTACTACATCTCTGTGAACTCCAAATACCATAGTAAAATCTGAAGTTGAGGTTAAACTGAGCATTTGCAGTTAAAACTCACTTGTCATGAGTCTTTGTGCCAGTAAATTTAGATGGGAAGCAAAAAATGATTGTTTACATGGCTGAATTAAATCTCTGTTTTGAAATTGAATGAGTACTTGGGGAATTCTCTAGTCTCTTGAGACTAATAAAGGCAGATTATTGTTTTACAGTGCCTGGCACCAAAGTTAAAGGGAAAAAGGCATCCACAAGGAAGAGTATGACCCTAGACCTGTCATCATATGCCCCTGTGGAGAGCCACTGATTTCAGTGTAACTGATTATGTAGATCAGATTATAGGTTTGGAGCATAAACTCTTTGTCTGATGACACACGCGGATTGAGATTTCAGACATGTGGCTCAACATTCTCCATCTAAAGTAGCAGCAGATAAGAGGATGTTTAGATCAATGGTCTTCTTGGTCAGAGTCCAGGTAGGTGCCTCTCTGACAGCTTTTAATGCCATAGAAGAACTGATTTATGTGAATGGGATTGAGCTTTTATATTTGAAGTGTAAATTTCATAGGGTAAGGATTTTTGATCACATACAGTTCAGCACACATTCAGTAGCTTAACAGTTTCATTGCTTTGATTTTATAGGGCAATCACTAAACATTCTGTACAAGTTAAGCAATATTCTATGTATGAATTAAAATCAATAACTTCTAGGACTCCCAATACGCCCAGAAGAAAACAAGTATGCCAAGTGACAATGAAATCTTACATCAAATTCCCTGAGTCTCCATCCCATCGACCTAGCTGATAGTCTGAGAATACAGATACACCAGAATTTACACAGTAATCAGGTAATTCTGACAACAGAAAAACATTAGTCTTGAGCAAAGCATAGAGGGTGAGCCTTGATTCACTCCATAGTTGGATGTGATTCACCCACATACCGCATATTGTAAAGAAACTCTTCAGGAGGGAGGGGCTGGTCAGATAGACTGTATTTAGTTCATCTCCTGCTGATGCTCCAAAGGGCCAATTCTGCAGCAAAGTAAGAAGTGCGGAGATAAAAGTCCAAGTACCAGTTTTCCTTGATGCTTTCATCGGACCCATCCCTGTTAGTGCTGGCAGGATATTTTGGGAGTGTCTATAGCCAATAATCCTATTCCCTTCTGTTTAGAGGCAAATGCTGGTATGGACTGTTCTACACAGGCAAGATGGGTGCTGTCTTGTGGAAGAAAGGAGAATATAGGGGTCTCCTCCCTCCCTGTCACGTATCCTGGAGGGAAGAGGGTGTGTGAATCTATATACTTAGTACAGAACCCAGATGGGGGGAGGATTTTTGTCCTGTCTGTCCCCCATTCTAACAGTTGGAATCCCCCTGTTCCACTCTTCTTTTCCCCACAGCTTCTTGATAACTACAGCCTCCTCCCCATCCCAAGGCTCCTGTGTGATGGTCCTACGGGCACTCTCTAAATGATCAGCAAGGGTGGGGGAAGCACCCACCAAAATGTAAAATGTTTTAAAACAATACACCCAGATTGGACCATTATTGATCATACTTATCTCCTCTTGCAGCAATGTAAGTGCAACTCAGCTCTGTTGGTGCACTTTCTTCCTTCTGGGGATTGAAAGCTTTCAGATGGCAGATCAATGGGGAGCTCTGAAGCTAGGTCCCAGGTCTGATACTAAGTCTGTTGAAGGAGGATTGCCTCAAACCCAGGGTTGCCAACCTTGCATTTTGTTTTTTTACTGACATGATGATCTGAAGTTGATTATTATTTTTTTTAGCTGACACTGTAAACTTTTTACTAACATCACAAAAATGATCACAATCAATACAATAATGTCACAAACCTGTGTACTCACTCATGACATTCTGTACTCAGGAATTCAGAATTCTGCAATTGTTTTGGCTGTACTTAATTGATCAGTCGGGTTCTTTGGGCATGTGCAAGAATAGAAAACAGGAAATTGATAAAGTCGTGGTCAGCGTAGTTTTATGATACAAGAAGTGATTATGAATGATGACAATGTCAAAATTCACTGTTTTATTTTACCCAATTTCATGGACATTTTCATATATTTACAGGTTTACAGACGGTGTTAAAATTGTGCATATTTTTACTGACTCTCTGTAAATGTACTGGTGGTTGGCAACCTGCTCCAACCCCTTACTTTCTAACAGTTGCCTTCCCCTTACCATCAGCCCCAGGACACCCTGAGAGTTCAATTTTGTGCTAGTAACAAAGATTCATATAATATCTTGCATTCCTAACCATGCTTTTTTATCCCCAAACTCTTTACAAACATCACACATTCATCTACAGCTAAATGCTGGTAGCACTGAACCAGCTAGTGATACACAACCACCTCCACATGGACTGGAGCAGCTGTTCATTAGTGCACAGCAACACTATACAAGGCCAGAAGGGACCATTATAATAATTTCTTCTGACCTCCTGAATAACAGGCGATAGGTTTCATCAAATGACAGGAAGCCAAGAATGCCGTGTCCAATTATCACTAAGTAGGAAAATGTGGAGAGAGAATGTGGTTGGCCAAGATACAGCATAGGCAGGATATCAGGGTTTATGCCTCTTCTTTGGCAGCAAAAATGTTGCAAGCATCTCAGCTTTTTCATTAAATACCACAAGTAATTGAGCTGCTCAGGACAACAGACAGCTCAACACTTTCTTGGGGTGCAGTCTTTTAGTAATGCTTGGCTCAGAACTAAAAGCAGCAGTCGCCCTTGAATCCTCAGCACCTCTTGTGATTTTTAGGGCAAGTGTCAGACTTCGCTGCTTGAAGTAAAACTTCAGCCCTGGAGACCTGCAATCACACGAGAATCACAGCTTTCATTTGAAGACATTTCCAGCTCTGGGGAGTAAAGTTTGGAAGTGTGACTTAAATGCTCTCTAAAGTCTGAAAACCCCCAAAGACACATAAGAACCCTCAAGTTCATTTTTAAAATCTCATGATTTTGGGGGACCTGAGAGGATTTCTGAGTGATTTTTGATAAAATTGGATATGCCTTTAGGGTCACTCACTCAAGCATCCACCCTGACGCTGAGCTTGTGATAACTCGGTGAATTGATTTGCCTCACCTTTCTGCCATGCAAGCTGTGTATTACCTTTTCACGTGCCGTAGCTTTTTTACCCTTCCCTTGGTTTCCTACATAGCATGAGTGTGCTGGGGGGAGGAGCACCCAGTACTGCTTGGTATCCTGAATTTAGTTCAAGCCTGCAAGGCTAGCAGCAGCAGAGAAGTGGGTGAGAAATAGTCATCTTTCTCCTGGCTAGGAAACGGAATAAATATGTTTGGGAAGTGATAGGAGGAGAAATGAAAATAGATGGGCTACACGAATTGTCATTTTGCAAAATGACTTTTCACCAGGGGACTGCTTTGAATACATAGTGACACTGTGCAGATGATGTTAAATAACAGTTTTCTTTATATTTATTGCTCTTAAGTTGAGCGTGACAGTTTTATTTCCTACGAACTGGCACACCATGAAAAGAAAATAAATAGGTCTAGGGAATCATGGTCACTGTATTCCTATTTAGGGAAAAACAGCTTTTTGGTTTAGCCACATGTCTGAAATGAAAAGGCAGTTCTCAATCAGTGTTTTATGGCAGTTCCTCCTCCCTCCCTCCACTTTAAACAGCTTGGGTTTGTTTTGCTCATACAGTTAGACAACAGCAGCTGATCAGATTTGAATCAACTGCATTATGTCTTCTAAAAGCCACCTCAGTTGATGGACAGGGGAAGGAGCAGCCTGTTTATTTGTGAAAGCTGTGTTATATTCTACCTACACCATAACCACTGCAAAAGTACATTAGCTTCAGCTTCTTGTTATAATTCTTTGAGAGCAAATATATGGCGAAGACACTTGAGTTCTATTATAATGTCAAGCGTCCGCTATTTTATCTTATTCTTGGGACAAAAGCAAATAAGACCCCTTACGTGGTTGCATGAAAGAGAACATATTCCTCTGAAGTAATTGTGTGTGTTTCCTTTCTGTACCACCAAACCTGTACAAATTAGAAGAACAATTGCCAAGGTTTCTACAGTATTTACTTAGATCCAGCCATTTCTTCCTTGACAAATAAATGCAATTATGGTGCATGGCAGCAATGCAGAGAACCCGTGCTACCTTCTTATTTCCTTTGTTACAAATCCCTCAATAACAGATAATGCTATCTCCTTTTATTGGCTGTGATTTGAATTTAATGACTTGGTTTCCCCAGCTGCTTCTTGGGCAGTTAAGGGCACGAGTGATTTTTTTCCTAATATATACTTTCCCTCAATTTTTCTTTATTATCTCCAGCTGTAAACTTAACAGCCAGTATTTCTTTGTAGGTCAGTGAGTGCAAATAATATCCCTGTGATCGAAGCAGGCAACAATGCTACGAATCCAAGCAAGCACAATCCCACAAATCCAACTCTTATCCATTGACTTACCAGTGCTGAGGGGCACAGCTAGTTGGTGGGTGAAAAGCCATTTCTAGTTCCAACGTACCCTCTTCAAGCACACAACACAGTACTTGGAGTCAGTCCTCTGAAAGGTCCAAGAAATACAGCATCCTGAGCTAAGAGCAATGGGCAACTTGCTAAGTAACAATACCAAGACTCTTTTGCCATCCATGCTAGTACAAGTTAACAAATTTCATTGATGCAAATGCCCTCCTTGTATTGAAAGGGAGATGATGGTCTGTAAGAGGTGAAGGTTTGCTCAGTGATTATGCAGTTACGCAGGTGTTGAACCTTATTCCCCACTCTACACATCTGTATTGTTAAAAACATCTTCTCCTTTCTTCCCCTCCCTCCCTGCGCTCCCTTCCTTCACAGATCATTGCATATGTAGAATTAGTGGACAGAATGAAGCACATCTTTGAAAGGAAGCTTTGATGGGCAAGGTGGCAGCATTGGTCAGTGTTCTTCTGTTTTATCTTGGGAGGCCTAGGCTCAAATGCTGCTCTGCTCTCAATTAAAAATGACTTTGTGGATCTTATCCTGTTTGCTAGCTCATGTCCCTGAATAATCTGTCAGGATGAACTTGAAAGAGGTCCGCAGGGCGTAACTGGCAATCGTGCATCTTGGATCACTGACAAAGTGCACTAGCTGAGAGGTGCCTGCAGGAAGACTGCCTTTCTACAGGTTACATTACAAGCTCCACTCTGCCTGCTTTGAATGGGGCTCTTGGCCTCATTTCCGTAGATACCAGATGAATTGTGACACTACAGCTAGCATTTCTCTTAATCCAGAAGAGGAAAAACCAAGCCAAACAATAGCAGTCAGTGAAGGGGTCTCTTTCCAACAGACTGTGAAAAGGTCATGTTGCCAAACTTGTAACTATGAATGAGAATATTATTTATTTGTATTCTGGAAGCTCCAGTACTGAACCAGGATCTCATTGTTCTAGGTGCTGTGTAAACACAGAACAAAAGGCAGCCCCTGCCATAAACAGCCAGCAGGCTAAGTAGAAAAGACAGGAGCCAACAAGTGGACATTGACAGTTTGACGGGGGGGAGGACAAAGAACAATGAGACAAAAAACTGATCAGCAGGCCTCTCCGTGGCCTAACCAGTGACAAGTTTTCTGTAGGCATCAAGGGAAAGGAGACTTTGGGGGATATTTACAGGAAGCTCCTCTCAAGCATGAGGCACACATGTGGTGTTCACCTGCCTGTATGAAGTTTTGGTGCCTCTCAGTTTCCTGTGTCCCAGAAACATGTTAGTTTATTTTTGGTCAAGATGGGAAGGTTGCTCTTCTTCCTTATCTCCTGACAAGTTACCTTCCGTTATTAACACACTGGGGTTTGCTTATAAAAGACCACACTGTAGCCAAGAAGTTATTGAATTGAATGAGGGGTTTTTCCTTGGTCTCATTGCATTAGCTGGATTTTAAGGAGTAAAGGAAACGCCACCTTGTTCTTTGCAGGAAATAATGCAGGCTCATTTTGCTAATTTTATGTAATGACTTTTCTAACCTCTCTTGCCATTTCTTGGCTTTTAAAAAAAGACAGTATTACCAGCCCCAACATTCAAAAGTCATGATAAAGGCCCCTCAGATAATGGGATATTTTAGAAGCAAATCTTTTGGCTTTTATATGGCTCCTAGCTTGAGCCTTTCTTGGGAGAAGTTTCCAAGGACACCTCTGCAGTCATGGGGACAAGAATCTTTTAAACTGAAAACTGAGATTCTCAGGCAGTCTGTCTCCAGGAGTAAAACACCACTATCATGGGGCTCAACAAACCTGAAGCAATTGGCATCAGGGCTTTTTTTTGGTGATGGTACTCAGGGGTGCTGAGTACTGGCACCTTTTTTGTGGTGGTACTCAGGGGTGCTGAGTACTGGCACCTTTTTTTGTGATGGTACTCAGGGGTGCTGAGTGCCGGCACCTTTTTTTTTTTTAACGCACTGATTGGCACCATGAAATTATTTCAAGCTAGATGCTAGATTGAGCACAGTTTAACACTAGTATAGGGCTTCATAAGGAATAGATCTTCCATAAGGGGAGAAGTTAGGCAGCTGCAGTCCCCTTCTGCTGAAAGGAAGGTCTGAATCCAGTGATGCCCAAAGAGTGTGGGGTCTAATCAGTAAGGATGTGGCTATGGCATCTGGGAGATGTGCTGTTCAGAACATCCTTTCCTCAGCCTCTGCTATGGGACTCTATGGAGCTTCAGATAAAACTCAAACTTCTACCACGTCAGGGAGTAATAGCCTCCCATGACTCTACTCTCAGCCTAATGGACCTTGCTGGTGATGAGAGGAGCAATTTACATCTCCCTGAGTGAGTACTAGAGAATCTGTTGCCAGATCTGCAGCTGTGTCGTATCAAAATAACGAGTTAGTTTGTTCCTGTGGCTGTTCTCTGTGCAAGCACTTACTGGAGAAAGCTCTTCATTCCCCAGAGGAGGGAGCTTCCTGCTCTGCATAGGTAAGAATGGATAGGAGCAATTTAGGATTTCAGTCACACTGATGGAATCACAAGAGATCAAATCCAACAGCTTACTGAGGGGATGCAGGGAAAATGCTAAAGCAACAGAAGAAGGTCTGTATCAGCTTCCTTACTAGTTTGCAGACCCTCTAGACAGGAAATGTTCCAGTACAGAATTCTTCTCCATTACATGTTACAGCTGCCATGAATTCATGAGAGAAATTACGGTTTTTAGAAGAAGCCTAAAGAACAGAGCCCTAAAACCCTATCATCCTTGGGAGCTCCAAGCTAGGGAATATGGTCTACAGCCTTTTAGGCTACATCTACACTGGCAAGTTAGTTCGAATTAAGGAAGCTTAATTCGAACTAACTAAAGCCATGGCTACACTAGGCTTTAATTAGTTTGAATTAAGGGCTTCCTTAATTCAAACTAATAACTTCGAATAGGGTATTAGAAGTAAGGGTTAATTCGAACTAACTAGTTCGAATTAACCAATGTGGCCATGTTAGTTCGAACTAACCGGCCCATTGAAATCAATGGAGATTGCTAATTCGAACTAAGCAAGTGCCATGAATGGCACTTGCTTAGTTCGAACTAACTTTTTTCGAACTAACTAACTAAGCTTAATTCAAACTAATTTTAGTAAGTGTAGACATAGCCCTAGAGACTAGCCATCCCTGTTTCAGCAGGAGACTCCTTTTTCAGGTCACTCTCAGCCACCTGTGTTGCTGGAGCTTTGTGGAGTCAGTGCAATAGTAAGGGTGCTGTTTTATAAATATTACACAAGGGCAGAGTTTGATCCTGAGCACTGACATGTATTTGGAATTCTATTCCAAAAAAGAAAAGCTGGGTAAAGCAATTGCATGCCCAGTTTCAGCACAGACTTAATCTTAAATGCAGGAAAAGGGAGCGTAACAGTTGTATCCTTTGTCCTCATTACCCACTGCACACTCTGGTTCTGATGCAAGTGCCCTGTTACAACACAGTTTTGCCAACTCACAACTTCAATGTGAGTCTCTCTCTCATTCTCTCAAAAGACCCAATTCCAAGAGTGATGTTACTGGGAGAGTTTCACCTTGTATTTGAAGAAATAAGTTTCTACCCTCTTGGTAATGGAGAAAAGCTGAAAAACATAACTTATGTGCACCCTAAAGATTAAAAAACCTGAAGATTTAAAAAAAAAACAAAAAAAAAACCCCAACACATTGAGTTTAAAGTTCTCGCAATTTTGTGAGAGCTGACTCATGATTTTGGAATGCTTGCAGTTGACAGTATGATTAATTTAATCCAAACCAGTACAAACAAATAACACAATTTATATCAATCATATAATTACACTTATTCCAAAATAAGAGTGTGTAACCTACATGCATGCACTGCAGCTCTTGTCTTGGGGTTTTTAGTCTAAAAAGTAGCGGGGAGGAGATGGAGTTTTGTTGACTCCTCTGTACCTCGGCATGTATGCAGAGAGTGGGACAGGACACTTACAAGGGTCCAGAGGCATGGAGAGTATGGTGGGGAGAGTGGTAATTACTGGGCATGTTCAGTTGCTGTTTCTGAAGTTGTGCAGATGGTTCCCCCTCAAGGGCAAACAGTCATATAAATATGGGGCAAGTTGCTGATAGACCTGTGGACTCAGGAGCTGAACAATTAAAGACTAAGGTGTGTTTCCGGTCAGAGCTGCATCCCAGAGCCTCTGCTAATTCGGATGCACATTACATACTCCCTATTTACTGGATTCTGCAAAGATGGCCAAGCATTTATGCTGGGACCAGAATTGATGCTGCCTATAAGACTCTTCAGCCTTTTTGCTGAGAAGATTCTAAGGAGTTTGGAGGGGAAATTGTTGAACCACCATTCTCCTCTGCATCCGAGCAGCCTAGGTGACACCCATGCACTTTGAATGCTATACTAAAGTGAGTGAGAAGTCCTCTCTGTGAGAAGATCAGAGAAGGATGTGAATGTGTGTGCACTAACATGGACCCTGCACTGAAATCTGCGTAAGAGAAACCAAACGAGAAGAGCTGTGCGCAACAGTGACCACATGATGGTTTGAGACCCTTTCCATACTCTTCCAAGTACAGGTTGCAGATGCTTGCATACCAAAAATGTTATTCCCTAGGGAACTATGGCACACTCTGTTGGTGACTTTTTTGTGGCTAATACCTTTTTTCCCCTCCAAATCTTGAAAGGACTGAGCTCCGACCTTCTCTGATTCAAGACTGGGGTTCAGCAGAGAGTACGCTGAAGTTCATTAAAAAGGGGAGAGTATTAGTTAAACATTATTTATTATTTATATTACCTCTTCACCCCCAAACTCATTGTCTGCCCACTCAGACTTGCATCAAAGGGCGAATACAGCCAATTTAGTTGTTTTGCTTCAAGTTCCATGTCAATAAAGCCACAGTGAAGTGAGAAGAGTATATTGCTGAGATGTGTAGTATTGTAGTCCACACCCACTTCTATATCAGCATAACTAAACTGATGTCTCTGGAGTTACTACTGATCTATGCCAGTGTAAAAGGGAGAAGAATCAGGTTCCCAGTTTACCAAGCTGGATCGGTACGATAAATTTGCTGTCTGAGCACTGAGTATATGGAAATGTATCCTGACCCTACAAGGAGATGGGTTTAGTGATGCAGTAGACGTTCTCCACATCTGCTATAATTTTATGTTCCAAGCTAAGAGCCAAATTCTCCTCCCATTTATGTAATTGATATTCCTTTGTAAGACTATTATACTGCTGTAATTTGATGATTTTAGTGCTGCATATAGTGGAGTGTAGAGAAAAGCTTGGAGAATTACAGGCTAATAGCTACTGCAGATATTAAACTTACACCTGTCTGAGAGTGGATTTGCCTTCTCCAAAGAAGTAGATCTGTGGTAAGAATACTGAACCTAGAGGAGGTAAAATTCTTCTAGAATTCCCTATCTGAAAGGGAAGTGTTTCTGCTTTTTCACCCCCTGCACGGCCAGTTCTGTGATAGCTATAACCGTTACCCACTTCCAAGTCCTTTTGAGATATCGGTGCCTTACAGGACATATTAAAACACAGATGTAGGGGGAAAAGAGTCTCTTTGCACCTGTGGAGCAGCCTGACACTGTCTAGTCTTAAATGCAGAGTTCCCGAGTGGACAGTGCTGTGCCATTTCCAACTATATAGGAGGTTAGAGGGAAATGAGTGGCAGCCATCGTTATTGTGGGGAACCATACAAATCAGTGAGAGGTATAGGAGTTCCACACCTCTGAAAGGCAGGCCATTGAAAGCCCCTGAAGTGCCGAGGAGCTGATCCAAAGCTTAATTGAAATGAGCAGGAGGCTTTTTCATTGATTTCTAAGGGTTTTGGATCAGACCCAGAATCATTCTATAGCATGAACAGTACAGAAAAAAGTGGCTATCAGGTAAGTCTGAGAAAATGGAGATACAAGAAAAAAGGTAAACAAAAAGCCAACGGCATGTCATTTGCATTGCTAAGACTTAGTGGAACAATTGTTAGAAACAAACTAAGAAGTTTCAGACACCTTTTTTTGGTATGTGTTTGATAGTGAGAGACCTAAAATTAAGTCCAATTATTGCTAAGATGTGGGTGAGGAGGTAAATGACATTGAGGATCTGTTGCCCAACCAAATTCTGGCAGAGAGGTTCCCCTTGAGAAAGCCCTTGTGTTTTGGCTGACCATTTCTATCTCAAAAGCAGCATTTGGAATTTGGATCATTTATCTTCATGCAAGCAAGCCAAATCCCCAGGTGAGACACTTAATTATTTTTATGCTGGATTAGGCCAAGTGGCACTTGAGTGCAATTTTTCTGACTGGGATCTTGGAAGCAAAACACTAATTGTGCAGTGCTGCTAATCAAATAACTCTGCAGAAGAACTCTTAACAGGCCACATGGGGCAGACTTTTCAATATGAAGGGGGGACTGGGTTCTCTGTTGTCAGAAGGCCACCTTGTGCCAGCAGCAGAAGGTCAACTTTGACTTTCAACAGGGAAGGAGAGGGAATACCAAAGATCTCCAAACCACAACCAGTTGCTTGCAGCCACCACACTCCATTAAATCCAAGTGGAGAAGTATGTCCTGAATGTGGCAGAGCCACAGACCCTGGGAGCGGAGAGCAACATACAGTCTGTGTATGCTAATTGGCAAACAAACATCTGGTCAGACCTAGTGAATTAAAACTGGTTTAAAAATAGTGGCTGAAGTATGGTGGGATTGTATTCCTCACAACCTGGAATGATACTTATTTTGTCCAGCAATTTCAGGAGAGAGTCAAATGTGCTGAGGAAAACCGCATCCTGGCATGATGCCTTATTCAAGAGGACAGGAAAACAAATGTCTGTTCATCAGGCATTAACCAGATGCCCAGATAAGGTTGGTTAGCAATGACTGTAAGAGATGATGATCCTGACCCTGAGGGAGCTTTTTGCATCTTCAGATTCAGAGATGCTAACCTGCAGTGCAGATAATACAGGCAGCAGAAGAGACTTTTTAAAAAACTCTAAGCTTACCATCCGCATTATGTGAAACATGCTCGTGTGACAGAAGGAAATAAGTAGTGAGCAGGGCTGGCTGGACAACAAGATCTGTGTTTTAAACTCTTTGTTCCACATTAGAATGAAACAGACTTTTGGAAATTGGTTGAGTGAGTAAATTCCATCCTCCTGCCCAAAGACAATAACCAGGGGTTAGGGCACTGAGAAGGAATTTGGGGGACCCAAGTCCTTACCCTAAATCAAGAAGAATAGAGAGTTGGACTGGGTCTCCTACATCCTTGCGAGTGTTGTCTTCTACAAGATACATTTTTGCAACATCTTTTGGTTTTGATGAATAAACATTTTCTGACAGCAAAACATTTTGTCAAGAAATTCCCAACCCCTCTAGTGATAAGGCTGTGAATGAGAAATGGGAAGGCAAAGTGAAGAAGATGGAAGTGGCTGGGGAAAGAGCAGAATCAAGACTTCGAGGATCTGCAGGGAACAGGAAAAATATAGATGCACAAAAGGGCAGGCTAAAATGTTAGTCAGTTTCCCAGACCTGACAAAGAGCTCTGTGTAAGCTCGAAAGCTTACCTCTCTCACCAATAGATGTTGGTCCAATAGAAGATATTTCCTTACCCACCTTGTCTCTCCAAAACATTCAGATAATCAAGGTCTTCTCCTCTTTATGCTAATGCCTATTAACTCCATGGAGGTCAATGGATTTACTCAGGGGTAAGTGAGAAGAGCTCAGAATCAAGCAAAGATCTTGTGGCAAACAAAACCGAAACATCTGCAGGAAGATCTCTGGATGTGCAATATCCAGTACATCAGAGGAAAAAAGGAGGACCAGAAAGACAATATCCTATCATAAACATTCAAGAACAGCTGTAAACAGAACAAACAAGTTATTTGCATAAGAAAAGGTTGCAGAAAATGACTGAAAGCCCTGCACATCTGCTGATGTTAGCACATAACAAATGATAGCAGTCCACTCAAAACCCTTTAAAGCCATCTCCTGAAAAAGCTGATGAGAAAAGTGGATTTAAAAAAAAAAAATAGAAAACTGAAATTTTTCTATTTGGAGAAAAAAATCAGTTTTCTTGGGGGTAGGGAAGAAAAAATCATTTTCCAACCAGTGCTATTAAGGTTTTTCAGCTGAAAATTTTGTTTGCCAACCAAAACAAAAGTTTAAGGGAAGAAAGATGCTTCCCAGGAAAACTTTGTTTAATCAAAACCTCAGTTTCTGTGGTGTAAAATGTTAGAACATTTGTTACTGGCCCTTCTCTTAATGGCCTTTCAGTAAGAAATCAGTTATTGCTTGTCACAATCCAGAAAGGCAAACAAAACTGCTGAAAGAAAATCTGGAGGGGTGGTGACAGAGTTTATGGTTAAACTAGCATAAATTACCCTTGATTGGTCATAGCAGATTAGGGTTGAAAGAGACCTCATCTAGTCCAATCCCCTGTTCAAAGGGTCTGTGAAGTACAAGATGAGGGATACAATGGGTGTCTGTTTAAGACCACTAAACGGTTTCAATCTAGAATCCCCCTGCAGCTGGTAGTGAAGTCTTGTGAAAAGAGCGAGAAGACAAAACTCACTACACACTGTATGGATGAAGCCCCACTCTGTGCCCAGCTGCACAAGGTTTGCCACAAAAAAGCTTGATGCCATCTTGACTTTCCTCACTTTCCCTATTTTTGTTGTTGTTGAGTTTAAAGAATAGGTTGAAACAAGATACAAAAGTTTTACTAAAATCTTCACTGGTTTTGTTTTTGCATTCAAATCCCGAACTAACTTTATTCCGTGTGACTTGGGAGCCCTTACCCATGGCTTGCACAGGTCTGGTTGGTTTTAGTAACAGCAAGATTTCAAGGGCGGATGGCTGTCTACTGTGAAACTGGGGAAGCCTGATTGCATGAACCCCTTTATTGTCCGAGAGTTTTGGATCTCATTTGATAACTTGGTAAAGTTGGGTTTGTATATGACCGTTTGAAGTTGTCTGCTCTAGGAAATCTTGCAATATATGTTCTCATTTAAAAAGATCATTTAGAAGTTGCACTAAAAGTGAAGCTACATTTTAATATGTTTTTGGTTTGAATACAGTTTAGTATTCACTTTATTACTTGTGATATATTACTCAACATTGCACTGGGTGGTGAAATATGGAGCTTCTCTTCCCAAAGACAATAATGGCAATAATTTTATATATATTAGATTAAGATTCTTTGAATTAAAAAGTCCAAAGGAAAGTCGCAAACAAACTTGGTTTAATGTTAGCTAAGTTTGCTCTCATCCATAAATCAAACAGGAAGAAATTAGGATATACAAAGATAAGGATTAAAAGGTTGCAAAGTCAAACACTGTTGAGTTAGGAAATGCCAGGATGAATAGTGCCTATGGCCATTTTTATGTTAACCTTAATTCAGGTCCCCATGATACCATCTTTAAATAAGTGATCCCATATTCTTTTCTTTTCTTTTTAACCACAAGTCTCCTACTTCATTCAGTGCATAGGATTGATCTGCTCTTGGGATGACTCAGGGTTGTATACTGAAGCACTGGTTTGTAGGCCTCATTTATTGCAGAATTTGGAAAGTCTGTAATGGATAAGACAGGGGATAGCAGTAAGAGAAAGGATGAACTTGTAGTTAGGGCAGCTGAATGCTGCCCTGGAGCCTTGGATTCTGTCCCTACCACTGCCACCAAGTTACTGTGGCTATATCTACACTTGTAAAATTGTCAACTCTGTTAAGTCAACTTAAGGTTGACTTTAAGTCGAGTTAAAGTTGACCTTGTTAAGTTGACTTAACAGTAGACATAGCCATCCACACTGGCTTTAAGTTGACTTAATAAGGTCAAATTAGCGATATTCCCCGTCTACACTGGCTTAAAAGTCGACTGAAGGCTTAAGTCGACCTTCAGAGGTGGTGTTAAGTCGACGTAAGCTGTTATTAAGTCAATTTAAGGAAGCGCTTAAGTCTACTTAATAAAAGCCCAGTGTGGATGCGGCTTTGTGTAGGTTGACTTAAGCGTCCTTAAGTCGACCTAAGTTGCCAGTGTAGATGCACCCATGCTTGATAAGTCACTTAAAACAAGCTTTACACAGGTAGCCTTGCATTACATGCAGAAGGGACTGTATCATAATACATCCACAGAAAGGAGCTGAATTAGAGTTGTGGATGAGCAACATTTATTCTAGCATTTCCTAGCTTGCAAGTGCTTTTTCTTTTCTTTTCTTTTCTTTTCTTTTCTTTTCTTTTCTTTTCTTTTCTTTTCTTTTCTTTTAACCTTTTAATCTGTCATAAGCATTACATTTGTATTTTCTATTTTTTAAAAAATATTATAAAGGGTAGCAGGTAGAAAAGCTTTTAATAGAACTGTGGGTTATCAGACGTGGTGGCAGGTGGCTTATTTATTGTGGGTTGGAGGTGTTTTGGGGAGATTGGTTAGTTTATTGAAATAGTTTAAATGCAGTAATAAATCATCCGTTTGTGGGGTTATCAAAATGTTCATTTCTTGAGCTGATATTTGCAAAATATTGATCTTCCTTGATGTTATGGTGGCAGTAGTTCACATTATCCGCTGTGGAAACAGAAACAATATCAAGTAATTTTGGGTAATAGAATACAACAATGTGAATAGTGACTTGTAAAATTCAATTCACTTTTTAGTGATAGTTCAGTAGAGTTATGCGTCCTTACCTTCATGCATACTGAAAGTAATCAAAGTTGCCTTTGCACTCATTTTCTTTTTATGTTGAATTCTAAAACAGTTTGGGAGTGTAATTTACAGCACAGCTCCCATGATCTATTCCAGTCTGAAAGAATTAGGAGATTATTATGGTCAATATGACTATACAATGATAGAATGCATTTCAATGGATCATTGCTTTAGTGATTCTTTAAGGATTAGAAGCCTAATGAACTACATAGATCAGGGCTATGATTTAATCTTTTCCTCATAAAAAAATCCTCACAACAAGGTAATAAACCTCAGAAACAAAATCATTTTTGACAAACCGGTCTAGCACTCGTGTTGTGTGCAGTTTGAGATAATTATCCACGGGCCATTGCTGTGTTATTGGGAATAGTTGAAAAGACAACTCTCTACCTGTTAAAGTTTTGAATGCTAGGAAGTGAGTAAGACAAAACTTCCCCGCTCCAGTTGTTGGACTGCATCCCCAATATACTAATTTCTGTAAGTATACTTGTTAACCAGTCAATTGAATCATCCCAGAGGTATAATCATGTTAATCTAGTTCAGCAAAACACTTAAGGAGTCCTGTGGCTCTTTTAAAAAGTAGCAAATTTATTTGTCACATGAGCTTTTTTGGGCAGAATCTCACTTCATCAGATGCATGAAATGGAGGATATGAATGAAGGGGGGAATATAAATGCAGAGAAGGCTAAGTCACGGGGTCAACTGAGAATTATTTCAGCAAACCAAGTATGTTCTTTGGATTCAAACAGTGTGGGATAACAGATAAGAAAGTGGAAAGGTTAAAAAAGGGGTGTGGGGAGGGAATCATCCATTGTAATGAGTGAATCGTCCCAGTCTCTTTTGTGGAGTCACATTACATCTGTTTGAAACACTGTGTTGACATGGATTAAGCTTGTGACTTTGTCTTCCAGTTCCCCACGTGGCATTGAGGCAGCTGTCAGCACCCTTTTCAAAAGGAACCAAAATGTGATATTAACAATGGAACTAAATTGTTCTGAATTGGGGCGGGGGGAAGTGGGGGATGGAATCTTGTAACTGTGTGTAGCGAGGTCGGTCGCTTGTCCGGGTGACCCGACCCTTCCTCGGGCTCAGCCCAAGGGAGACCGCAGTCCGATTATGTCAGATGTGGGGAATCTCACTTGCTCCAGTAGTGACCAGTCAGCAGCCCTCAGGAAGGCCAAGGCAACTCCCCAGAGTTAGCTGCCTTCTAGCCCTCTGGCAGGGCGAGGCAAATATCCAAGGTCAGTGGCCTTCCAACCCTCACGTAGGGCGAGGCAAAGGTCTACAGTCAGTTGCCCCCCGGCCCCTAGGCAGGGCGGGGCAGATACAACCCTCAAACCCCTCAGCAGGGTCTGTAGGGTTTAAGCACTTAAGTGATTGGGTCACCGGAAAGGGGAGAGAAGGAAAGGGGGATGCAGGCCCACACAACTCCACTGCGTCCCAGTCCAGGGCCCTACCCAGTGGCAGAGCAGCCTACCACTGGGGTCTGCAGAGCTCCCGCTGGAGCGGGACACAATTCAGGCAATATGCTCCCACTGCTCGGGGCTACTTCCTCTCACCACCTCCCTTACTGGAGCCCAAATACCTGTCGGCGAGGGATTCCTCTGGGTCTGGAGGGCAGACTGCCTGGGAGATCCCACCAAGTCCCTCGTAGTCTGGGGGCGGCGGGTCAGGGAAGGTTTCCGGTCCATCAGCCAAAGGCATCTTCTCAAGGTCACAGGGGTCCTCCACTGCCGGCTGGTCCTCCTCCTCCGCAGAGGGAAGCTCCTCCAGGTCCCAGGGGTTCAGCGGTCCCTCGGGGTTGTCAACCCCTTTCGGATCCTCTGGATCCCTTGAGAGGGTCAGGTTCGAGCTCAGAGAAATTTAAAGTTATTTTTAGGTCTCTTTCTTGAATTTGTTGAAGGGCAACAGTAATAGAAAATTCTTAACTGATAGCTTTTTGGTGGCCTGTGTGAAATGAGTGGGTGTTCAGAGTCCAGTTCCTAATGGAGAGGTAGCTGTTATATACTAGCAAAGTCTTACGTCCTGCTCTGGTGGCTTGGAAGATAAGTTAACTCCTACCAACTGAGTTATCCCTATTGCTCAGGAAGCGAGGGTCTGAGGTACAGGGCATGTACCTGGATAATGAGCCATATGAGGATTCATTAAATCAGTGTAACAGAACCAGCTGTAAGATTGGTTACTAATTCACACCCTTATTAGTAGCCTCTTTGAGGCTAAGCTATGGAAAAAAACCTGCCCTTTGGTACCCAAGACATCCCTCTGTGGCATGGTGAGGCTCACTGGTAGAGGATCTTTTGTAATTCTGCCTATGCTGTCTGCCCACGGGATTTTTCAGAGCTGTCAGGCAGCTTTGACCAGCATTTAACTCACCGATATTATTAGTTGGGGGACCACACTACTGCTGCCTTTTAGTAGGAGCTGTCCCAAAAGACTGAATTTCTAAAAACACAAGGGAACTTTCTCACGATTGCTTTGCTGGTTTGACTGGAGCCTACTCCGATTTGGGTGAGAAACTCCTACCCTCTTGAGAATGTCAGATGTACCAGGGGAAAACCCTCCCTGACTGGCTGCCTTCCTGGCTCCGGGGGAAGAGAGCCCATCAGAGCTGCTGCACTAAACAGGCAGAGCTCCCTCCCGACTCCCCTTCCCTCAGCAGTGGACACCATTCTCAAGGAGGAGAGGAGGCTGCCGAAGATAGACTGGGAAGTGGTAGAGAGGGGTGAAAAGGCCCTGGATTGGCTCCCCTGGCAACCCCATTGCCAGCTTGAAGGGGAAGAAGGTATCCCCACTGCCTCCTGGTCTGGGACAGTATGGGGAAGAAACCCAGGAAAAGCAGAGTGAATTTGGGGGCACAAAACTGATATGAGGGCAGAATTAATTGCTTGGCGATGGGACACAGATGTAGGAATGAAAATCCCTGTAATGAAGGCTGAAATCACCTTAATAAATGTGGGACCACTGGCTACATGAATTGTCACCCACACTGGGGGTGGGCAGGGGATGGTCAAAAATCAAGACAGACCAAATATACCATTTTAAAAATCCTGATGAAGACAACAATCATGGGGTATTTTAGCCCTGTTGCCTGATAGCTGAACCTTTTGGATTGGTAGTGCTTCAGAAGTATCATTTTATTTCTTTCTGTTGCCATAGAGAGTTAGGGTTTCAGCGTGGAGTTACCACAAGCTCTGAATTTGGAGCAGTGCATGGTGACACTGAGCCAGAGCAACCTAAGGGTGCACCTACACTTGTAAATTAAGTGATTTAAGCTTGCTTAAGTCGACTTAATTTACTCTGCGTCTACACTACACTTTCCTTAAGTCGACTTAAGCAAAATTAAGTCGACTTTTTAAAACCTCATTTAAAGTCGACTTTTGGCTTAAGTCAACTTTAGAAAGTTGACTGAAGCCAGTGTAGACCTGGAGTAGCCCTAAGTTGACTCTAAGTCGACTTAGGGCTCTCCAGAACTCCCCCACTGCCCTCCCTGCTGGGGGGTTGGCACAGGGAGCCTAGCATGCCCCCTCAAAGGGCAGGGCAGAGCACTGCCCACCCTGCCCCTATGCCCTGCCAGGGTCCTGTCCCCCTTTGCCCCATTGTACCCAGGTACAATGGGGCAAAGACTGAGCCCCCTGGCACTTGGCAAGGGGTGCCCCCCCTGCCACCATCTCTCCCAGGTCCACCTAGCCCCTACAAGTTGACCTAGGCATCCAGTGTGGACACTTTAGGTCGACTTTGTAGGGTCCCCCTAGGTCGACTTAAAATTTAAGTGTGGACATGCTAAGTCGACTTAGCTAAGTCGACCTAAATTAACAAGTGTAGACACAGCCTAAGAGCATTGAGCTTCCATCACCATTTGATCTCTGGTTCCCTTCTTGCCCAATGGCAGGTTTGTGTTGGGAGACATACAGCTCTGCCCGCTCGCTATTCTTGCATGGTGAGAGAGCACAGCAGCCTCACATAGGCCTGCGTCTCTTCAAATGTAGACACACGTGGAAAGCCAGGATCTTATCTCAGAATAAGAAACATTTAAGGAGAAGACAATAGACACTAGGCCTTCATCAAGACTTACTGAAGTTGTTAAATGTCAAGATTCAGCTGACGTTATCTACAGTTAATTTGGACCCACAATCTAAGGATTCTGACGTACAGCTGGGCAATCAATTGCTTTTTCAGTTCATTTGCAGTTTGGGATGGTGGGGGTGGGTGGGTTGGGGCTAACAAAAAACTAATCTTTTTTTCAAAATTTTCAACAAATCAAAGTCTGGGGGAAAGTTGTTCTGGGCTGAATGAACCATTCCATTCCACCTGCGACAAAATGATTTTGAGAGTGTCATTTCTAACCGAAAAAAATCAAAATATCTTGTTTCAAAAAAAAAAAAATCACACTGCAACATTTATTTTAAAAAAACACATTGTTTTGGGTTTTTTTCTTTTTGTTTTCTTAACTGCAACTATTCAACAAAACGGACACATCAAAACATTTCAGGAATTCATAAGCTAAATCTACATTTTTCACTAAAATGTTTTGCATGAAAACGTTTCCCTAGCTCTAGCCAGAAGTCATAAATAAATGTCTAGTCTGCAGAAAACTCTATTGAGCCAAAACACAATTAAACATTTAAAACCTACACTAATATCTGCGAGAGAACAAACCAAGCAATTACTGTGTGGTATAATATATCCATATAGGAAAGCAAACATTGTCTTGTGCAAAACACACAGCAACATTAGGACCTTGCAACTCTTATATTTCCAAGAAGTAGAGAGAGAAAATTAAATTTTAGAAATAGAAGTAAAAGAAAAATAAGAGCTGGAATTAATTTCTCATTCAATCTCCTTCTGAGTCTTGTATATGATTATTCTTTTGACTCTCCAATTGCTTTGAATGATTGTAAAAAGCAAAGTGCCCCTTGGACAGACAATGTAATCTTGCAATAGATATTATGGACACACAGTTTAAGGTGAACATAATCAGCTTTCACAGTTAAGTCTCTTTCTGTGAATGTTTGTAACTCCAGAAATACCAGGAAAGACAGATAGTGGGAGTGTGGGGGAAGGGAGGGAATCTACTTTTTTACTATCTCAATTTCTGGTAGTGCTTACTTTTAAAGGCATCTGGACTCTTAGGAGGTACTGAATAAAACTCCAAGACAGTTGAAATGTATTTCCTAATGGAAGTAACACAATTTTTTTCAGACTTTCCCATGCTGAGAAGCTGGCAGATATTATCATGTTTCTATCTTCCTGGGTAGCAGCTTTATCTTTTATCACTTCACATTTTAAGACTGGGGGGCTACCAGGCATAGCCTGCAACATTTTGGTGTCCCTGACGAATTTCAGACTGTTTTCTTTTATGCTTGCCAGAAGTTTGCTTTAAATAAAGCATACAAGGAGTATATGAATTAATTTTTACTTCCCACATCTGGAGTGAACCTCACTAAGAGATCCATCTCCCTTGGAAGCTCTGAAGTTGGCTATCCCCTCCACTGACTGGCAGCATTTGGTTATGCCATACTAATATTATCTGACAGTTGCTACTTTAGCTATACAGGAGGCCACTAATGCAGAGTTTCATCTTACATTTCTCTAAAGGTTCAGGCTATGTCAAGGCACATGGATGCTATTGTAATGAAGTCCATAGAAGTAACTAGACTCTAGACTGGGGAATCAGCTTCTACCAGACTTTCTTAGAGGTGCTCCTTTGGAAACAATAGCAACAGATGTCAGAAATTGGTTTCTGCAAGCTTGGAGCTTAGCTAAAAAACAAAGACAAATCCGGAATTAAGAAAGCACATAAAAGGGGCAATGCACAGAAGTGAAAAGCAAATAGCAAGTGAATTGATAGAGATGAAGGAAGATTTGAATAGCATCAACCTAAGCGAAGGGAAAAAGGAGTTTGTTGACATAATGTGGAAGCGTATCAGTATAATCAGACAAAAAGGCCAGCTTCCAGAAAGCAGTGAGGGCCAGATCCTTGGTGCCTCATAAGTCTCCTTTGTGCCATTGCACTGTACAAAGGGGACTTGAGACCACTTTTAAGCTAGCCACTAAGGCTATGTCTACACTGGCAAGTTAGTTCGAATTAAGGAGGCTTAATTTGAACTAACTAAAGCCATGGCTACACTAGGCTTTAGTTAGTTTGACTTAAGGGCTTCCTTAATTCGAACTAATAAGTTCAAATAGGGCTTCAGAAGTAAGGCTTTAATTTGAACTAACTAGTTCGAATTACCCAATGTGGCCATGTTAATTCGAACTAATTTCTTAGTTCGAACTAACCGTCCCATTGAAATCAACGTGGATCACTAATTCGAACTAAGCAAGTGCCATTCTTGAACTTTTTCTAGTTCGAATTAAAAACTTTTTCTAGTTCAAATTAAGCTAATTCGAACTAACTAAAATAAGTTTGAATTAGTTAGTTTGAACTAACTAATTCGAACTAATTTTAGCAAGTGTAGACATAGCGTAAGATTCCTCAAGGAGGACACAGAGCTGATCTTAACTGCCCTCAACCTGCCCCTTCTAGCCTCCCACAACCCTCATGTGGTGGCAGTGCAGTGTGGATTGGCGAGTCGGAGGAACTGTGTTGAGGTGGGAGGATGTATAGCCAGCATGCAGCAATGAATAGAGCCACTCCTTGGTACTTCTGGGGTCAGGCCCATTTTTCAGCTGCTGATCCTAGAAAAAAAACACTTGGGGGAAATAGTGCTGGTTTGTTACCATCCAACATGGCACCACCTGCTAGTTTGAAGTGTGGATCTGGTAGTAAGTTTCATGCAACTCTGGAGAGTGGAGATGTCAGGGGAGGCTCCACCTAGAGTATCCTCCCTCAGGCTGCAGCATGACCTCTCCTTGGGGCTCGTTTATTTCCAAAACCTAACATAAATAGCTCAAAACATGAGCCCTAAAAGAAAGTTTATCTATCACTCTTCTACATATAGTTCTTAAAACCCAAGGACATCTAGTCCTGCAGTGCCCCGTACTCCACCGTCTTCCACTCCCTGGTTCTTCACTGCTCCTTTGCCAGGGCAGCCTCCCCAGTTCTACCAGCTGGATTACAATCCTGGTGTTCCTGGGTGGAAAACTTCAGTCTCTCTGTTCAGAGATCATCCTCCCTGGGGGGCTTTGACCACTCCACATACCCTCTAACTGTTCCCTTGGGTCCAGCTCTCTGGTGTGGAGATGACAACAGATAAATCTCTGTGCTGCTCCCCTGTCTTCAGTCCTCTCCAGTCCTTGGCTTCATCTCAGAAGGCAGAGGGCAACTCTCTCTGCTGCTCTCCTGCCTTCCCCAGGAACTTGCTACAGGTTCCTTCCAAAAATCCTCCAGTCTCTGGTCCTCTGGCACTTTTCACCTGCCAACTCCTGATTCTGTCTTGGCCTTCCTGACTGACCAAACAGCTCTCCCCTCCATTTTTCCTGACTGACTCTGGGCAACCCAGAATCAGGTCTCTTTTCCTTATGAAGCACAGCCGGCCTCTTTTAAGCCTTGCTGGAATGAGCTCATGAGTCACAGTTCTACTGACCTCTTAAAGAAGTAGAGTCACCCTGTTACAGGAGAGTTATCATTGCCGGTTGTCACAAATCTGTTGTAAGTGTGCTTCAGTGTGATGTACATGGACTTCAGTGCACAGTGCAGAAAGGAAAATGAAGGTGTGCCCCGGTGAGGGATTTCCTTCACCATATTGACTGAAACATTGACTGGCTGTGTTAAAAACAGTCAATTAAAATAAAGTAGCATTCGGTTTGGTGCAGATTGAGAAATTCGTCTCCATGATCAGATCACACGGCATTTTTTCTACCATTTTAGTTCGACCTGGCATAACAAACTCTTTAAATTTCCTTAACTAACAGGCCAGAGAAGATAGACCACTGGCTGTGTTTCTGAAAGTCTTTCAAGAAACCCATTGCTAGCTTCATCTTGAATACACAATGGGATTTTTTTTAAACAAATGTTTGATGTGAACATGAAAAGTTGCTAACACTTATGAATTTTAGTTAGGGAGGAGTCTGGGAAGGTGAAGAGGGGAGTGCTGGATTCTGTCTAACTGTAACAAACAGAAGGGTTAACCTTGTTGGAGGAACATCCCAAATCATTGGTTCACACCCATTTTTTTTTATACTAGAAGGGAGAGATACTGGAACAACTAGGTGGTTGGATTGCTGACTTCCATGCTCTTTGTTTGAGAATCAGTTACAGGAAGCTGAACGTCTCCTGCATAAATGCTGAGGAAAAGCCATGATTTACTTACAAAAGGAATAATGGACCCTGTGCAACTGTAAAATGGTTATTTCTGATATACAACTTTAGCTATTGTGGGGAATCACAAATAGGTGA
>ML685852.1:7715161-7754594 GCA_007922175.1 Pelusios castaneus | reverse complement strand
GGGAGAAAATCCCACTTCGTCAGACGCTTTGAAGATAGGAAAGAAAGCGTCTGACGAAGTGGGATTTTCTCCCACGAAAGCTCATGCGATAAATAAATCTGTTAGTCTTTAAAAGTGCCACAGGACTCTGTTGTCTTTCTACTATAGACTAACACGGCCACCCCTTTGGAATTTGATCTCTTATGATCAGTGATTTGAAAGACAGCCAGTAGCACATGGCCTAACAATACGTGAAGAAACAGTCACCTCAGTAATGGAGGAATGTCCAACACCATGGTAATTCTTATAGCACCGAGGAGTTTCTTTGAGATTTCATCCTAGACTTCACTTGCCTCTCTGTGATCAACCTCTAAATAAATGGATCACAACATATGGGGGCATGGTTGCAATTTATGTTAAAGAACAGAATTACTCTTACATAGTGTAGTGTATCCTATATCTTGATTGATAATCTTTCTACAACAGCCAATTCAGTAAATACAGTGTTCCATTCTTCAATGCATGAAATAAATGAAGATTTGCCTTTAATGTAGATTAGTTTCTTTGCTACAACAACATATAATGTTTATCTTTCTAATGGCCCTGATGTCCTTGGAATGGATCTCCTTGCATAAACAAGGATCTGAAATTTATCATCTGAAAAAAGTAAGATTTCCTTCAAACCTTTTAAAAGGAGCAGTCCATCACACATAAAGTCCAGCTTTGGAGTGGCTTTGTAATGACAACAGAGGTTGCTAGCTGCAGTAAGGGGCTCCATATGTGCAGCAGTCCGTTATAGACACAGATGGATTGAAATATGTCTGATGAATGTTGGCACAATTTCTGATAGGTAAATCTATCCTATTGCAGAATATATACCAGACTCTAAGCCCTCCTTGAACCCCACATCAAGGTTCACATTTACCCCACCTAGGGGCTTTGAATAGGACAATGATTCCAAGCTTAATACAGCTGGATTTACAGAATGTTCCTGGAAATTTTCAATGGTCAGAACCTTGGTTTTATACCACCTTCTAGTTACAGATACAAAAAGATCAAATTCAATTTCATTTAACTAGTCGCTTGGGTGTTCATAACAGGAGAGTGTAGTCAGCAGACAGAAATGAGTGACCGTTCTTCCGCACTGACAGTCAAATGACGGGCTCCTCATTGTTTGTTTTCTCTAATATATTGTCACTGAAAACTCATGCTTTAAAAATAAATAGTTTGCCTTCACTGCAGCATTAAGTGCTGATAACTTACCACTTAAATAGTAGTAATTTTTTATCCAAGGCCCTCAAAGCAATTTATAGTCTTTCAACATCTAATAGGGGAAAGCAGTATAAGCATTGGACAGGATGGTAAACTGAGGCAAGCATTAGATTTTATTACTTGTCCTGTCATTCAGTCCCTGTGAGCTTAAACAAGTTAAGTACCCTGGCTGACATCTTGATCTTTATCCACTCCATTGTCCCAGACTAAATAGCAAAGGGGCCCTGTTCTTGATAATGGTTGGATTTAAAACAACAAAACAAAACAAAAAACCAAAAACAAACAAAAAAAACCAATGAAAAAACCAACCATCCATGGATGTTAGGAGCACCTGAATGAACTGGGTGCCTGGAAAATTCCACCCAAGCCTTTGTGACAATGTTTCATTAATATGTTCCCTTAAATATGGTGGGTTTAATACATGGAGAAATTAACAAATATTGATGAGGGGACTATAGACCCCTAGCAAATTTGCAGAAATGACTGATTTAGGGACAATGGAGAGAAGTTCCTCCATCTTGAAATTTTCTCTATCCAGGTTAAACAATATTTTTTCAGTGTTAAGACCAACATTTACTATCTTGGGCTATGTCTACACTTGTTCAAATAAATCGACTTTGCTAAATCAACTTAGAGCGTCTACACTGGATGCCTAAGTCAACTGGCAGGGACTAGGTGGACCTGGGAATGGTGCATGCTGGGAAGGGGGGCACCCAAGAGGTGCCCTTCCCCAGGCACCCCTTTAAAAGTGGCAGGGAGCTCAGCATCTTTCCCATTGTACCTGGGTACATGGGGGCTGAACAGGACAGGGATAGGGGAAGGGTACAGGAACGGGGTAGGCAGTGCTGTGTCCTGCCTTTTGGGTGGGCACACCAGGATCTGGCTGTGCCAGGCACCCTGGGAGAGGGGTCAGTGGGGGAGCTCTGGGGGCCCTTTAAGTCAACTTAGGGCTACTCCACGTCTACACTGGCTTAAGTCGACTTAATAAAGTCAATTTAACCAGTAAGTCGACTTAAAACCAGGTCTTATTAAGTCGACTTAATTTTTCCTTAAGTCGACTTAAAGAACAGCTTAAGTTGATTTAACGAAACTCCAGTGTAGACGCAGAATAAATTAAGTCAACTTAAGCCTGCTTAAGTCGACTTACTTTACTAGCGTAGACGCACCCTTGGTGTTTAGTGTTCAATTATGCAGCCAGAACTCTTTATTAAGGAATCTCTTTTGATTCAGCAGTACTATGTAAAAGCTCAACTTCCCATGGGCAAGCCAGGAGGACAGGGCATGGGAAAGCAGCATAATCCAGATCAAGGGTTTTCTTGTTCAGCACACTCTTTTTAGCTTTGTCATAATGAGAGGCAAACTGGGATATGCAGGTATCTTGAGTGCTTCAGTTACTCTTCAGATTCAAGTTGTATGGAAAGAAATAAGTTATTTTATCAGACAGAAATGAACATCATCAATAACATGATGTAGTATGCAAAGCCTCTGTTGAGCCTCTATTGCCACCATCAGATTGACTTTCCCGATCAACTGATTGCGTCTGTGAAGACCCACTCAGTTGAACAAGAAGCCAATCTATTAAGTAGCGCTCAGTGCGGTGGACGTGCCAGGCATAAGGAAGTTGAACTGAAATAAGCAAATTAATTTTAAGTAACTTGCATTTACTGTCCAACGTCTATCAAAAACGGCGACCAATGAAGACCTGCCCTTGGTTTCATGGAATGAAAAGTGTTTAGTTTTCTCCTCAGTCATGCTGCACCAAGTCACACTGATGCACTATCTATGTTCAGATCAGATGGATTTTATTCATACCGCCATAGAGTTAGGCCTGGTCTACACTAAGAAGTCAAGACGACCCAGCTCCATTGCTTAGTGGCATGAAAAATCTGATTTAGCCATACTGAAAGACTGGAATGGAGCATCCACAAATACTGGGGAAATAAGTTTCAGATCCACAATATAGAACAGTTTGCTGCCTCCGAAATAGGCTAACCTGACACTTGGATCAACCCCTCACCCCCAAAATTTGGGTTTGCATGGTTCTGGATATGAGCTTTCCAGCTTGAGTCCATTTTAAGAAAAAAAGGTTCTACTTTCTTTCTTTCTCTACGTTGCAATAATTGAGGTTGCACCCTCATTAGCCATTCAAAATAGTGGTAGATAAAATTGTGCCAAATATTCACAGTGACATTTAAAATCAGGTGAAATTTACCTGACTTCCTCATTACAATGAGAGACTAGGACTCCACTCCTGAAAACAATAAGCTCATGCTTAACTTTACACACATTAGTGGCGCTGATCTCTGGAGCACTCCTTGGCTCAGATATAAAGTTGAGGATGTGCTTATTGTTTATATCAAAGTTTGTACAGGTACAAGGATTAGGTTTAATGATAATCTCTTTGGCTTTATCTACACTGGCAAGTTAGTTCGAATTAAAGAGGCTTAATTCAAACTAACTAAAGCCATGGCTACACTAGGCTTTAATTAGTTCGAATTAAGGGCTTCCTTAATTTGAATTAATAAGTTCGAATAGGGTATTTGAACTAAGTGGTTAATTCGAACTAACTAGTTCAAATTAACCAATGTGGCCATGTTAATTCGAACTGATTTCTTAGTTCGAATTAACCGGCCATTGAAATGAATAGGGATCGCTAATTCGAACTAAGCAAGTGCTTGCTTAGTTCCAACTAACATTCCAGTGTGGCCATGCCAGTTCAAATTAAGCTAATTCGAACTAACTAAAATTAGTTCGAATTAGTTAGTTTGAACTAACTAATTTGAACTAATTTTAGTAAGTGTAGACATAGTCTTTGTGTCAGAGACTGGGTCATGGATAGTCAGTCCTAAAGGTTGGAGCTGGAATAAGTAGTCAGGGTTAGGAGCCCAGAGTCACAGCTGGAGTCAGACCAGATGCTAAAATCAGAAGCCTAACCTGGAGTGAGGCGAGGCAGGAGTAGAGCTGGAAACAAACAGGGATAGATGTTAATACAGTCATGAGCATATGCTTTGAGCAGCCAGCCCCTTGCCGCTGGTTTTAAGAGCAGATCTGCTCTGCCTCCCCCTCCCTTGCCCCCCGCAGCAGTCAGTTGAATGGTCTGGCCTGTCAGGTGATTCTGCACCAAGTCAGCTGTGATTTGAGTGCATGTCTTCAGGTGGAGGTGGAGCTTGCTGGTTCCAGGCTCAACTGTGCGCCCAAATTCCTAACCCACTGACATTCTCAACTGGTGTGCAGTTTGCTTTAGTTTCAGCATATAATGATCAATTTGATTTGGAGTGAAGCACCTACCATGTGCTGTGCCAGACAGACATGTCCTCTGTCTCAGGGAACACAGTGGCAAATTGTATTTACCATGCACTCTTGACATCCTCACTAACAACCCACTGCCCCATAATCCGTTTCCACTCAAACCATTCATACATTCCAGACTCTGTCATTAGTTGTATTCTGGACATCTACAAATTTTGTGAGTGCAAAAATTGCCTGTGCCAATTGCTCCCACAAAATGGAGCTTGATTTCCAAAAAATTTAGGTCTGGAGTATAAAATAAACAATCTGAACACCCCAGAAGTTGGGGGCGGTTTGAAATTCAAATGTACTCTGAGTCCATGTCTTCTCATGCTAGCATTCATCTAAATGGTACTATAACTACACAACTGTTGGGCATGTTCTTTACATTCCTAGATTTAACAGTAGAGACATAGCCAGTGCCACCTTTTAGAGATACCCGTAATTATGTTTTGAGGACTCAGGGTGGGAGTTGTGTTTGCTGGTGGTCTACTTATCATGACAAGACTTTTGAAGTTAACACCAGCTTAGGATGAATAGAGGAAAGTTACAGCTATGTGGTGGTACGACATGTTCAGCCTGTCTACTGCCTCAGAACAAAGACAGAGAACTGTAATCAGCAAGTAAAAGTTGTGACTCTTGTACACAAAGACAACTCACTGCTTGAAATGGCAGCAAGCCACTGAGCCATGCTGTCCTGTAATGATCTCCTTGCCTTTACTTCCCTGTGATGGTTACTTTCATTGCAGATCCTCATTCTGTCCATGAGCTTGTTTGTAACTATTAGAACTGGCTGAACCTCAAGATTTCTGGTTCACAGCATATGACTTCATTCTTATTGAAACTAAATCAGATTTTTTGAAAAAAAAATTCCCACAAACCAGAAATTCCAAAAATATTTCATTTTGAAAACACTGGCACGTGGTGTTTCTGAAACAAACTGTTCCTTATGACTCCTAACTGCTGACCCAAAATTGACACAAGTCTTGTCCACGTCCTTGCTGCAGCTGGATAGAGTGCAAATGGACAAAAATCATGTCAATCTCATTCAGCAGCTCCCAAGGGTCTGTGTTCCCAGGGCAGCCCTGCCATGTGGATTTCCCTAGAACTAGGGCTTTCAGGCTCTGGGTCCACAACTGGGAGCTCAGGGCTGCTCCACATCCCAAGCTCCCCAACAGCCCACCTGAAAATCAGGCAGGTTTTCAAATGAACCCAGCTTGTGATCTGACAAAAGTTCAATCCTGAGATGCTGCTGGGAAACATTCTGGGTTAGACAAATCAGCATTTTCAAGTAAAACATGGTTTCATCAGAAAGTTCCCCACCAGCTCTAGTATCTGCACTCTTCCTGCACTCTGCTTACTCTGTCCTCTTCTATGGGCCTCCTTCTTTCATACTGAGCTGTTGATCTTTCTCAGGCATCCCCAAGCTCTCTATATATCATGGTTGCCCACAGAATGTTTGCTGATGAGATGTGGAGCATTGGGTGACTACATGACACTGACTCCTTACTTCCAGCAGTGATCAATACCATTGGGAGTGGGAGGGAATGTGTCCCCATGAATTGCTGTATTAAATATGCTTCATACCATATGAAGTGTGGATGCCCCAATTTAGCTATTTTCTATATGGTAAGGCTACAAATTCATCATGGAAAATTAGGCAAAAATCATGAAACAGTCATGGTAAAAACAAATAAAATTACGGTATTGGCACGGTCACAAAAACGTATTACAAAAATGTAACATATATACTGCCCAGCTGGGCTCAGGGACTTCCACAGCCAATAGTGACACTCACCTGGTGGACTCTCCTGCCTGCCAGCCCTGAAGTTGGATGCCGTCTCCTGGGTACTAGCTCTAGAAGAGTTCCAATTCTATGTATGCTGGGTGATAGATGTGAAAGTCACGGCGAAAGTCACAAGAGATCGAGAAAGTCATAGGAGGTCAGGAAAGTCACGGGAGATCACTGGAAAAACACCAGAAAAACATCCATTTTTAATTGATCCCTCTCTAGCTTTCCTATATTATGTTTTTACATAGAGAGCATTGTAAAGAAATATTAGTACCTGAGTCAGGTTTTGCACTAGTTTAAGCAACTAGAAACTCCTTTACATTCCACTGCCATTTTCAATTAAAGGTAAGTTTCTTTCTGACTATTCCTGTCCATGGGGGGAAAGAGATTTACTATAACAAGATACCAGAAATCTCGTTTAATCTAATTATATTCCCTTTAAAAAGACAGCAAGAAAAGGTCTTTCAGCAGCATTTAAAAGGACTGAAAATGAATAGAGAATTACAGACCAAAGTCAATCTTTGGTGTAAGGACATGTCACTTCATTGACGTCAAAGATTCACCAAAGCTGAATTAGTCCCTCTGTCTTGTTGTATCCAGCAATATCTCCAGTTAATTAAGGAGGAAGCAGTTGCTTTTTCCCTATGCTAAAAGAGGCTACTAAATGTCTAGATCAGCAGGCCACCAAAGCAGAGATGGAAAGCAGAGGAATTACTATTGGACTCTCTGGAGTAAGACTGAGTGCCTGTAGAATAGCAGTGTCTAGAGGCCCTAATCAAGAGTGCGGATCCTGAAACCCTGGGCACTAAACAAGCAAAGAGGCTCTCTGATCTGCAGATGTATCTAAATTTGCATAGCCAACCCACATTTTCTGGCTGGGCCCCTGAGTCTCCAGGGTAGGCCTGACCAGTCCTGCTTCCGGCCACGTGGGTGGAAGCTTCCTGACGATGTTCCAGTTGCCTAACAAGTGGAGCATCTGGAGGAGGAGGGAGGGAGACAGGCAGCCCCGCCTCTGATGCATCAAGGCTGCAGAGGCTGCCTGGGGCCAGAACTGTGGTGCAATGTGGGCAGGGAACAGCCCATCCCTGCCCATCTACCCACGGAGCTGCTGCTTCTGGCTGCCCACTGCTGGACAGCCCATGGTTGCAGCCATGAAGCCCGTGCCGCTGCTGGGCTAACTAATTCAAACTAATTTTAGTTAGTTTGAATTAACTTAATTAACTTAATTCGAACTAGCAAAATTTGCACTTGCTTAGTTCAAATTAGCAAATTGCATTGAGTTCAATGGCCGGTTAGTTTGAACTAAGCAATGAGTTCGAACTAACATGGCCACATTGGTTAATTCGAACTAACTAGTTCGAATTAACACTTAGTTCGAATAGCATATTTGAATTTATTAGTTCGAATTAAGGAAGCCCTTAATTTGAAATAATTAAAGCCTAGGGTAGCCATGGCTTTAGTTAGTTCAAACTAACTTGCCAGTGTAGACATAGCCTAAAAGTGCCACAGGACTCCTTGTTTGTCTTGGTGGGTTTGTTTACCTTCTATGCAGATGTACTATTCATTGTCCTCTGATGTATTACCTGGCCCAATTATACTGGAGAGACAGGAAAACAGGCAAAACAATATTCCTTTGTCGAAGACATGCTGGGCTTATGTAAAGTAAAAATTCAGAAAGTTTTTCAGTTTGTTATAGAATTTAATCACAGCTACAATACTTCCATGAGAAATTAAAAACATGAGTGGTCCCAGCTGGATGCTTTATAGGGGCAACGTTCAGAAACATACATTACTCTAAAGACACTAGTTCTGAGTCTTTCCCGTCACTCTCAGTCTGCTATGTGCTGTGCTGGCAGCATAAATACAGCCCTAAAACTAGGGACGCCAGCCACAGAAGGAAGAGACCCAAGACCCCGGTGAAGAGGCATAGATTGTGGAAGGTCTCCCTCTCTGCAACTGCAGAAGGTGGTGTGCTTGTGGACAGACTGTGCCCGGACTATCCGTGGCTCTCATGATGGTCATTTCGGATCATTGGTGCTGATCTAATTTAATAAGGTCTGTGCTAAATTATGTCAGGGGACTAGATTGTTTTGCAGTTGACCTACGATAAAAGGAGTGCAGTAGTGGGATCCTTGCACCTTTTTGCTAAATTGAGCAGTGTGAACATCTGTGACAGCTGAGGATCTGAGCTATTGTTTGGCTGGGTTGGTCCCATTGCCCCATCCCTGTTTACCCTATCCATTGATGTGTGCATTGAATCCTTCTTTAAAGTGATTCCAGCAACCCTTGTTGTACACAGAAAACAGACACCAGATATTAACTGAATGGATCTCTATGCTTTATTTGCATTTGGTCTAACACTGTTCCGGCTTGCTGCCAGAGGGCAGCACGGACCCACTGAGCTCTTCCTAGAACCCTTGAAGCCAGACATGAATGAGATCTCCATTGCTAATATTTATTAGTGTGCTCTATCCCGGAGTACTTTATAGCCTTTCCATCAGATACGTTTCGAATGATTCTGCTTCAGCCAAACAAATTGTCCAGGCTTAATTTCCAAGAAATCATTGTCAAAATTGCTGAACCAGTTTAATTCTAAAGCATATATTTATACTGAGCTGCACAAATCACATCCCCAAGTAAGATTACAAATGGGAGGGAGAAAAAATTTAATCAGAAATGAGATTAGATTTGAAAATGTTGTGTTAGTGATTGCTGCTGTGGCTCAGACAGGCTGGAAAGTCATATATTTCGTTAGCATGTCTCTGAATAGTTAGCCTGAGGAAGCTCCAAAGAGCACATATGCCCTTATGCCGAGGGCGGGAAAATGAGGAGGTGGCTAAATACTGGGAAGTTGTTATTTCTAGCAGGAGGCTGATAAAATTGTGTCACGGAGTGAAGCAGAGGCAAAAACAAGGCAGTGAGTCAGGGTGTGCTGGGGCAAATGGGGACATAGGAAGGGATGGGGGGTTGATTCATTTTAAGTTATGTGTGTACATCGCATGCTTTGGGGTGAAGATGGACTCGCTCCTCTTTTTACCAGTAGACTCCTGGTAAAAGTGCCCCGGAGTGACCAGTTGCGGGGCCTGCTTTCTGAACTGATGGTGCTCCTCTGTGGGACAGGCAGACTGCAGTAATAGAAGGAAGAAGGAGGTCTTAGCAGAAGGGTGTTTCATGGTGCTTTTTTCAACAAGACCAGGGATACTTGTCTCCTGGCTAAATTCCAACAGTAAATCTGATGTAACTACCTAAAACTCCCCAGGCAGTTTCATTTGGACAGCACCTTCTCCTTTACTTCCTGCTCTTCCCTTTTATAACCTTACCTTGTGGCAGCTCCCTCGGTTGTGTTCTGGGACTCTGTGCTGCTGGACATAGTACAAACGCAAAGGAGTCCAAGGTTAGTCTTTACAAGTGCCACCAGGGCCATAATCAAGCATTGGGCAGATGTTTTTCCTGAGCACTTTCATACCAATCTCTGTGCAAACTGCACAGGGAGAAGCATGGCAGGGCAACATATCATCTTACTAGAGATGATTCTTGGGTGCTTGAAAGGCACCCAGCCCCAGATCTGGTTGGGCAACCCTTTTTAGAATTACAGGATGGCTAAAAGCACAATCCAAAACTGCCATCACCTAACACAGGTTTCGCCAGCCATTACCAAATCAGTAGAGTAAACTCTAGTCCAGATTGTGTTGTGGATCAGATGACCAACTCTGAGGGTTTGAGTCCCCTCTCCTTCTACACCAGCTTGATTCCACTCACGCCAATGGCATCACCCCTGCTTTATCTGTCTTGTTTATGGGCTGGTGGGATTACTTTCTCCTGTGTCTAGACACTCTTTGTTTTCATCTCTTCTCTTGTCCTCACTCCTTCAAGCAGCTCATTCCTTTCCAATGACTGTTTCCTCCTACAAAATGGACTCTGCTGATAGAGAGCTCTGCACTGAAAAGTCTATGGGCCTTAGGTAAAGAGAAACCCCGTGTGACATAGAGTTGCTACAGCACCAGCGTATGGGGCATTCTCGGGAGAAAGGGTTGTGGGTTGGGCAACTTTATTACTTGTTGATCCCTGCCTGCTACCATGCCTTTTGGGCCCATGAACTATAGGGTGCAGTTTAGGAACACGAGAATACTGGGAAGGCCAGTGGTCCAACTAGCTGGTATCTTTTCTAAGGTAGCAGCCATCAGCAGATGCCTCAGGGAAAGGGGCCAGAACTTTGCAAAAGGCAGATGTGGGTTAATCTGACCCCACGAAGCTCTCATCCTAATCCTTCATAGTTATATTGCCTTAAATCCTGAAGCATGAGCTTTTAGTCTTCCAAAGAGCAGCCCTGAGATGACCCATGCTGTGGGACTGGATTGACCACGCCCAGCTCCAGGCAAGGAAGTGCAAAAGAGGGGGTAACTTTGCCTCACTTTCCCACCTGAAGCCTAATGATTTAATGAAAGTCTAGATTTCAGCCCCACTCAACATCTGGGGGTTCATTTTGGGCTAACTTCTAATATAGGTAGCATGGGACTTGGTTTTTCTTTTAAGGGTTAGCCATGCCAAATGTCTGCAATTGCACACACAATTTACAGATGCAATTTCTACGATTGTGCCTTAAAATATGTGGTTAGACATGCACATGGTCAGTGCATATACAAATGAAGCATTCAATACCATGCTTAATATCTGAAAAACCAGGGCCATAATATACATCAAGGGATTGTGACAATTTGAGGAACTCTGTCCATGTGTAGCTCATGAATTCCGTTTAATATTGGGAATCGACGGAATATATCCCTTCTGAAGGTGGGGCTTTTTGGCCTTGTCTGCTACAGGCTTAGTAAACTCTCTCTGGTGGCTAATCACCAGGGTACTGTTCTGGGCCTCATGTACTGGGCCCATGTGCTCTTCAGCTTCCTTCATTGGAGGAGGCCGAAGCACTGTCTCATTCCTAGGCCTTCCTGGCACATTTCCTAGGAATAAGCTCTCTGGCTGTTATCTCTTCACAGAAGTGCTTTTTGTGGCTCAATGAGTCCTTGACCAATGTTGACTGCTGCCCAACTCTTCCCAGCAGCTTAAGCGTGTCTTTCCTAGAGCTCCAGTCCTGGGAGTGCTCCACAATATACTTCACCTCATCAAGGCCATGTGATAGATCAAGCAAACAGACAAACAGGTTTTGAAAGGGGTCCAAAACCAGGCATTCATCACTGTAGTTAGAACAAGAATTACACAGCTTTAGAGAAAACAACAAAATCACCAGTAGGCATTTCCCTGCCTCAGTTTCCTCATCGCTCTTAAATATTCTTTGGGTGTAGGTCAAAGCCCTCTAAGGAATCCAGGATCCCACCCTCCTGCTTATCCTGAATCTTGGAGTGCCTCTTTCTCTGTCCTCTGCAACCAGTTTTCTTCTTCCTCAACTGAACCTGCAGTTAAAAATGACCCCTCTGCTTCAAAAACGTCTGTCTGCCTAGAACAAGTGGGAGGGGTCCTTCCCTTTATAACCTCCAGACCCTTTTGCCAGATGACCCTTTCAGCCTCCTCAAATGATCCGTCCTGCACAAACTGATCTGTTGATCAGTTACTGCACTCCCCTACACCCGCCTGGAGTTCAGACTTGAAAAGTGGCTTGGTCTGGACAGTCGCCATCATTCACATAGACAATCAGCAAAATTTAATGATTCTCCTTTGTGAAGCCTGTGCCTAGTACACCAATTTCTCTTGTCACCTCCTGTGAGTCTCCAGTTAATATGGAGACAAGACTGCAGAGAGGGCAAACAAGTCCTGTGTTCAAAATGGAGCGTGCAAGCTGGCACAGACAAAACAAATAAGGACTCCTGTGGCACTTACCCCTTTGGAACTTGTCAACGTGCAGCACTGACTACAGCCATATGAAATGGACTGTTAGTCTTTAAAAGCCACAGGACTCCTTGCTTGTTTTGCTGAACTATGCTAACACCGAACACAGCTATCCTTCTGGAACTTAGAATCATAGAAACATAGAGTTGGAAGGGACCTCATGAGGTCATCTAGTCCAACCCCCTGCTAAAAGCAGGACCATTCCCACTAAATCACCCCAGCCAGGGTATTGTCTAACCGGACCTTAAATATCTCCAAAGACGGAGATTCCACCACCTCCCTAGGTAACCCATTCCAATGCTTCACCACCCTCCTAGTGAGAAAGTTTTTCCTAATATCCAACCTTGACCTCCCCAGCTGCAACTTGAAACCATTGCTCCTTGTTCTGTCCTCTGTCACCACTGAGAATAGCCTAGCTCCCTCCTCTTTGGAGCACCCCTTCAAGTAGTTGAAGGTTACTATCAAATTCCCCCTCAGTCTTCTCTTCTGCAGACTAAATAAGCCTAGTTCCTTCAGTCTCTCCTCGTAAGTCATGTGCCACAGCCCCCTAATCATTTTTGTTGCCCTCCGCTGGACTCTTTCCAATTTGTCCACATCTTTTCTGTAGTGGGGAGCCCAAAACTGGACACAGTATTCGAAATGCGGCCTCATCAGTGCCGAATAGAGGGGAATAATCACATCCCTCGATCTGCTGGCAATACTCCTACTGATGCAGCCCAGTATGCCATTGGCCTTTTCGGCAACAAGGGCACACTGTTGGCTCATATCCGACTTCCTGTCCACCATAACTCCCAGGTCCTTTTCTACAGTGCTGCTAATTAGCCGATTGGTCTCCAGCCTGTAGCAGTGCATGGGATTTTTCCTTCCTGAGTGCAGGACTTTGCACTTGTCCTTGTTGAACCTCATGAGATTTCTTTTGGCCCAATGCTCCAATTTGTCTAGATCTCTCTGGATCCTGTCCCTGCCCTCCAGCGTGTCTACCATTCCCCCTAGCTTGGTGCCATCCACGAACTTAATGAGCATGCAATCTATCCCATCATCGAGATCATTAATGAAGATATTGAACAGAACCGGCCCCAGGACCGACTCCTGGGGCACTCGACTCGTTACTGGTTGCCAACTAGACATCAAGCCATTGAGTCCTACCTGCTGAGACAGGTACTATATTTGCCTTTCTCCAATCCTCTGGGACCTCCCCAGTTCGCCACAAGTTTTCAAAGTTAATGGCCAGCGGCTCTGCAATCACACTGGCCAACTTTCTCAGCACGCTCAGATGCAGTTCATCCAGCCCCATAGACCTGTGCACATCCAACTTCTCTAAGTACTCCCTAACTTGACCTTCCATCACCGAGGGCCGCTCTCCTTCTCTCCATTTTATGTTACCCAGTGTAGTAGCTTGGGAGCTGACCTTCTTTGAGAAGACTGAAGTAAAAAAAGCATTGAGTACTTCAGCCTTTTTCCATGTCATCCACCACGAGGATACCCGCCCCATTCAGTAAGGGACCTACACCATCCCTGATCCTCTTCTTGTTACTGACATACTTGTAGAACCCCTTCCTGTTATCCTTCACATCCTTTGCCAGCTGCAATTCCAATTGCCCTTTGGCGTTTCTTATTTTATTATCCCTGCAGTCCTGAGCAATATCTTTATACGCCTCCCTAGTCATCTGTCCAAGCTTCCACTTCTTTTATGTTTCAGCTCAACACTGGGCCCCTTCCACATTTGCTGTTCTTTCTGCACATCAGAATGGTATCTTCCTCTGCCCTTAACAGTGTGTTTAAAAATACAAACGGCTCTCTTGGATTCCTTTCCCCTTCAGATCAGCCTCCCAAGGGATCCTGCCCATCAGTTCCCTGAGGGAGCCAAACTCTGCTTTTCTGAAGTCCAGGGTGTGTGTTCTGCTCCTTATACACAGACAGATTCCCCAGATTGTCAGTTCTTCCTTTGCAGGTAACTAACTTGTCCTTTTTAAGCAGGCTTTCCTTCTCCCGTAAGCATTCCGTAGGGCTGTGGGCTGTTAAAAATGCTCCCCTACTTGCACACACGTGTGTTCATATTTTGGGAGCAGGTAAATAAAGCAGTCATCAGCTAGTTTGCTCATCTGCCATTCAGAATAAGCATATTGTAGTGCGTCTCAGAAAATCCAAACAGGTTTTTCACAGTTATATTTACTGACTTTTGGGTGTAATAAAGCTAAAATCAATCCAAGGATTATATTGTCACTTGTACTTAACAAGGAGTAATTAAGGCATATAGAGATTAAAGCATCACTCAATTGACTTTGTGTTAGCCCACAAAGAGTGTGATGCACATGAAGATCCGGGTAGACTGATTACAAGTAAACAAAGCCAAATCCCAGCAGCAAGGCTCAATGCTAACATTAAAGGTAGCGTCCAATTAGCGAGGGCTTCGGCTCTTGTGGAGGTGAGTGAGACAGGCCAGCAGTAGTAGAACGCAAGGGATATGGGTCTAGCAGATAGCAACTGGGAGATGGGGAGAGAGCTGCATTCATCCCAAAGGGACCTATTTGGCCATAAACACTATCATACAGATGTCTTGCATTAGAAAGGTTATGTGAGAGAAAATTGGGGGCACTCACCTCTTTGATAATTGCTTTTAAAGGCACACTGTCCCCACTGAATAACAGTGTTTCTGGTGTACTATGTGTACTTTCTCGGCATCCATAAAGAGGGTGTACTGTCCATACACAAAAAGGAAGAATTAAAACATGGAGAATTTGAAGGGCTATTGCTTCTTAGTAAAATGATGAGCTGTGTATTGATTGAGAAGGGCAATTTCTTCCACTGTATGAGAATGGACCCTTTCCCGGCTGCTGTTTTTGACTCCCAAAAATGACACCACAGTATCATCAAGAGTGAATGTAATTTCTAAGTACGGACTGAGCCGGGTTAAAGTGGCTGGGTAGGCCAATTAATTCCACAGGCTGCACCTGGAGCAAGAGCTAGGGAGCAGGAGATTAATTAGGAACAAACTCATCTGGGCAGGAACAAGCAGAGCCTAGAAAGCCAGGTAGCAAAGCAGAGCCTAGAAAGCCAAGTAGCAAACCACAGCCCAGCGTGCTGCTGAGATAATGCAGTCATCCATGGGAAGAGGGAGGTGATTTTGGTGCTGCTACACCCAGGGAGGGAAGAGGAATCAGGTGTGGTGGGAAGGAGCAATGAGTGATAAAAGAACAAAAAAAGCTCAGAAGTACTGAGCTGAGGTACCTGGAGTAGAAGGTGGGCCTGGGTTCTGCTGAGTGAGTGGCACTAAGGGACAATGAAAGGGAAGACTTCCTAGGACTTCAAGAGTGAAGGACTTTTGCTGTCCCAGAAAGAGGAGGTGGTGGTGATGGAGGAGGAGGAGGAGGAGGAGAGTCTGGGAGACTTGGCTGGGGCTGCATCATGATGAGGATGCTGTGATTCCTGGGATGAGAGAGGAGCTGAAGACTAAAGTGACATGTGAACTGTTGATGGAGGTGATAGCCTAGAGAGCTCATCCCCAGAGTGATCAGGAGGAGGAACCAGAGCAGGAGTGTATGGAACAAATTGTGGCAAACACAGTTAAAAATGAGGCAGGAATGAAATACGTGGCCGAGTGGTATTGAGTGCATACACTAAGGGGTCATCCAACTGGTTTTTGTTAAGGCTTTATTTCATGCTGCTAACACCTTAAGGTGAAGGGCATTTATCCAACTGCCTTCTGCCCCTCCTCTGTCCCCAGGCACATAGGGATGAAAGGAGGAGGGAGAGATCTTTCTAAAGTCTGGCAGGGACTCTCACTTTCCTAGATCCTCCCCCTGTTCCTTGTAAACATTTTACCTTTCACAATGTTTCATATCCCAGATCACTTCATGAACATCATGGAGATACAGAGCATGATAACTGACCAGTACACACACTGCTGTCCTTGGGGTGGGGGGCAAGTGGGGTGATGGACCTGGGACTGGTGGTTTGGCAGACCCTGTGCACCCCCCCCCCCCGCCGACTTGGGTGGGAGAGTGGAGCCTGGTCTCTGGGCCTGCCTGCCCCGCCCCTGGGGCCAGAGCAGCCAGCCCAGGTTAAGGTGGGAACATGGAGCTCCCCATCTTCCCCAGCATGTGGGTGGTGAGGGCCCGCACAGGCTGATTGGTCCTGCTTCCTCACTGCCCCGCCCCCCCACCTTCAGGACAGCCCTCAGTACACAGCCCCACAGAAGCGGGGAGAAAGGAAATTTTGGCCAGTGACTCCGAAGGTAAACCCTGATCGTAAGAGCTACCTATGTTACAGATAAGGCATAGTAAGATGGAAGCAACTTGGCCAAGGCCACACAGGAAAATCATTGGTAGCCTGATTGAGGATCCTGACTTTGAGATCAGTTCTCCATCCACTGGACCAAGCATCAGGGGATTTTCAAAATACCCCCAGAATAGATAAGAGCTCTTTTAAGATCTCATTTGGAAGATTCCAGCACTTGAAATTAGATGGAGCTCTGCTAATCTACTTTGCAAGGAAGAAGTGCTGAATTGCCCCTGTTGGGAATTGAATCTGTTGTTCCATGGAGATTAACTATTTGAAACCTAGATGGCTAGACCAAGCAGCTAACATGGCATAGTTGGCTCTGCAAATGAGTCACCACCAGTACCCTCCAGAGAGATGTGCTCTTGTGACACAGAGTTCTCACTTATTTTGTCAGCCAGCCAGAATGAGATTACGTTAGAGGAAAAGAGAATGGACTCTGGGTTTTGTCAGCAGTATAACTGTGTTTCTGTTTGGCAGCCAGCCACTTGCACTGAACAATGCTGTTCCTCAGCTGGTATTCTTCAGCCAAATTAAACAGCAGGTGACGATAAAGAAATCAGAGGCAACAGTACCAGGAAAAAGTACTTCTCTGATTCTGGTTTGTTTGATGAACCAGAAGATCCTACAAAGTCTTATGACAATGAAAGTAGCTTTGACCAGCTCTGTGATGTTACTGGGGTCCCCTCTTCCTCCCACTTTCCTGTTATGTCTGAGTTGTGAACTGGGCTGTGTTCCAGACCTGTAGCCTGTGGCAATGTGCTGAGGAGGAAGAATCCACTGAAATATTGAACACAGCAATCTTTGCAGGAAAAATTGGATGGCAAACTTCTTAAAGTGGAACTTCCATAATTAGAAAGACATCAAACTACATTCTCTCTTCGGATGAATCAAGCCACTTTCCACACTCCTTGCCTATCTTCTCTTGGCAGTTCTGTAGTCATCAAAGATGTTGTTTAAAAGCAAAGATCTTCTTCCTCCCTAGCTCATCCTCTCATTTTTGTGTTTCGTTTTTCTTTTTTTTTTTTTTTAAGAAAAATCTTAGAGCCAAACTTACAAACACAGCCCTTAAATTTCCAAACAAACATCCCAACTTCTGCATGCAGATGGCAACTGAGTTGAGTGACTCTATTCTACAGTGTTTATATGTCACATAAGTTATAATTCATATTCTACCATACATCTACATGGTATTTTACAAACAAATGCCTTACTGTCCAGATGCACATACAACCCCTGGTAACTGTATATGCATAAATTAAATATGCAGTTGTGTATATTAAAAATTTGTTTCCAGTTTTGGGGTAATATCTTTTATTGGACTAACTTCCACTGGTGAAAGAGACCAGCTCTCAAACTACACAGAAGTCCCTGAAGAAGAGTTTTACATAAGTTTAAAAATGTGTTTTTTCACTAACAGAAATGACTCCAATAAAATATTTCCCTCCCCGACCTTGCATTAAAAATCTGGCATTTAAATGCCCTGTTTTGCATATGCAAATACGATTTGCAACTGCAGATCTGGAATTTTGCATATGCAAATTGTGTTGCATCTAAAGTTAAGTGGTCAGTTGATTGACCTTTGAGAACATCCTTGCTGCAAATGTGGTGTCACAACTACTTCTAGGCCAACCCCCTCAGGTTTATGATTAACAGAGAAGTGACTGGGTAAATAGTGAGCTGTTATAATAACTTGCTTGCTTTGTCACCTTGTCACCCCCTTTTTCTGTTTCTTCTCCAGCTGTTTTGCCATAACCTAGATTATGGGCTCTTTAGGGCAGAGACTGTTTGCTGCATTGTGTGCAGCACCATGCACAATGACGCCGTGATTCTTAACTAGTACCTGCAGGTACCAAATGTAATAGCAACAGCAATGGTGACTTTATTGCTAGGTACTTTGCATTATAGGTATTTCTGTGGTATTCTATAATGTTCATTAATACAGTGAGGTAGGAAAATAATGCCGGTTTTACAGATGGGGGAACTAGTAAAAATAATAATCTCTACCTGAACACTTCCTTGAAATTAGAACCGTGTATAGTAGAGATTTGAAGACTTTTCTCCTTCCATCCAGGATCAGAACGTGATGAGTTGAGACACTGGCCATAGAATATTTCTGGCCAAACAGAGCTGTTTTAAAAATCTTGTGCATTTTCTCCTGAGACTTCCAACCCAGGTTATATAGGTAAGCATCAGGTAACACTCCCAACTCTTAAAGGCAGTGCTGTCTGATCACTTATGTAGGGGAACTGGAAGCCAAGAGCTGTGTTCTTCTACTGACCTTGACATTCACTTGTCATATTGCCGTGAGGAAGTCACTTAGGACCAGATTGACAAAACCTCAGATGTGGTCAGATTCAGAACCACCACACCAGCTTTTGGGTACCTAAGAAATCACTGAGATTCACAAAACGTGAGTCTGGTGCCTAGGCTTCCTATACAATGAACGTAGAGAAAGAAGTGCTGCAGAATGTGAATTACAAGAGTGTGAATGCTGGGTGGTTTCTTGCCTAAACTAGCCATGGGGAGGTGCAAACCTAAGGGTGTGTGTGTGAAGTTTCACCCCTCTCTCAGAGAGAGGTGCCTAAATCTGGACTGTAGGTAAGTAGTGGAAAGCTGCAGATCTCTGTTCAAATCCCTTCTGTCCCATAGGTTGGTGAGCTAGAGATTTCGCACATCCACTAGGCTAAAAGTTATGAGGGAGGTCCTCTCCGTCCACAGCCTTCTTGTGGAAGTTCATCCACAGGAGCCTGGTCTAGTAGGTGGATCTAAGCACGCTTACCAGGTAGACAGAAGAATGCTGATCTTTCTGCAGTTTGTGAATCAAGTGGGGGTTTAGAGGTACAGGAGCCTGGAATGGGGCTTCAGGGCACATGTTCTAAGGCAGAAACTTCTGGCACTAGCCCATTTGCTGTAAGTGCATTCAGACACTTAAGGGGTTCAGTGGCACCTGAGCAGGGGTTTTGTGAAGTTACAGGGGCCCACTGTGGCAGTGAGCCACCAAAGTTCTTTTGTGAATCTAGCACTTATCCTCTCCATGCCTCGAGTTTGCCATCTATCAAGTGGGGTGGGCGATAACTTATCTGTTTTTAGTGGCATTTATCTTAGGATCTCAGAATATTAGTGTTAACTAGCCATCCCTACTAAATACCCCCTTTTCCCAGGTGGCTTGTACTAGACAGAGAAATTTTGTTTACACTTAAGTCCATCTTAAATATTTTTTAAAGTCTCAAAGCAATTCATTTAACAAAATAATCTTTTCTCTCATATGCTTCTCCTTTCAGAACTGAAAACTGCAAAACTCCCTCAGGCTATGTCTACAATGGGGAATTTAGGTTGACTTAAATAAGTCTATTTAGGTCGACTTAAATAAGACTATGTTCACACAAGACTCCTAAGTCGACTTAAAGTGGGCCTTACTAACTCGGCTTAGAGAGTCTATACTAGACTCTCTAAGTCAACTAGTTTGGTCCAGGGAGAGCTGAATCTCCCCGGGGCAGCAAGCCCCTGAGCAGTCCGGGGGAGAAGGGAGCGTGGAGTTTCCTTCTGCCCCGGACCACTCAGCTCCCTTCTGCTCGGGACTTCTCAGGATGCTTAAGTCGATTTAATTTACTAGTGTAGACGCAGCCTTAGAGTGGTGGGTGCAGTGTGACATGGGTAACAGCATACTTACCCTACCCAAACATTGAAGATCCTCCCCCCTTAACTAGGAAGTATTCACACTTCAGTTACCTTCTTATTGCTCTTCCCCTGCATACCACCACATGGCATTCAGGGCATTCAGTGGGATCAGAGATTGTTGACATAACTCACTTGGTTAAGAACATATATAATATGCATTGTCCAATGTTCTATTGCTGGGGGTCGGGGGGGGGGGGGGGAGGAATGTATGTGAATTTGCTAGATCATGCTGATTTGATGGAATGTCATCAACCTGACAGAGTTCTTTATGACAATTCAATAGTTGGAACAGAATCAGTAAAATTTCTAAGCCCTATAGCTAAGAATGCACTATATACTCATCTGCTGTTAGATTCCTAGGGTTTTAAGTATTGACATTTGTGAAAGCAGGTGACCCTGTGCAGTTCTGTAATGTCATTCCATGCTGTTGTGATTTACATATACCAGGTAGAAGTGGTAATATCTGGTTAGCAAAAATTGCATTGTGTAGCTCTTGTATCATAAGAAGAGTAAATCTGATATCCATTAAGGTTTCTTTATTATAAGGCTGTGTTACATGTATACCTTGTCACTGTAGAGCAGGATGGCATCTTATTTAAATCGTAGAGAAATTGTATAGTCCAGGTTCAGGAGACATGGCCGCACTTTCGTTGGGAGAGAAATGAAAGAGTGAAATAGCATTGACATTTATGAGTGAATAGATGGTAATGAATGTATGTTATAACAAGAGCACACTGATAGTTTTCCCTTACTGACATTCAGTGATGCTTTGAAGACAGCAAAAAGCTTTGCTTTGAATCCCAAGCATATAAAAATTAGATAATTTTTTTAAAAATGCCTCCAAATATACCTTATCCTCAAGCGGTTTTTATTAAGGTTGCTAATTGCCCAGACCTTGACTAATTCAGGCTGTGCTATGTTGCTGGATTATTCTCCTTTGCATCTTCTGAAGTCTGGCAAGGCAGAAATTAAAACAGAAGAAGTATTCCTTCATTGCTTTCTATTGCAAATGCCAGGGAAAATCTGCTCTAGCCCCAAGTCATGGCATAGATGGATATTTACATGGAATAATGCTTGTAGCTGTATGCTTCTATTCGTACCTATGTATGTGTGATGCTATAGACAAATACAAATGTTTATATGAAACAGAAAAATACAGTTTACCTTTCTGCCACATTGCGGCTTTGTATCTCTCACCAAGATTCATTATTCACATTTTTATATACAGTACATAATTAACACAGGCATCACGCTACTTATCAGTCTTGATATACTAAATACACCTAATGGCATAATTAAACCAACATAACCAGTCTCTGGTTGATGACTGAACAGGCAATGTCCTGCTATGCATATACTGGAAATTCTGGAGTTCACAAACTGCTGGCTTTTATGTGAACCACAGATAAAAGGCACTCTAAAGTGCATATGATCACCTGCCATGTTTTTCTTGCTTTGTTGTCCTAAGGTAGCCTTCAGCTTCTGCTTTTAGTGTCTTTGATTAGTGTTTTTGCCTTTTAAAATCTAATCTTTTCATATAGAGGACTCATTTTCATGATATTTGATATCTGTCATTCTCAAACCAAACCTGGTCTCCATATAACCTTTCATGGAGTCCTACAACTTCAATTTTGGATCGGTTTCATGTAATTTGTTAAATGTTTCTTTGGCGAATAACCCTGACTGGCAGACCCTTTTCAATTGCATCAGCCTCTAATGAAGGAAGAAAAGCCCTAGAAATCTACTGATGAAGCCCATATTTATTACCTTAGGCAAACAATACTAACCTGGATTCTGGAAAACCTTACAAGTCCCATCATTATAGAGATAATAGGCACTGCTAATGCATTGCTGTTTGAAAATTTTACCCAGGTTTAACTTTTCCTTGTTCTCTAAATGCTTATTTAAATGTATAGTTTTTAGGAGAAGTGATTGCATAGAACGGACTATATATTTTAAAGGCTCTTTAATTTATATTTCCATTTGAATTCTGGTCTTATAATCTCTGTCAATTTAATGGTGACATGTCTTGCTTCTCTCTCTCGTTTAATGGAGAAGGAATTAATTAAAGATACAGCACACATTCAGTTCATTGGCCACTGATCCGCACTGCAGGACATCCACATGATCTAATCTGGATTCCACAGGCAATTTTGTTTCCCCACTGCTTGGATCATTGCCAGCACTGGCATTTTTTTTTCTTTCTGCAATCCTCAAAGGCACGTTTGTCTTATTATTTTGCAGTACACCGAGGTATCTCACCCACTTTAGCATCATGTTGGTTTCAGGGAAGAGTTTGCAGGGGAGGAAATTCTGCTGTGTGTTGGAGGGTAGAATTTGATGATGTGAAAGGTCTTCACATTCTGCCCTAGCAGGAGGATGGAACCATAGCCCTCTCATTAAAGGACATAGGTGATACAGGTTCATTTTATCTAAAAGCTCAGTCCTCAAGTTAGGATGCAGATTGATTATTGAATAACTATCCTCATCCTCCTCCAACTCAGCAGCACACAGGAGTATGTTTTACAAGCTTCAGGATGTAATTGACTCCTCCCAGGAAATATGGACTCCTTGTTTGTTTTGCTCAGGCACAAGGAGAGCACACTAAATAATAAAAGGGGTTGATTTATTTGGAAGGATTGTTAGGAAGATAAAAATATTAATGTCATGCTTTTTTGTGCTGCCTCTGTGCAGTGAGTGACTCATGGGAGATAGGAGAGAAATCAATCGGATACTATAGTAAGTCTATTGGAGAAATGTTCAGCCGAGCCTTCACAGGTTGCCCATTTATGCAGGTGCAAATTTTCTCCTGCAGCTTATGTCTTAGTCCCTGGTGCTGATTGACATAAATGATGGATACAATGTAGAGGATCTTGGGGCTCCTTTGGAGGGGTCCCACAGTCATAATGCATCTTGCCTCTATGGTGTCTTTTTAGAGGTCGGCTCTACCAAGCCTGAGTTGTGAATTTTTTGAGGAGCTTTCACTTGAGTGCAGGATCACCTTCTCTGCTGGGATAGACTCATGTAATGTTGAGCTTCGTTATCTTTGGATCCTTAAGAAGCAGAGCTGCTCTGCCCTGCCCTGGGGAGTGTTCTGCTTTGTTTCTCCTTTGTAATTATGCTGTAGTTGGTTCTGTTCAGGACTGACAGACAATCCCCAGGGAGGAAATGTGCCTTGGGACCAATGAACTTTGGTATTTTTGTTTTATGGTTTCAGAAGAGCCCTGCTGGAATCAGAGGCATCCTTAACTGCCAGCTTAACAATTTCTGGAGCCGTGCAGACCCTGGTTCCTCCACAGTGACGTAAAGTGTATGAAATTCTAGACAGGTACCATTTTTGAGTCAAACTTATTTTTATGACTGCACATGGTTCTGTGTTAGCTAGCTCATCCTCAACTGGAGAGGCTTGTAACGTGTATTTAACTGAGTCCATATTTAAAGGCATTACCTCCTTGCTTAAATTGCTAAAACATTCTACTGATGATCATGCTGAAAAAACACAAACAAAAAACCCCAATCTTGGATCAAACTTATTTCCTCAGCTAAAGATTAATGCCTCAAAAGGCCACATCTTGAAAAAGGCCTCACTGTTCTAGAGCATTAATACGTGAGTGTACAAGTGACTACTTTCTCATCCAACAGCATTCATGCATGTAAGCTGATCAGCACAATATGAGACAATATCTACGTGTGAACACATGATGTAGTATGTGCACAGAGGCCACATTTAGTTGATATGGTCCTTAATGCAGAAAGGGTCAACTCTTGTATTTTATCAGCTTCCCCAAAAGATAAGTGATAATTTATCAGCAGCAGTCTGTTGATGGCAAAAGACTGAAACTGCCTGTCTACAAGCTGAGAATAAACCTGGCAGAGTGACACAGCTCAGGGATGGGAGAGAGAAAGAAGAGGCTGTAGTTCTGAAGAAAAATTCCATTAGGAGCACATTTCACCTACTGAAATCTCTTCCTGGTATGATGATCCTCTTCCTCAACTCTACTTGGAAAGGGGTAGGTGTTTGGGGAATGAGGGAACATGAATGGACACCTCTGTAAGAATCCTTTGAGAAATTAATTAGTCAGTATTTGTAATTCACTTGCGCTACTCTCAAATGAAAGGTGCCATGGAAGAGTAAAATATTATTGTAAGAAATACCCTGCATGGAAAATGGTGTGTATATAAATGACTGATTTACATTGATTTACATATGATTTGTTCCTCATTTATTTAGTTTTAAAGGCTGTGTAAAGCAAGATTTAAAAATCACTTTACATAATGTGTAAATTAGAGCTGACCAAAATATGTACTGAGAATAATTTATCCAATTAATTCAATCCTTTTCCCCTGTTCATGGGTTATCTCTGAATAGACACTGAGCTTACAAATGTATCCATTTTCTATAATTAGTTGAACACTCTGGGACAGATCCTCATCTGGTATAAATGTGTATAGTTTGAGTGATGTCAAAAAAGCTACATAATTAATAGCTCAGAATCAGTCCCTTGGTGCAAATGAACTTCGGCCCCTGGGTTTGAAAACTCTTACCATCATCTCTTTTCGACCTGTTACCAAGTGTGATTAGTTATGACACATGGTCTTTTTGGGCTCATAGGCTGTGTCTACACTGGCAATTTAAGTCGACTTATGGAGGCTTAAGTTGACTTAAATTAAGCTGCATCTACACGAGGCTTTCATTAAGTTGACTTAAGAAATTCCTTAAGTTGACTTAATGAATGCTTAAGTCAACTCAATAAGAACCGCCTATTAGGTCGACTTAAGCCTACTTAGGTCAACCTAACCAGCAGCAATTATACATAGATAGGCTTATGTAGCGTTAACCTTAATTTTTCACCCCCCCCTTTCACCTTCCCATAAGGCATATTGCATATCTCCTACCAGGGAATGACACCAAGCCTGGAAAGCAGTTTTAAGACCTCCTTTGGACCACTTCCCAGCATGTTTAGAAACTTGGTACTATATGTTAGGTTCTGAAGACAGTAATAAATGTAGCTCATCATAACAGATTAACAAAGACTACATGTACTTAAATAAACATACCACACCATATAATCAGCACTTTCCATAACACCAAACAAATCAATCATTCCAGTTCTGTTCATAAAAATATTCCCCACCAACACAAGCACACCAAGCAACGTATGCATTAGACACCATCTACCTCAGTATACCCAAGGACATGTTCCTTTCAAAATCTTTAGTACACATTTAACAAGAAATATACAAGATCAACAGTGTACATCTGAAGGTAGGTTTACATTGTAGGACACAATGAGGTGAGGAATGTGAAAAGTGGGTGGATAGTGCAAGTTTAGTGGGAATAAAGAATATGCATACTCCGTAGGGTTTCTTGAAGGGGAGAAAATATAGGGCAATCCCCTTACTCATTCCTCTTGTCTGCAAGAGCGCTACTTTCCTTTCAGTCTGTCTTTCTGTGTATTAAACTCCACTGTCTGGATTATACGCTTAATCTATGGGACCCTTGCCCATATTTTCACACTCTGTGCTACTATAAATGTAGGTGCCTTTCAGCAAAACATCTGCCTTCCCTAGACACTAGTAAAACTCTGTTACTCTCTGGTTTTATAGCTCTTCCTTTAAGAAACGGTAAGAAAATTTGGTGAAATATTTTTTTATGTGAAGGAAAATATCAGTAAAATGGAAACATATTAATGAATGCAATATATATCTTAAAGTTGCAAGATTTTGATGAGTAAAGAAGTCTGTCATAAGAGGGCTAAAGCTCTTTTTAAAACTAAAAGTTAGCCTGGGTTATGCCAACAAGAACAGGATCTTCTTTTAAACCAGACTAAAAGAGTAGGTGCAGTGACATAATCCAGGTTATACAAGTGAGACGAGAGTAAAGCAGAGTAAGAGAGTGATATGTGCAGTGCCAAATTCTGCTCACTGTTCAGTGACTGATCCAGGATCTGAACTTTTTCAAAGTTTGTAGATATTATGAGCCAAACCAAAATCAGATTCACAGAGGTAGACTCAGCTGTGAAGCTCGGATCTTCTGGTATTTTTTGTAGCTTATTTAGATGCAGGGTTCTAGTCTACCTCTACTAAAAGATGTTTTTCTGTAATGGATTCATAGATTTTTCAGGACAGAAGGGACCTAATCTCCAGTTTATCATCCACCATTACATTTCACCCAGTTACCCCTATTTTGAAGTTGGATATGGCTAAAACATGTCTTCCAGAAAGGCATTCAATATTGATTACGTAGATTATTGTACTCTCATTGTTTAAAAATATGCACCTTATTTCTAATTTTGAATTCAGCAGTTTTCAGTTTCCAGCCGTTGGTTCTTGTTAGGCTTTTCTGCACTACATCAAAAAGTCCTTTAGTAAAGGCATTTTTCTTTCTGGGTAAGTACTTCTACACTGTAATAAAGTCACCACTCAATCTTCTTTCTGATAATCTAAACAGACGATGCTATAGAAGTCTCTCACTATGTAAGGCATTTTCTCCAACCCTCAAATCACTTTTTCAAATGGGTATACCAGACCTGGATGTAATAGTGCAGTATTGGTCTCCCCCACACGCTATGCAAAAATTAAATCACCTCCCCATTGTGCCCACTTGTCCCTTTTTGGCACAGCATCACAGTAGGCACTCCTGTTTTGTTGCTTGTCCAGTGACGCCTAAATCCTTTAGTATCATTGCTCTCTGAGATAGCGCCCCCCTCCCCCCTTTTGTAGCTATGGCCTCATTTCTTCTAGCCAGTTGTTTAACTTTGTATTTGACTGTACTCAAAGGCATTTAGCTTGAATGGGCCCAGTTTACCAAGTGACCCAGATCACTCTGACTGCCCTGTCCTCATCATTACTTCTCACTACACCTGTCTTTATCCCAGCCATGAATTTTCTCAGCAGTCTATTTATATTTACTTCCAAATTATTAATGAAAATATTGAATAGCATTGGAGCTAATGCCTGTCCCCGCAGAACACCATGAAGTCAAATGCCTTACAAAATTCTAAATATATTCCATCTGCCCAGTTCCCTTTATCAACCAAACTTGTAACCTCTTCAAAGAATGAAATCAGGTTTGTTTAAGACAACCTATTTTCCATAAAGCCACACTAATTATATTCTTATCCTTTAATTCTTTTTCAATTGAATCCCCTACCAGCTTTTCTGTTATCTTGCTTAGGACTAACATCAGTCTAACCAGCATCCACTTACTTAGATCATCCTACTTGCCCTTTTTGAATATGGGCACAACATTGGCATTCTCCCAGTCTTTTGTCATAGCCACAGGGAAACTGCACCACACACTCCTCTTGGACTGGATCTCTGACCTCATTCTACATGGAACCAGGTGGTCAAATCACTCTTCGATTGGATCTCTCGATGCCCCCCATCGCATTTCCCAACCATGTTAACTCAATAGGTCCAATTATGTTGCATACCTGCAAACCCTTTTACTCAAAGGTCTTGTGCCCAATGAACTGATGAAAATGACTCCAAAACATGGCATCTTCAAAATATTTATACTCTAGGTGCAAAACCCACAGGGCAAAGGGCAAAAACAATAAAAGACATACATGCATGAGCTTAACTCTTTTCTGCCAGCTATAGTAAGTTCCCTTTAGCTAACCCACTCTCATCTCTGCCTTCGATAAGTAGAATGTCATCATGGAAGTATGCTCTCTCTATCTCTGTGTATCCTTGCATGCCCCATAGTAATAAAACTGAGACTGATATTTCCCAGTTTTCCACCCTAGTATTCCAAAGTTTATTAAAAATTAAGGTCAGCAGGCCAGAGATCTCCTCAGACATTTGATTCTCTAGTAGATGTTTTAGCATAATCTTTGGATAATTAATGGACTTGGACAATACTTCCTCTTCATGTTATAAGAGTATATCATCTTGCTTATTTCCAAATACAAAGCAGAAATATTTATTGAACATGTCTGACTCTTTTTTACATTATTACTACCAGTGTTAGCATTTCCATCCAACAATGGGCCTGCACAACTGCTAGGATTTATTTTGTTCCTAATATATATTTTTTAAAAGTCCTTAGTTCTGCTATCCCTGGGTTGTTCCCCGTCTTTTGCTTCCCTTATCAACGTTCTGTACTTAACATCTAATTTATGTTGCTTGATATCAGGGTTTTTTAAAAATATTTTTTAATCTTGCTGTTTTATTTCTAATTTCTACCTCCTGAAGCAAGGTGGCTTTTATGTAAACTTCTCCTCTTTCTCGATTCAATTTAAGGATTAACCTTGCGAGGAAAGCCAATGAAGTCACTCAGATAGGAAGGAAAGCAGGATATGGCTTAGTATCTATAAAGTATATTGTACTCCTATGTCTACACTGGCAAGTTAGTTCGAATTAAGGAAGCTTAATTTGAACTAACTTAAGCCTTGGCTACACTAGGCTTTCATTAGTTCGAATTAAGGGCTTCCTTAATTTGAACTAATAAATTTGCTTATACTTTTTGAAGTAAGGGTTAATTCGAACTGTTACTTCGAATTAACCCAATGTGGCTATGTTAGTTCGAACTTAGCGTTTAGTTCGAACTAACTGGCAGATTGAGCTCAATGCAAATGACTAATTCGAACTAAGCAAGTGCCATGCATGGCACTTGCTTAGTTCGAACTAAAATTTCCTAGTTCGAATTAAGTTAATTCAAACTAACTAAAATTAGTTTGAATTAGTTAGTTTGAATTAACTAATTCGAACTAACTTTGGGAAGTGTAGACATAGCCTTAAGCACTAAATACTATCAACAGGCACCGTTGAAAATTTTGCTCAATAGTAATTAAGTGACCTAGAAACTTAAGACTGGAATTTTGAAAGGAGCCTAAAGGAGCTAGCTGCTCAACTCCAGGTGGAATTCAATGGTCATTAGAGCATCATAGTCAAGAGATGTGTCTAAGTCAGGGGCCGGTAACCTTTGCTGACCCCCAGGCCAGCCCCTCCTCCTCAATCCTCAGCTGGTGCTGGTGGCCCATCCGCTTAAAAATAAAAGCAGCCACCACTTAAAAATTTGGCAGCGGCCACTGCTGGGGTGGGGCGAAAGGGCATTTCCCAAGCATGCTGCTGAACAGGGCTGACCCTGGGGGTTGGGGGTGAGCAGGACTATCATCCTGGGCCTCATGGTCGGCAGACCCCATACCACCCATCTGCCCCACTGCCCCTTCAGCCCTGGGGGGAGGGAGGATGGGGCCAGAGAGGACACCCTGTCTGCACTGCTCCTCCCTCTGCCCCCACAACATTGAACAGGGTCCCCAACGGCACTGGGGGCAGGCCCCCGCGGCTGCCTCACCACCATTTTGGCCTGTGGGGTAGGGCGGCAGGGGCCCCCACCAGCCGATTGGCCCTGGGCCCCGCACCTCCTAGGGACAGCTCTGCTGCTGAAAGGAGTCGCTCAGGGCCTGGAGCGGCTCTTCTTGGTGCTGTCCCGGGGGGTGGGGGTTCCTGTGCATGCTGTGGAAAGAAGCTGCCCAAATTGACTCCTTTCGATGCGGCATGCTGTGCGGAGGAGCCACTCCAGGCAGCTTCTTTGTGGCGTGCCTAGAGCATGGACATTGCAGGGACCCCCCCATGCCCGAGCCACCCCCAAAAGCAGCTGCCTGGAGTGTGTCTCAATGGCAGGAGCTGCAGTTTCTGTGGTGCTGCAGAGGGTGCTGGGTGCTGTTCCAAATGGGCTCACGTGCCACTGTGGGCACACATGTTGACTTCCCCTGATCTAAGACTTGTTTCTCAGAAAGCCTTGACGACTTAAGCCAAAGTCCTCTTACCTTTCACTGAGACTTTAGTGCTTACGTTATTTAAGTAGCTTTGAAAATCGCACTCATCTTCTCTTGCAAAATGTTTTTATTGGTGGTGTTATTAGCAAGCAGATTACAGTACCTGCCATCAAAATCAATCCCGAAGCGGATATAGAGTTCCACGTAGCAGGATGGAAACACTATCATTTTCTGGTCAGTTAAACGTTCCCTCGGGAAACAGTAACTCCACAATGCCAGTTGAGATCAGGGACTGGGAATAGCCAACCCTGTACACTGCAAGGGGCTTCGAAATTTACATGAGCTTTTGATTGGAGTTTCACATCAGCCATCATGTGATCAAACTCTGGGTGGACATAGCCAATTAACAGAACCATTTCTTTCCTGGCTGCAGCCATTGTGTATGACGTGCATGCTGCAGGGACGTTCAGAGAGTGTTGCCTAGTGGTCAGAGTGGATTTGGGAGTAAGGAATTCTGGCACTAGTCTCAGTTTGCTGCTGACTTTTGGTATGAACTAAGACCAAGAACTTAACCTCTGACTCCCCTGGCTGTAGAGCAAGTACAGTGTATCTGCCCTTTGTGCCACTTGTTTCATTAACATTTCCAGGGTGCTTTGAGAGCCTCAGATTTCGGGTGCTATGTAAGCATTGCACTGGATGACTAGGATTTTTGCTTCCCATAGGCAGCAGCTCTATAAATGGACTGAACGAAGGGAAGGAATCTCTCATGCTGAGTGAGGTGGTAGGTACTGTGAAATATTCCTCAGCTGGAAGCCACTCTTACACCTATTGCAGTACGTTTGCAATGTTCCCAGCTGGGAGATCCCTGATTTTTACAGCTTTTGGATGTTGTGTTTTTTACAACTTCACTCACCGAGCTATCGATTTTGACTGCAGAGACTTAACAGGTTTATTTTTGGCTTTAACTAAAAGCAATTAGCTGCAGCTACCAAAACACTGAGCGCTCAATTCAAACATTCTGCTCTGGAATTTGTGGGCCAAATGCATGCCTGGTGTAGCAGGAGTCAGTGGCGTTACGCCACGGGTGAATTTGGCTGCACGTTTCTCCCATCCAGTGTATCACAGTTCCAGGGCTAGCTGCATCTCTGTCCCCTTCTTGGTCTCTTGGATACTCCCCCCCTCATACTTTCATCTGTCCTGAGATGGAATTCTGCTCTCCTCCTGCATGCAGACCAGGCCCTGGGTTACAGTATCTTGCGTATCAGCGGTGCTGAGCCAGCAGGTCCAGCTGAGCTCTAGAACTTGTGGTTTTTCCCTTGTGGAGTGCATGAGCAGTGATATACAGTGGCAAAGCAGTCTTCTGAACTAATGTATCACTTCCTTTAACAGTAGGAAAAAACATTTAGAGAGAAGGATTTTAAAACTGTCTTTCCTGATGGTAATTTAGATAGGCCAAACTTTTTCAGGCCCCACCAGTGGGGGTGTTCTGCGTGTAATTTGGGTCCGTTGAACAATGAGAGAGACAGATACCTTTTTTACTCCAGATCTAGTGCTTTTCATCTTATGTGCCTAGATCTAACCCTGTCCTTTCACTGTCTTTATCTGTAAAGATAGATGTGAGTTATCTAGAGCCATTCTTTTTCCTTCCTGCTTGTTTTTCCTTACAGCCGTCTGTTAAATTAAACCAATAGATCATACAATAAACAATCTCAGTAACCAGGTCAATGTACAGTATTAATAATTATTCCTGAGAAGCTCCAATTCTGTGTCTCAGAGATTCTTAAATGTTCTCATAGTGTGGGCCACCTCTTCATAGAGAAATTGTCTTTAAACACTTCTTGCCTTAGCAACCACACAGATAACTTATTCATAGTCCTCTACAATTTCTGTGGCAACTACAGCAGTCGTTTACATGGAAAACACTTGCTGTATTATTTTTAGCAGTCTTAATGAAATTTAGCTGTTTGGAAGCAAGGATGAGAGCCAGCACCATGTGACCAGCCAGGCCTCTATGGAAAGTCAGCACGTACTGTGGTCCTTAGTCCAAGATGCACTAAAATTATCTTCTGTAGGTTTTCATACTGCACCTATCACTAGAGCATCTGCGTTCTTCTCTGGTGAGCTACGGGCAGTTTGCTCATGAATTAAACAGATGAGAAGCTAAGAAACCCAGCCTGCCTTCATACCCCTTTCATTTTCTTTATGCATCCCCCATGCAAGCACGCCTGCACAAAGCAAGGACTGGGTAAGCAGATGCATGTATTTGCCCCATGAGTTTCACTTCTTGAATGACCACTCAGGATATTTATGGTATAAATTTCCTTTAATGGCAGGCTTTTCCCCCTGCTCACACACTGTGTGTAATCCCGTACTTTCTTACCCTAAAGCAGCTTGACGTTTTAAAGGAAAATACTCCAGATTCCTGTAAGCTAACACCTTCTGTGCAAATTAGGGTTTCTTCTGATATTTCTCTGTAGCATAGGCTGCTTTCTCCAACATTCCCAGCTCTCTTGAATCCAAAATATAAGAATTCTGAGGTCTCCTTTAAACCCTGTTTGTCAAGATTGCATCATGTGAGCCAGGCCTTGATTCTGTATTCCCCGCCCATCTCGCTGCTGGCATATCTGAAGTGGGAAACTATGGCAAGTGAAAGGAAATAGCCCTTTTCCCCATCTCCTATTGCTGCTATTAGGCTTGCCTGGGTATTCCCAAGCCATGGTTGCACCATTTTGTAAAAGAGAAGAATGTGACCTAGGCAGTTGCCAGTTTTCCTGACGATGGCACTAACTTAGGTACCACACTGCCAATTCTTATCTTTACGGTGATACTTGCAGTGTTTGGTATCTTGATTAACACACCAGGTCCTGGGATCATGTGATGATGCAAGAATCTGAACTTGGTTTCTCGGCACTTTTTAGCTCAATCCAGAAGAAATAAAATTTGTGTCAAATCATTTTAACCTCATGATTTGGAGGCCTGGCATGATTTCAGAAGGCTTGGAATTGTTGGGCGCACACGCGTGTGTGCATGTCTGTGTGTAAAGAAACAGAAAATGCGTGAGCACTACGCCAGTAATGGCAGGAACCCTGAAAGGATATACTTTTTCTATTTCTGATGGCTAACAGGAGATTCAGTGGTAGTCCTGTCCCTTTTGGATCAAAGTATCACTGGTCAAATCCAATGTGGGGACATTTCTGCATCCTGGTGTCCAATTAAGACTCAATTCTGTACTCATTGACATCAATGGCAATACTTCCATTAACTTGGCTGGTGAGGGCTCAGCCTTAGGAGTCTGAAATGTGGAGGAGCTAAGACTACTAACAGGAATGTAGGCATTGCTGGTACGAGTCAAGTCTGAACTTCACCCCACTTTACTTGCTGACCTTTTTAAATGAACTAATGAAGACTGTTTGCTGGCTGTGACTGTTCTAGCTTTTCATTGTATGAAATATTCTAGTTTGCTGGTACTGTATGAGAAATAGAAAATGTTGACCTTGGTAGCTCGTATTCAGACCTGCGGTATGATTTTGCTTATGCCCATCTGATCAAGGAACAAACACACCATGTGACTTGTATACAATTAAAATTAACAAAAATATTGAATTTCAGAATGCAAATACTTAACAACAAGCTGCTCTCAAACAACCTCGAACTGTTGTTGACACAAATAATCCACGAAATAATTTAAAAGAACAAAAGCATGAAAATGGTTAATTTCTTGTAGGCCAGTCAAACAGAGGAAGAATTTAGCAAATGAGCTTGGATCTACTGATCTTGATGCCTTCAGGCGGAGGAGAACTGAGTTTGGTCAGAGGTTTCTGTGGGATTGTAGATTGGGGGAAAATTAATAGCACTAAAATAACTGCAGTTGCCATGTTTTCATTCTAACCACAGTCTCATAAATTGGGGCAGTGAGAGATTTTAGGAATATTGCTAGCTCTGCCACCTACTTGCTTGATGACCTTGGACAAGGCACTTAACCCCTCTGTCTGTTTCCCCATCTTTGAAAAGGAGAGAAGTACTTTTTCTCTCCCTGGCAAGGTTACTGTGAGTGTAAGTGCATTAATGTTCATTAAGGGCTTTGAGCTCAGAGGGAAATGCTATATGAGTGCAAAGGACAAGTAGGTAGACACGGTACAGTCCTGAAAGAAAATGTGAATGCTTAGTTTAAAAAGAGGAAAGTGTGGTGATCACACCATGAAGTGGCAGAAATCTGAGAGAAGAGATTAGCTATTGCCACGGATAATAGGGAAAAAATGTTATGAGCTAAGTGGTAAGACTGCAAAGTTCTCTATTGTGGGCTCAGTAGGTGACAAATTCTTCACACACCCTTTGAATGCACAGATGCTTGGTGACTTCCCCAGCTAAAATCTCTGCTTCCAACTTCCAAGTGCTTCATATTTTTTTTAAAAAATGACTCTATGCAAATGATCTAGAAATTTCACCAGTAGCTATGATTCAGATCCAATTTCTACTGCTAATTACATAGGCTTTTTGTTAAAAGTACTAATTAGGAATCATTCATCTGTCCTCAGAGGCCTCAGAAATATTCAATGTTCATGGTAAATATATCAGTGAGCATCATGAAAGAATCATTTTAAAACAAAGCCTGATCAGATGTTTAATAATTTACCGATGGTAATAGCAAGGAGAATAGCTAATAAGTAGCAAGACTGGCTTTCAAATGAAAATGAATGCAGGTAAGAAGTTTTCTTTTTTTTAAAAAAGAATCATAATTGCTATGAGAGAAATATTTGGCTATTAGGTCAGTGCTGGAATGCTTTACAAGTAATGCCAAGGAGCCTTTTGTTTGATTATTTTGGAAGCTGTAAAGCCCAACTCACTTATTAAACAACTCATTCCTAATATGAGCAATTCTTTACAGTAGCTTTATGGAGTCAGCCCTAAACCAAGCATGTCTACAATCATTTACTGGCCAAGTGAAGTGAGGTCTAATGTGAAATGTAGTGGCATTTATCTGTTCTGTCTCATACAATAACTTGAAAACTCCAAATTTCAGGTGATGGTTTATGCATTAATGGGAAAAACCCAACCGATTTTGGTGGTAATCAGAAAACCGAAAGAGGCTGAATTTCCACACTAGCTATTCCTTGCTGCTGCAGGCAGAGGAATATTGATACATCAGAGGTGACTCAGCCAGTCATCACTCTCTCCCTCCCTCCAGTTCATTTGGTTACTTCCATTCCATTGGCGGAAGTGAGTCAGCAAATGAAACTGCAAGTCAGGACTGAGGTGCTTCAGCAGAATTGGCAGAGGGACCCAAGGAATTCAGTGCTGAAATAGCAGTGGCTCCTTTGGACCACCGGCTGAATGGGAGTGAGCCTAGAGATACGCACCATGGCTCCCTCCATGCTATGCCTAGCTGAGGCAATATCACTTGACTTTTGCCCGGCCCAAACTGTCTTAACTCACTGAAAAGTGCCTGTTTGGTGCTGTAGTGTAGTCAGTCGCCTGCCTGTAGCATGAGTGGGCGCTGTCAATGAGAGAGATGACCACCTGTAAAGGGGACTGTACATATAAGGGGACGAGGGGCCAGTCAACCCCTGTTCTCTGATGTCTCTTCTAAGTCCTTGGGAGTTTTAGAGGGAAGAAAGGTTTAGGGAAGTTCTCTGTTTACCCTTTTGGCCAAGAAGTCAGTTGAGTAAGGTGTTCCTATGAGGGGGGAAATTTAGTGGCAGGCATTTCTTTGCTTTGTTTATTTACAAAGTTCTGAATGCAGAAGGAATTACACAGAGGGAAATGGCTTCTTTTGCTGAGAGGGCCAACATGCCTGTCTGTCAGCCAGCATCCTCAACTCAAAAACCTCTCCCTGAGTTCTCTGAGTTATGTACTGTGCTTACAGCTGCTCCCTTCAGGGGTGCGTTTCTCTTGCTCTTCTCCTGTCTCTGTCTGTTCTCCCTATACGTGCATGTGCACACACTGCGGCAAACCTTGTACTTAGTCCAGAACTCCTGGGTGGGTTCACAACTCCTTTTGTCTTAGTTGAGGGGTCATACCCACTCTGCATGGCTCCACAGACCCCTGAGTCATCTGTTCCTCTCAGCATAGCACAAGGGTAGTCAGGAGCTGAGAGACAGGAAGATGATCCTGAGGGAATAATTAAGGTTGAGAAGGGATGAGGTGGGATAATTAAAAAGCTACTGTTTCTTAAAGGGTAGTGCAGAATGCCCACTTTCTATCCAACTGGGGAGAGGCCTGGGCGGGAGGGCAGCATATTTGCTGCCTCCTCCTTATACCAGAGGAGACACCAAGAGGGGAAGGACTTCTGTCCTTTCTCAGAGCAGGGAGAAAGGGGAGCAACTACATGGGGAGCAAGCTAAAAGGGGGCCAGCTGGGGAGGAGCTTTTTAAAGCTACAGTGGACCTGAACTTGCACAGTGCCAAAAGGGGGACTGTGAGACTCCTGAGCCAAGGAGGAGAAGCTTGAATGAATCCACAGCTGCCCTTCTTGGGCCTTCATGGATTCCTTAATAAAGCTGAAAAGGTTGTGTGAGAGGACTCAGTCTGTGCCTTGGAAAAGACTCAATAAGGCCCTCCATCAAACTCTCTGGAGTGGCGCAGGAGTATGAGTAGCAGCTCTGATTGTTACAGACCACCAAACGGGTTGGGAGTTCTAGACCTAGCTTTCACTGGCCAAATACCAAATGTCAACTCCACAAGCACTCTGACCATCCTTTTATGGTGTCGGAGAGTCCCCTTGGGCACTCTGGTCTATCTTGCCCCCTCCCTCCCGCCCCCCAAATAGTCTGTCTGTGTGATACATGGTCCCTGGCATCAAAAATTACAATGTACAGTGTATTCCCAGTCCCTGGGACCAATCACACACACCATGTCAATTGCACCTTCAATCCTATACCAAAGACCCCACTTGTAGTCAATCTTGTAACAAATTAACTAAAGCTTTTTTAACTAAGAAAAATAAATGTTGTTTATAAGGTTCCATCAGATAAACACACAAATGAGTTAGTCCTAGTTTCCAAAAGGCAAGAAAGATTGCTCTATACTGCAAGCTTTATATGTCCTGTAGGGCTAAGTCAGTCTAAACAGCTGGGGATCCCTTGCTTATGCTTAGAACTTGTTTACATTGAACTTATGCCAGAAAAACTTATGTCGCTCAGGGACATTCTGTCGTGTCCCTCCCCCCCAAACTCTAAGCGACAAAAATATTACTGGTACACATGCTAGTGGACAAGGCCTTAGAAATCTTGTTTTCCCAAGTCTAAGCAACATATGGAACCAGTTTCTTCCTAGCCTGGATCTTTATTGCCTTCCCCCTGAGTTCAGGCTAATGAGATGAATCCAAATGCACTCTTCATTAATGGACAGAAGGGGGAGCAATTAACAAGGTGCCTCTCTCTCTCTCTCTCTCTCTCTCTCTCTCTTTTAATGGTTCATTTGGTTTCTCCTTGGTGGGCAGGACCTAATGAGTTCTGTAGCCAACATTTTACATCAGCTAATGCCCCTTTCCTTTTTCACTGAAACATTGATGGATGTTTACAATGTGAACACTCAATGTAATCTTATAATGTGAGTTACAGATGTTGTAAGTGATATTACCAAACCCAGCATCCAAGCATTTCATACGTTGATAACTCTAACCTCTATTTTAACTCATGCCAGCCTGCTTTACAGCTATACATTTGTTAGTGCTCAGTTGAGGCCCAGGAGTCATACCCACAGGAGAGAGACTCTTGTGTTAAATATTTTGGCATTTAGAGTAAATCATTGCTAAGAAGTAAGAGGGAACTGAGAGCACACTGCCTACAGGGCTAAGTCAAGCCATGGGGCACTAGCCAGCACTGCTCTCAGATGGCACCTATTACCAGTCAGGCAGCAAAAGGATCAGCATTGTTGGAGGCAGTAAGTGATGACTAGCTGAGTTCTTCTGATGTCACAATGCTATTCTCAAGCTCCTCTGCCTGCAGCTCCAAATGGGCACTGTCAAGGGGAAGTTGTTGATATGAAACTGATAAACGACCAAGAGAAAAAGGGAACTGAGTTAGATGACTTGAAAGCAACAGTTAATGGCAGTATCCTGCAAAATTGCTGCAGGTTCTGCTAGAGGGGACTGAATTACTGTCCTTCCCACCACCTGCCTCCATAAGCAACCAAGTGTCTTGACTCTCTAGTCCTCATTGGAAAAAATGGTCCTGTTGAAATCTAAGATCGCAGTTGTGTCTTGTAAGCCTATCACTAAATAATTCTTAAAAGGGCAGGTGGGGAGGGAAGCAAATAATAATGCTGATGCATATGGTGCTTTACATTTGCAAAGCACTGCATAAGTGCTAGAGTCACCTGAGGTCCTGTACTAAGACAAATGAAATACATATTTCATACCATGATGTACACTTTCAATAGCCTATAGGGAAATTTACATGAACAGGAGGAGTCTTCCATTAAAAAAATGAGATCCTGCAAGTCCCTTGTAAGCATTCACATATGCTCCTACACTTTTTTGAATATGTGTATAATGTATGTGATACTTTAGTCATCCATGTTCACTGGCAAACTGCCATTCTGAGGGTGGAGTTTAGCATGCTGTACAGAGCAAAAGACTTTCATCTCCTACAAAGAGTCAACATTGCCTGCCTTACATAGAGCCAAAAAGATTAAGTATGAGGGATGTGTTAGAAATAGGTGAATCACTTAGAATAAAATAAAAGCTGATGTGGACCTTCACAACCAATTTGAACAAAAGTCTTTTAGGTTTGGAAGGTTTTTATTTATTTATTTTCATTTCACCGAGATCCTGGGGCTTCCACTTTATCACTGCTTTTCTTCCAGACAAATCTAAAAAGCAGAAGCACCCAAATGCTGGGAACTTGCTTGGATAGTATTTTCAGATTGTCTGGAAACTTGGGGAGAGCCTGCTCTTATAACTGAAACTGCTGGGTGGATACCTTCTGTGTATGGGCATGTCCTCTCTAGCTGCACCCACTGATGCCACCACACACCTATTCAGGGCCTGTTAGCATTAGCAGGTGGCACAACTCTGTGCTGAACTGAACAGCTTCTGAATTACTGATGTTTGTTTGACATTGCTGTGGCATAGTTGGATATCTATGCATGGTCTGTGCTCTACATAAATGATTCAGATCAGTAATTTTGGCTAGACAAAATTACTCTGAACTCTTTGGGTTCACAAGATTCTTTTCAGCAGTTGCAGTCTGTTGCAATTTCAAGAACGGCTATTTCTCCCAATTGTTCCACTCCCTGCATACTGTTGTGGTGGTTCATGTCAAGAAAGGCTTAGAAGGAAGTGCAGTTTTTCAAGAGTTTATGGCTGATGGAGAAGCTGCTAATAGCCCACACAGTTGGGGGGATTGTCTTAGCTATACAACGCCTTTGGAAGGAGTTGATCAGGCTGAAGCATGGAGATGTAATTTTCCCTTAGAATTACTGAGGCAACAATTAGCTGACTGAGACAGAACCAGATCCTGTTATGTTGGCTGAGTATCCCTATGATCAAATGCCATTACGTTTCTATTTGATAAGTTGAAAATAAACAACGATAGATAGATAGATAGATAGATAGATAGATAGATAGATAGATAGAT
>ML685852.1:7526184-7715151 GCA_007922175.1 Pelusios castaneus | reverse complement strand
GATAGATAGATAGATAGATAGATAGATAGATAGATAGATAGATAGATAGATAGATAGATAGATAGATAGATAGATAGATAGATAGATAGATAGATAAAGCTGGGTAATTTTATCACTGCCAATATCATTTATTGTTACATGAGTTGAGATAAATACAATCAAATCACATGCCTCAGGACATAAACTGATCACCTGTGGAGCTTGGAGAATTTTATTCCTCTTTCCTAACTACAGCGTAACAAGTTAGTTATTGTAGCTGCATTATGGAGAGTTTCTACCTTCCTATAAAGCATTGCTAAACTGTTGCAAAGGGTTGATGGTGAACTAGATGGGACAAATGATCTGATCCAGTTATGCTAATCCTATTGTCCTAATATGGGCCTGTAGTGGGGTATTTTCCCTGCTCCAGCCAGGAAGGGGTTAAAAGCTCTGCAGGGAGTGCCTGGCCAATGGAAGAAGAGGGCTGCAGGGCCAATCAGGATGTGGCAGGTGGTAAAAAGCCAGAGAAGCCCTCTTGCTCTGACCAGTTAGCCTGAGACTGTGGAGGAGGAAGGTTAGACTGTTAGTAGAGCTGTGCAAGACAGGACCCTGGACAGCTCATGGGGTACTGCTGGGCTTCAGTGAGCCACTGCCTTGATGCAAGGGCTGCAGGTACTCGGGTGTGGTGTGGGTGTGGCTGTGGCCCAGGGGATTTGGTGAGCGCAGGCTGAACAGGAGTGAGGGGGTTGAGGTGGTAGGGTCCCTTGACCAGTGTCCACATGTCTCCCTCAGACCACCAATGAGCAGAAAAACACAGGTGAGTGCTGAAGTATGGTGGCCGCTGATACAAGTGGGTCAGCCGGAACTGGACTATACCCTGGAATGGGGAACCTGTGGACTCAGACAGAGGTCTAAGGTCCAGCAACAGACTTCAGGTGAGTGGTGAAGGGACTAATGGTGGCCCCTGAGGTGGAGTGAGCCGGGCTGAGACTGGACCTGACTCCAAAGGGAGGACTTCAGAGAGCTCAGCTGGAAGGCTGAGGTCATGAAGGGACAGGCTGCAAGTGTGGGAGAGACCCTCAGAGGGTGGACTATTTGAGCATCACTAATAGGTGCTTATCTAGTGGGTCACTTGCTGAGGAGGTCTACAGTCCCTAAAACTTTGACACTATAGTCAGTCTGGGCCTTATTTGGAACACAGGTGTTAGGACAAGAATGTTGAATCTGAATAGACCCTTTTAATGGAGGACAAATGAGTCAACATATTTCATCCATATTCAACTAAAAGTGTATATTAATTGATATTTCTTGTAATAGAGACCCACACAGGAAGTCTGCTTTATCACCGATGTAGGTAGGTTAGAATTCCCAGCCTCAGGATTGCCTTTGGTGGTGAAATCCATCTATAAAGGAATAAAATGTATGCCTTATTACTGACAGACTCAAGAAGTTCAATCAGTTTAACAAAAAGGGGATTGAGTGATTTGTCTGCAGTCTATATATATCTACATGGGGATAGCCTCTTAAATTGAGCATAGAAAAGTATAACACAACCCAATGGCTGGGAATGGAAGTAAAAAAAAAAGACTGAAAATAAGACATGCATTTTAAAGAAAGAATAATTAACTGTTGTAACAGTATACCATGACTCCTGATGGATCTTCCATCAGTGATAATTTTTAAACCAAGATTGGATTTTTTTTTTTTTTTAAAGAGATGTGCTCTAGGAACTACCTTGGGGAAGTTCCCTGGCCTGTGTTATACAGGAGGTCAGCCTGGTTGATCACAATGGACCATTCTGGCCTTGGAATTGGAGTATTTCCTCAGCTACCTGTTCTGTTCTATTGAACAGAACTCTACCTCTATTGATATCAAACTTTGTTCTGTGGTCCCAATGATTCAATTTTGGGGGTAGTAGTGGTGTGAGGCAGACTGTGACCAAATCAGTTTCATTATCATTCCTTTTGGTTAAAGTAAAAGTTGTCATGTATCCCAGTTTAACCCAGATACTTCTTATTTGACATATGAAGACCCAGGAGTTTCTTTCAGAACACCTTAAATGCCCTGAGTTTACATTCTATTCATATAATTTTTTGTTTTATAACTACAAAATGTCTGTTCAGGACTTGGACATAGTGTGCAGAACTTGTTTAATGGTCATGGGAAACCTAGAGTCCTATGGGATGAAGTTCAGTGTGATGTACAGTGCTTGGAGGAAAACATCAAATGTAAAGAAGCAACAGAGCAACTGATGCCTTCCTCAGAGTGATTGTAAACAACTCTTGCTCAATTTTCATAAAGACTTCAGTCTAAACTGCAAGGGTATATGGGAGAGTGTGATTGTGGCATGGGTAGTTTTACTCTAGCAAGAGATGATGGTGTCAGTTTTATTGCAGACTAACAACCTAGCCAGGCTCCACAGTAGGCTTGAACGGAGGCAGCCAGCCCATATCATCACATCTTCACTACTGTTGTTGCCTGACCTAGCTAAATTAAATGTGGTGGGGTTAGCCTATCATGCTATGATCACATCTTCAAATATGTACCATAAGTTCCTGGAACAAATCCTCCCTGCAAAGCAATATGCACATGGGTTTGGTGAATCAGAAGTTGATAGTAATGACATGATGCATTTTTTTAAAGTGTGTTTTTAAATGAGTCCATAATGTCCTGGTTCGTGAGTTTGAAAATATGCTCTTCTAAGTTATTTTTTGGCTTAAGTAGAAACACTTATGGAGCGGTATATTTTTTCCCTATGTTTTCTTTAGTGTCACAGGACCACAAAGCTCTACAAGAGTAAAGTAGATTCTGTTGTGCATCATCAAAAACATTAACTGAATTCCAGATGCACAATCTTGTATATTTATGATGCAGGAACCATAATGGAACCATATAACATTCTGATCCCAGGTCAGTTGGTAGGCGCATGTGTACGTACCTGAATGATATTTCTTTACTTTGATCAAATTATCTGGAAATTGTCCAGGGACTCTCTTAGAATCTCCCACTGCTGTTGCTACCAAGCTACTATGTGAGAAGCCCCTATTTCAAGTACTGAATTCACCACTAGAAGTGAAGCTAGATTATTTGGCACTTTAATTATTTCCATGAATATTGCTGGATCAATTAACTTTATTCTAGTTTGCCATACTTTACTATCTATCTGTCCCTGCATACAGTATTGTTCTATTAAAATTTCTGCTTCCCAGCATTGTCCAAAACGAGCTATGGGATCTGAGTTATTTGGCATTCCGCGTAAAGAGACATTGTGTTAATATAAAGAACTTGTATTTCTGAATTATTGATGGTTGGTTATTAATGCCATCCTCCTCTGAAAGAAGGAACTTATTAATGAAAATAATACATAAAAGATCAGTGCCAACATGTCTGACATCTATTAATGATTTCTTCTCAGATTAAAAGAGACAGCTGGTATCTGTATTTATGCACATAGCTGCAAATATACTGACAACTGTGTGTATGTGGGAGACAGAGAAGCAACTACTAAAAGAGTGGTGGGTGTAGGCAGCTGGTCAGAGGTCTTCTCCCTGATGATATTAAAACGGTTGGCTTCCAATCACTTGAGTAATAGTTCACATGCCAGCCAGCTCTGAGCTTTTCCTTTATATGGGCTGTGTATGTGTGCATGTGTGTGGCTTAGCCTTTGAGGTGCATGGGAGAGTCTGAAGCCAACACTACATAGCGACCAAGATTTTCTGAATTTATTTTTAAGTTAAAAATATTTCTGAAATAAGAGGAAGGAAAGCTTGTAGGCGTTCAGAACTTTAGAACTAGCACAGGGAAGATGGTGAAAGGCTTAAATTCCACAAAGAATGTGCTTAAGTCCCATGCTAAACCAGTGGTGTGTGAGCAAGGGGGAAGAAGCAGTGACACCCCTCCTCCCCTGGGCGCAGAACTCCAGAGCTGGGATGTGAGAGATGGTGGGCTAGGGCAAGAGATGATGAGGGATGGGTAGGGGGGAGGAGGAGAAGAGCCAGATCCTCCAGCCACAGGGGGGACGGTGTTGGGGGGAGGGGGGTAGAGGGTGGTGCACAGAAAGTGTCCCTCTAAAACAATGGCCAAATCTATATTCCTATGCATGCCCCTGTGCTAAACAGACATGAGCAGAATCCATTTCTAATTCACAAAAGGCATCCAATGTCAGGAATCTGAGAGTGCCTTCAGTCCTCTTTGCTCCCACCCCTGCAATCTAGTGATCTCCTTAGAGTCACTGGATACAATATAGCACAAAAATGAAGCTTGGGGTTTTTTAATCTCTTTTAGTGCAAACAGGATTCCATATACCGGATTAAACAATGGTTAGAGGTTCAGTATCCTGCCTTTGAATGAATGCCAAGTGCTTCAGGGGAAGATGAAAACCTCTCTCTACACCTGGTCAATTTTTCACTGTAAATGTGGCAGAGAATTCCTTCCTGACATCTGGTGTTTTGCCATGAGATTTTATTATCCTCTTACTAGGGAAAACCCTATCCTGTGTTATACGTGTGCACTAGTGATGGGACAGTTAGGGAAGCCTGTTCCCCCTTTTGTCAGCTATATAAACTAATCAGCAGGGTGTCTCTAGTGCTGAAAAGTACTAGGAAAAGGAACCATGTCCTGCAATGACTGGGCAGCCAGCATCCAGTCCCCATCCACCAGCCAGTTTGCACATGTGCTGTATGTCTGTTTGTAACAAACAAGATTTTGGAGGAAACAATTTCATCCTTTCCTCATAATCTTTGAACAGACTTAAATTTTCATGCAAAAACATTTCAGGGCAGGGGCTGCTCATTGACTGTAGTATTTACATTCTCTTCTGCTGCCACGAGGTGGTAGTCCCATCAGTCACCTGGTGCTGTTTCTGTTCTCTGAGCGTGTGCAGAGTGTGGGTGAGTAAGTTATGAAAAAAAGTGTCACTGGGACTTAGCTGCTTATTGAAAAGATGGGAGCCTTTTGTGGAGTTTTTCCTCTTTGAACTACCTGAGCAAGCTCTTGCCTGAGCTATCGTTGCTAGAAAAGTTAGGTCAATGTAATATATTATTGAAGGATAGGATCAGACTGAAAACTATTTGGGGGTCCTGCTCACAAAATAATTGCATAAGGCATATATGAAGGGTATAGTCAGAGCATTGTCTGGCTTATTTAATTTCGTGTATGGTAGGGTCGTGTGACGATCTGCAAAGGTTACAGTTGTGTACCTTTATTTGTTCCAATGTTAGATGGCGTGAATGGCAAGACTCCGCTCCGGGGCTTGGGAATGTGACTTTCTCCTTATGCTTTGGTGATCGGTGAAATAAAGATATTTTGAGTGGCTTCTTCCCATTCACAATCTTTACAAGTTCCATGGATCCAGATGCTCAAAGGAAAAGTGAACGAGAGGAAGGATGGTCTTGCAGATAGGCATAGACCTGGAAATTGTGCAAGCTAGATTTAAATTCTCATTCTCCTCCAAACTTCCTGTGTTTACATGGGACAAGCTATTTAAGCATTATGCAAAGACTTCAGTGGCACTAAAACTACTAATTTAAGCACTTGTGTTTATAGAATTGGTGCCTTAATCTCTCTCTGGGCCTCAATGTTCCATCTGGAAAATGGAGATAATAGGTCTTTTTATGTCAAATTAGACTGTAAAACCTCAGGAACAGGAACTGTGTTTTATTGAAAATATCTACTGCACCTACTATAATGAGATCTTGATCTTAGTTTTTGGGTTCAGCTGCTACAGTAGTACAAGCAATAGGGATTTATCAATAAACCACCCATTTCTTCAGCCTTCTTTAATTTTTAAAAACAATTCACTGAAATGTGGGATTACTGAAATGTAGCAAATATTACTCGTTTTAAACAAAGTCTGGATGTCTTTAATGAGAAACTGTCAAAATTGGAAAACTTTTTTTTTCTTTTAAATTCTGAAGCAGGAGGCCAATAAAAATGTTATAAATTTCAGTGAGCATAACTGCTCATAAAAGAATAAACGTTCCCTAGCAGCATTAATGAACCTGAAAGTAAAACTTCCATCATGCAGTGTTTTCTTCAAAATGAGGAAAATGCAGAAGGTATACATCCTAAGCAATAACAAGAAAATTGGAGTTTTTAAAAATTTCCCACTTACTCCAATGCTGCATTAATACTGGATAAATCTTCCTGACAATATCTTTTACTGTCTCTGCAAAAATATTTTCTGAATGATTGGGAAGTTTTGTATATATGAGTCTGAGGGCTGTCAACCCATTAATAATTGCAATTAATCATGAAATTTTAAAAAGTGCAATTAATCAGTTTTAATCAGGCTGTTAATCTTAAATGGGTAGTCTATTGTTCATTATAAATATTTCTGAAGATTTTTAAACCCACTGATTTTAATTACAACACAGAATTTGAAGTGTGCAGGGCTCACTTTATATTTTACAAATATTTGCACTGTAAAGAGTATTTCATTCCACCTCATAAGTGAAATAAATCTCTATCATGAAAATGCAACTTACAAATGTAGAATTACAATTTTACATAATTGTGCTAAAAAACACAACCATGTAAAACTTGAGAATCTACAGGTCGAAGTGTGAAGGGACAGAGGCATATTGAGCATGTAAATACCTTGCAACACCAGCTACAACTTGGCCATGCAAATACTTGTTTTTATTGTCAGCTGACACTGTAAATAAGACATGGGCAGCATTATTTCCTGTAAATGTAAACAAACATGTTTATCTTAGAGATTGTCTGACTAAGAAGTAGGACCAAGTGGACTTCTGTGAAGTGAATTGTTTATCCAAAAGTCTTCTGCCTGTTTCTCTTTGGACAATCCAGTCTGAACTAGAAAACATGAGCCTCTCCTGGTGGAGGTGTTACAACCTGAGTCAATTTGCCTAATCACCCACCCTCCACATTGTTCTTAGTTCCTGAAGGAGGTGTGATTCTTGATCTCTCATGGAATTACATACCGTCCAGACCTGAGGAAGAGCTCCATGTGGCTGAGACATTTCTCTTACCAACAGAAGCTGATCCAGTAGAGGATGTTACCTCACCCACCTTGTCTCATGCAGTCTCTGGTACATAATGATCCAGTAAGATCTCCCAAAGACACTGAAGGAAATTTCCATATCTGTCACAGTACCCTCTCTGAAATAGTTGTGCAGTGACTCTGATAAGGGGTGTCAGGTGGGTGTAAATTCGAACCTTCAGTGCTGAAACTGTGAGCTTCTGCCTTGGGCCAAAACCCTAACTCTGTTAGCTAGCGGTAGTAAAAGACATGCTGGTATTTGCACCAGCTTGTGGAGGGGGACATGAGACATTCTGCTAATATTACATTTACAAATATTTCCCCACTTATTGCCCTGCTATTATTCTACTCAAGATCATGGATAAACCACACTGACATGGGGCATGTTCTCATTACAGCAATGTCCATGAAGCACCTCTCCTCTACCTGCCTTTCTCCCATCTTGCTTCACACCAGGACAGGGTTTGCTGCCTCATGCCCCTCTGTAAAGCCTTCTTCAAGGAAGGCAAGATTTTCCTCTTTCTATGTACACAGCTATCACTGAGTGAACATGTAATGGTCCAGAAGCCTTTTAAAACCCAGATCCAGTAGGTAACTCATTCAGCTGCCTGATGTTCCTTACTAACCCCTGTGTGAGATGTGTCCTTTGAGCTGTTGAAAAATTCCTTAGTAACAATTTTAATCTTTGTTGTTTCTTGGGGTGGTGCAAACAAGGAAAGATCCTTCCCAGTTCTGCTCACCAGGAAGACCCTGTACAACTAGCAAAAGTGAAGGGAGTCCTATGCATTAAGATGTGCTCTGAATACAAGTACCTGGCTAAATTCTCTAACTCTCCCAAACCAGAGAGCAAGCATTTGAGGTGGGGGCAGGCTGTATGGAAATAAATCACTCCTGATGCAATTCTGCCCCCTACTGGTTATCCATGGAGTGGCACACCTCCTGGCTGCTTGCCTGAGTATGTGACTAAAGAGCTGTGTCGGAATAGAGAGAGAACAGGTTGCTCAGTGGAGGAAAAAAAAAAGGGGGGGGGGGGCCACACCAGAACAATTAACAGCATTATTAGATTCGGCGAGGAAGCAGCCAGCAGTCTGGGGTAAATGCACACACACGTGGCCCAGGGCCAGACTGGGGTTGTCTTTAGAAAGTCTGTCTGTCCAAAAAGACTCTCCTGGCGCATCCAACAGACCCTGCAGCCGGGGGAGACCGCCAACACTGTCAAGGCTTTGCAAACCCGAGTTAAACGGGGGCTCAATATCCACGTGTTTCTCACCTCCGCCCCCCCCCCCCCATGCAGGGTATTGGGAAGGGGGGACCTCCTACTTTTCTTTTATTAAAAGCAACGTGAAAGGGGGCGGGGAGGCAGTCACCGTTTTAATTGCCTGTGTGAGATAGGTATTTAGCAGCCTGGTCTCCCTGAAGTTAAGTGAATAATCATGCAAATTACTATTTTCCCCGGAAGATGCCTGGGAGCCGTTCAGCGGCGCTGAGCGAATAATGGGCGCCCTGAAACCTGCAACTCTGCTCCCAGCAAAGGGGATCTCGCCCCTTCCCCCAGGGGAACCCCAGCCCCGGGTCTTTGGCTCCTGTGCATCAAGTGGCCCGTCCCTTTTAGAAAGAGTGCAAGCAGGGAGCGTAATTTGCTTGCAACACGTTGTCCCTCCATCCCTGCAAATAGGGGCGGGTTGGTGCATGCCCCTGATCAGCCCCTGCTGGAGCCTAGAAGGCAGTTTAATTCAGGAAAATGTCTCTCCTGCGTTTGTTCCGCTCTGGCACAGGCTTCTGGCTCCTCCCTGGGTGCAGAAGGTTTTTCATTTCCCTGATGGCCCTGTGGGCAGCAGCCCTCGCCCCCCAGCACGTGTCTGGAGTGCAGCTTAGTCTGGTGAGGGCTGGGCTGTAGCTGGCTGAGAAAGGGAGAGCGAGAAGGCAGGCGTTAGGACTCGGGGGAAATCTCGGCTCCGTCTCCCTCCCCCGCCCCTGCTCTCCCTCCCCTTCTTCAATCAGTTTGTGCTACTCATCGGATCAGGCTAGCAGCTCCAGCTCCGACCGAGATCCGTCTCCAACTCTCTGATGTACCGATGCAGGGGATGCTGGCGAGGCGCACAGAGAGCCGGCTGCACCGCTACCCCGGGGAGGGAAGGTGAACTCAGATAAAGAATGAACAGGGTGGCCACTATTGTCTGTCTTTTGCAGCTGTTGCAAAACGCAGAGGGACAGCTCTTCCCAGGTGAGTTCATCTCCCCTTCGCTCGTTCCCTAGGAAGCTTGTCGGGGGGCGGAGAGCGAGCAAGAGGGCAGCAATGGGTTTATTTGGGGCTGGCTCGCAGGGAAATCCTGTCCGCGGTTAAGTTTGCCTTTTGCAGTGATTTGCGTCCTCTGCTCTTCGCGAGCATCTCTTCGGAGGGGGTGTGGGTTAGATACACGGAGAGCTGGCTGCGATCCTCTGAGTTGGTGGGGGTTGCCTTACCCTTCTTCCACCCCACCCCTTTTTAATCTCAAGCTTTTTCTAAAGGCTCATGGGCCGGAAAAAAAATAGATTTACCTTTAAAAAGCCCAGTGGCTGGCAAGGGAAAGAGCGATGATGTTAAAAGTCCTGTCGACTGATCTCTGAGTGTCTTCAAAACCGGTGCCTCAGCACCGAGTCCCTTGAAAAGGGTTTATTTTGTTTGGAGGAGATACTGGCTCTTTGGCTAATTTCTATCTCGGGGCGGGAGGAAGGGGCTGTTTCTTTAGAAGTTGTGGCTGGTGTGAAATGAAAGCCTCCCTTTCATTCCTGGAGGCCAGACAGTTGAGTCCTTTTTATAGTAAACAGCTGTTCTGTATCAAAAGCGTTTGAAAAATGTGCCCCCTCGCTCCGAGTCACTGTACCTTAAACCAAAGTTGGGCAACAGTTTTTAGAAGTTCAGTGGCAGTTTTTTCTCCCTGTCCTACACCCCCGGGAAGGGGGGGGGGATCCCAGAGTTTGAATAACTTTCTCCGGGTGGCCGGGATTCTTGGGTTTCCTTCGCACTTGTCAGGTTATTTTAATCTTTAGGGTCAGTGCTCTGAGCTAATAGGAGCCCTGTGTTCCCATCTAGCTCCGTAGCTGGAGCTGCCAAGCCTAAGCAAGGGGACCAGACCGGTGCCCGTTGAGTTAGTTTTCTGCCTCTTTCTCGTTTTGCAGGTGGATCTAAAGCGGGGCGAGGGAAAGATTTTTCTCTCCCCTTGGATTTCTCATCCTCTGTGGTGTGGGATCAACCTGTATTTAGTTTTGTTTCAGCTAGCAAACAGATTTCCTTGTCCCCATCCTCTATTCCCCGCTTTCCAGTTTTTCTCTGCCTGGCTGTTTAATATGAGTAAATACAACTTCCCTTGTGGACTGGAGATGAGAAATCCTCGCATACCTTCAGCGATGGTCTTTCAGCGCTCCTTACTCGGGGAGGCTCTTTCCTTAGCTAAGATGCTGAGAGAGATGGAGTGACTTTTATCCGGCTTCTTTAAGATACAGAGCATCGGGGAGCTCAGCCAATGGGGCCCGTGCATTCAGACGAGCGTGTAAACCCGACAGAAACGTTTCCCCTGCGAAATCGTTTTAAAGAAAGTGTGGCGGGAGGAGAGGAGAGTGGGGAAGTGCAGGCTGAAATCAATCCGGTGCTGCTTAATAAGAAAACTACGGCATTAGCTTTAGATTGCTAGGCAACAGCACAAGTGATCAGATTGATTAAAAACCCCTAGGAAACGTAACCTCGTTGAATAGGGAAAACTGTGCGTGGCGGTGAAAGTTGGGTTTTGTTTTTTAATTAAAACACCCCTTTCAGTGACTCTTGAATGTGATTTAGGATATATAGGACTGGGGTTGAAACAATTGAAATCAGACCCTCGTTTTTGGTTCCCTTTTGATGAATCTCTTAGCCCACATACTTAGGAAAAATCCATCACTAAGTAAAATTGCAAACTTTTTCGTGGAAGGGAGACATAACTGGAGCGATTAAGTGCTAAATGCAAGTTTGCCGAAGCAAATGGCTAATCCTTTCCAAACCCGGATGGCAGTATGCCGTTATCTAAGTGGGAAAGCCAGGGACCGTCAGCTCTCACCTCCCACTTCAATGCCTGCCTTGCTAGCCACAAGATCATTTTATTTAGACATGACTCTTGACTGGCCACTTCTGTGAATGAGGTTAGAGAGAAAGCGTGGCTGCGTTTTAGATCACATTTCCCCGCGGGGTTCTTAATAGCCCTGTAGCCAGTTTGCAGAGCTAATATTCTGATGGTGAAAGCAAATATGCAGAATGTCCCTGCACCCCTGTTAGATTTCAGTTAAGTTGGGTGAAAGATGCCGTCTGTTGTACCCAATGCACTTTTGTTCTCTTCCGTCAGATGGTGCTGTCTTCACAACTATTAAGATGCAGATACCGCTTGTCTCCTTGCTGATTGAACGATTTTTAATGCTTAACGTGTTTATTCAGCAGCCTTTTGTTAAACATTCTGAAAAGTCATTGTGCAAGAAATTGGCTGCTTTTGTTTGTTTTTCTGTGCGGTAACACATGTACAAGGGGGAAGCCAAGAGTTCAATCTTGAAGGCAAAACAGCATTGAATCCCTTCCTGTGTGCCCACTTACTTTCCATTGCTGCGCTATAAAACTTGCTATCAGAAATACTGGTGGAAATGTGCAAGTGGATACTGGTTCCCTTCTTGTGCTCCTTGTTCCGTACTGGGAGAGCTTTTAAATCCCTTTGTTGGCTCGTCTTTTTTATGCAGCTGTTGGGTTGGGCTGTTTGTAACATTTTTCTCCTCTTCTCTCACCAATTAGTTTTAGTTCCACATTATTTCAAACACATCTTTTTATTTATAACATTACAGATCGGCTCTTGAGGTTTTAAACTCTCTTCTCACTGTAGGTTCCACAGCTAATTAATTCTATTTACTTTTCCCTAGAATACATAACAGGAAAATCCCAATTAAATCTAGCAACTGCTGACCCTCATTTCAGAAGATAAGGGAGTTAGCTTATGGGTAAATGTTTCCACTAAAAATAAATGTGTGCACACTGCATATTTTCTTCTTCCTTTTGACATATGGAATATCCTTACAACTTTTTTATGCTCTTTGATATACTATTATTATTGCCTGTGGAAATCCTGGAGATTTACATCCTTGAAATAACATCCAGGAAGAAAACTGGGACAGTGTGTTGCATGGGGGATTGTTCCCTTGAATACAATGGCCAGATGAGTTTGACACTGTTGTTACTCTTGATGATAACATTTATGATATAGTATATCAGAGATGTTGTTCCATTTACTTTCCTTTGCTATAGTCAAGCTTTTGTGCATTTGGGCATGTATTAGGTAGATGTTTTTAAAAAAGGATGCCAGATCATAAAATCAAAGCAAGAAGGGATGTATTGGAAGAAGGTGTATGTGGGAAAATTAAAAAGGGAAAGGCTGAAGAGGGAGTTATGGGTGATTAATTCATTTACTAGCAGATTTTTGTCCTTAGTAAATTGGCAACAAAAAATAGATTTTCCAGCATAAGATACTCTGTGGCAATTTTTAACAATGTAGCCATTTAACTCACTAATCGCTTTCCACTCCCAGTGGGGAATTGTTAGCAATACAGTTCAACTTCATTTTCCTTTCTAGCTGGCTTGATTTTTCATTCTGATAAATGAACAATTAAAGTTAAATAAGATGCTTTTTTTCACAGCCACCATGAAAGGTCTCTCTCTGTGTGGTAAAGGGTAGCTGGTTCTCAATCTCCTGGTCATAACCCATTGTTTCTTTTGCAAACTCCCAACCTCTTCTAAACCCCACTCCAGCCCATTTCTTTCATTTTAAATCTGAATTGTGTAATCCTGAGGTGTCCTCCCCGTTTAGTCCCAATCCCTACAATTTACAGTAATGTTATGGGAATGGTTTTAGATGATCACTCTAGAATATGGTAGTATCTTCATTTAATAAGGCCTCAGGATCTATTTTGGTGACAGATGTAGATATAAGGCTTTGTGGAACTTGTAGAATGGTGTTGGGACACGAGTTCATTCTAATGGGGACAATTATTCATGTTGTGTATAAAACCCATTAAAGAAGAAAGGAAAATAAACTGATCAGTTCAGTCTACTTAGTCTTGAAAGATTAATACCCAGATAGATCAGTGTCGTCATAATTTTCCCTTCATTGTCATTCAACACTTATTATCTTATTATTTGTTATAATTATTAGTAATGTAATGAGCTGTTCTGGTATCTGCTTTGCTGCTTTCATTATTTCATCTCATATTAATAAAGAAATAAAAAAGAACAATTGACAAGCTTGCTTTTTGTCTGAATGGGGTGCATGTAGGGAAAAGAGGGATATTGTATGCTTTTGGGTAGTGATGTTTGAACATTTTGCCTCTAGAGGCTAAGAACCTTCAACTCCATTTGAAGTCAGTGTAATTTGGTATTTCTAAAATCCCAAATTTGAGGAGACTTCTGAGTTAGTTAACTCTGGGTTTATTCATGCATCTGAAAAATAAGGATGACTTGTCTACAGTACTCCAGAGAGAGGTGTTCTGAGATTTGATCAATATTTGCAATGTCATTTCCAATATGTGACTGAAAGGAGATGAGTGAGTTTGTATGATCATGCAAAGTACTTGTCCTATGGGAAAGCAAGGTGATGCATCTCCCTGTGATTCTTTGGAGAAGCTCCAAAACTGTGGCCTTAAATTCTTGTAATAGTGTGGTTTGAAATCTTGCATGTGAGTGTTGCTGTAGATGAGGTCTTCCTTACTGAAAATCCAAAGACGATGGCCAGGTCCTCCAGTCATGCAAATCAGCAGATGATCTGGTCCAGACTGCCCAATGTGAAATTCCCTCAATACTGTTAATGCTGACTTGGAGGTTGAGAGATTGACTTCCATGAAATGTAGAACTCTTATGCTGAATTTGTTTGGCATTAATGGGTCTTCTGTTGTAATTTCTGAGTGCAGCGTACCCTGATTTTACTGTACATCAGAGCATTGAGGCTGGGCAGCTCATACTGGCTCATTTAAACTGGAGGATGTTAAGTGCAGAATTCTTTTTTCCCATTCAAGCATTATTCTCCTCCGATTCTATAGTTTTTGCTAAACATTTCCTGCACTCCCTTCTGACAGTGCATGCCCATTTCTCACCATGTGAGCATTACTTGGATAGAATTTCGCTCTGTTGGCACCTGCTCCTTTCAGAAAGACATTTTCTGTTTATGTAACTTCAGCCTTTCAGGATATAGGCCCTGCATTGTTCTGACTAGCCTCTGTTTTCTAAATGCCATTCATCCTCCACCTCCTCGGTCATTCCCTTCTTGCACTGTAGAGCCCTTACTCTCACTATGAATGGGTCTGTGAGCATGAGTGAGGGCATCACAATCTGTCCTTGTGTGCTGTCATTATATGATAAACTTTTGCTGCTGCTATTCATTTTTGCAAAATCTCAAGATTGTGTCTTAATAGTAGAGATCCAATTCCTGTCTTAATCAGACTATACATCTTTTAATCAGACCCACTTGTTCTTAATGTCTGATCGATGAATGCCATCTATTATATTGTCATTCTGAAATAGCGGCTAGACTATGCACTGGCTCTCTGGGCATTGTACATTTTAGAAGAGAGATTATGATGACTCAGTTAAGGTATTTAAGGTCCTTTGAAGATCTGAGGCACTAAATAAGTACTAAGTGTTATTTATTATCTAGCATAGTGCTGAGGAACCAGGAAAAAAAAGGGGGCAGCATGGGCGTTGTGCACCTGTAAGGAAGGTTTAGCAAGCAGAGGCAGAAAACCCCAATGAGAATGAGTCTACTTGACTCTTTGCCTCCTTTGAGTTTCTCTTTCTTTTTTAATTAGTGCATACAAATTAATTCAGGGCCAGCCCCTTGGTTTCTTGTCTCCTACTGGGACCGTGGGCTTGGGACTTCAAGTAGAATTGAAATGAATTCTGTCTCACAGTACAGAGTGACACAGTGGTTATAAAGTGATTGAGTTTCTTATCTAGTGCATATATTTTAAGAGGATGGATCCTGGCTCCATCCCTTGGTATTCTGAATTCCATGCTCCAGAAAGGCTGTAGGGTTTGATGGCTGATGTGTGCGGCATGCACAGTTCAGTGAGCCTGCTTGAACAGCCTACAGTTCCTGGATGAATAAAGACGTTTGCAGAAGTTACTTTGAGTGTTCTCTTTACAAAATATATCCTGTGCTTTGTACTTCGCTGTCAGATGAAATTTCTTCAGATCTGACTTCACAAAGGAAACAGTGGAGTTTACCATGGCTGCTTCTCATTCACAGCCTTGTCATGATCTTGAATTCATGCCAAGATAGCGATGGCATGTAAAATCTCTGGGAAGAGCTCCTGGCTGCTATTGAGTTGGCTGCCACCGATGCTTTTAAAGGTGTATATAGAACTTGGGTGGATCGCTATCTAGCCTACTTGCCCTCCATAATGTTGTAGAGCAAAGCTAGGTGATGTGGTGTTTTGGGTTCTGATCTTTCTCTCCTCTCCTTGAAGTCAGTGAGCTGGGGTGTAGGCCAGTGTGGGGGGAGGTCATTTCCATTGACTTCACTGGGACCAGGCCTCCACATGGTTCTTTGGATACCATGACTGGGATTTCATGGTTTTGACTCAGAGTTGGGATTGGCTGTTAATTGACCTTTGACTCAATCCACCAGAATCAAAGCCAGATGCCCTAGAAATGCAGGCAGAGGGCCCACAGTTGTGGAAACGGGGCAATTGTATTTTACACATTAATGTTTTGAGTGGTCCCTTAATAGCCAAAGCGCTGGCGCTGGAAGTGTATTTCTTTTCTTTATTAAATGGGTGAATTCTCTTAGAGACTGTGAATGGTAAGAGCCATCTAGCGCAGGCAGGAGGAGAAGAGACTTAAGAAAATGACATCCCATAGACATATGTCAGATTGGCACTGCAGTAGCATTTGCTGCGTGAGCACAGAAAACGTTCCCATCAGCCAGATGGGAAACTGTTCTCCATGACACCTCATTTCTTCAGGACATGGATTTTCTATCAACATTCACCCACGTATGTGGTAACAGCGTGGAGTTTATTTAGTGTTTCCAGTATGGTTTAATATGAGTTAAATGCTTTGATAGGAGTAATTATAATTTTGGAAGCCCTATGACAGTCATATACATGTGACACATCTGTGATTTTTTTTTTTTAAAGAAAACCACTTGCTTCTTAGTTGCATAGCTCAATTCAAGGTGTAGAACTATCACAGAAGTCTAAAATATGTTCCTCTCGGTTGCCCATTCACATACCATCTAACCCAGCAAGTAGAGGTGCCATTCTCCTCTCAACATAGCACATGTACGTGCAAATTCTCATATCAACCCACACTAAGTTAGTGCCCCAAAGATTCCTTACTGTGGCTTTTAATTTTTCCTTCTTAAGAACACCAGGACACACACATTACCTTCAACAGGCTGTTTTTAGGGGTTCTGATAAGATTTCCAGTCATTCTCATTGACCCTTTTGTTTTGGAGAGCCATACAAGCCAATGAGGCCAACTTGCTCGGGCTGACAGTCTGAGTTAGCAGACCAGCCTAGCATCTTCCCCCAAGTCATAGAAAGTAGTAGACTGCCAGAAAATGACAGTGCCATGTGATCTTCTCTTGTTTACAGCAAGAGCTGAGCAAATAGGAAATATGTCATTTGATAAATATCTCCTCTTTCTGTTCATGAATTAACTACAGCCAATGTAGTTATCCTTATTCATTTAATATTATGGAGTCCCAGCGTCCAGAATCAGTACCACAACCCCACTGTGTTAGGTGCTGCATAAACATGTAAGAAGACCTGGACTCTGCTCTGAATTTTATCTGACCTAAGATAGGAGGAGAGACAAAGTGCAGAAGAAAGAGGAGCAACATACCAGAAAAGCAATCTTTCTTCTTCCATATGGCAACTTGAGAAGCAACTGTAAAGGTTGATGATCAGGTTTGTCATTCACTCTGTGGCTCCCAGAGACATAGAATGAATCAAAGCTGTCCCTTTGCCGAAGGATCTTAGAAAGCAGCAGTACTCTGGTTTCATGGCTTGGATGGCTTCTCTGTATTGACGTACCAGGCTCTTCCATTTTCCATTTGAGTAGGAGGTCATTGCAATTCCCAGGTGAAGTTCTGTTGTGGTTTGCTCTGATCCATATCTTAGATGTCATGATCAAGATGGGTGCTAGGGATTCCAAGACCATCTATTACGTCTTCCCCAACTTTTGATATCCTCTAACTTATCTTCTATCCAAAATTAATTGTCAAATAACAGCTTTGAATAACTTTTTGACCTGTGTAGATAACTTTGAACATACAGGTCCTGTTATACTATTTCTGTTCTCTAACTGGATGAACATCTCTTGGAATCTGGTTTGCCCTAGGAATATTCGTGTTCACAGATTGATAATTCACTGTGCATGAATGGTCTTCATTATTAGCTGAAAAAGGGCTGCCAGCAAACTTTGTTTTCTAGAATATTCATGACAGGCAAAGACAAAAAACCATCTTGAGCACAGCCAAAGTGAATTTGCTTCTTGTTGATCTTGTTTTTCTTTTGGTGTTTGCTCATGTTTTTACTCTGTATTTGCATGATATTTATTTTCCAGTAATGATTCAGACCGACCATGTAAACGGCAATGAGCTGATTCAGTATTTACACCTGTTAAAATTCAGTATTATCCAGTTCCTTTCTGTACCACTGCAATAGCAGAATTGAAGACCTTAGTGGATCAATCATTCTGTTCTGTTCTCTGAAGTCAGTGCAGGTGTGTGTTTAGAGCATCGTATTGCAACCCAATAAAATTGAGCATTTATAGGTACTCTACCTATCAGCAGAGGTGGATCAGGAGAGGCCTTCCCCACCAGTGGGTCCTCCCTGGCCCTGTGCAGGTGGGTCAGCACTGGGGAGAACCTGGGACCAGAGGCTGGCCTTGGGGGTGGCTGGACTGACTGGCGCACACGGTGTGGCTTCTGGTCCTGCCCAAAGGCTCACCAGAGGCTGTACTGCATGCTGTATTTGGCCCTGCATTGCCACCCCGGGGGCTGACCAGCCAGGTCGCAGCCAGCCCGCTCTGTCCTGCGTTGGGGGCATAGTGGCCAGCCCAGGGGAGGGGAGGGAGTGCAGAGCCCAGCTTCTGGGCTGGCTTACTCTGCCCGTAGGGGCGGACCGGCCCACCCAGGGGCAGGGTGGGTGGAAGCGCTGAGCTGGCCTCTGGCTTGTCCTGTCCTGCTCCCCCGAGTTCCTCTCAGTGCTGGCAGGATGAAGGGATCCCCCCATTGTGATGGGCCTCTGGGCACTATCCCCTTTGGCCCGTGCGGTAATCCGCCCCTGCCTATCAGTGCGTGAAGTGGACTGCTTTTTTAATCTCTTCCCTAACCCAGCTCTCACACAAAAGCAAAGTGTTAGATTTGAGAGAAACCTTTTGTTCCCTTACAGGTATTGGCTAAACAAGGCATGATCTTCTGATCAGAAACACCTGTTGGTCAGAGACTTCTGGTTTTCTTCCCACTGCCTCTGTGTCCTGGCTGTTTGTTGCCAGCACAGACTCATTCCCTTTAGGGCGAATGGATGTTGCAGAAGCAGTCCATTGCTTGGGGTCTAGTATGTGAAAGCATGGAAGGTAAACGGCCAGTGATGGCTGGCTTGCTTGCCAGAAATTCAGACATATTGTATATTACACTTACACACACGTGCATGCACAATTACTACCAGAGATGCTTGGATACTTCCCATTAAACTTTTGTGAAAACAAGTTTTTATAAAACCTACAACCAATTCAAACATTTCCACAAATAGATTTCTTTTCATTGACATTTCCCCTGCTGTGATTGAAATCAAAACATTACAGCACTAAGAATCTGACCCTTATGGGAAAGAACCCTGTAGAAACTAGTAGGGAAAGACAAGCTTTCTATAGATTTTTATTTTAATCTAACCTATAGTTAGAATGGCAGAATGTGATTTTTATTTTTTATAATTTTGATGGATATACTTTTTTTTGATCAATTTAAATTTTCAGAGTTGTTCAAAATTCAGTTTTAGGCATTTTTCTTTGATTTTTTTTCTTAATTTTCAGTTGCAGAAAATTATGGGGGCTATATACTTAATGATGGAATATGTTCAGATTTAAAAAGTCAAACTTTTATAACTTTTCAAGGCACAAACAATCAATGTCATATATGTCAGAACATACAAAGTAAATATCTTTTAATCCAACACTGATAAGTTCTCCACAGTTTTTTTCTTTTTTTGCCTAGCTGCAAATTTCAATGATTATCACAAGAAATATTTTTCTTCCGATTGTGTGAGAATGGTGAAATCATTTACCAAAAAATGCTGAATCCCTCCAAGCCTACCTGTAAAATTTATTAAAGAATTTCATCCTGTTATGAAATTCTGATGGCTCATACACCTACACAAATTATATTTCTTTGTTATTTTTACTACAGAAACATATTAACGTGCAGGGTCATCCCTACCAAGCTCTTCTGGACTTAATCCCATAAGTGGAACGTGAAAGTGATTATTAATTGTGCAATTATTAAACATTTTTAATGTAACTGTCTAATGGAATGCTACAAGGAATATACACAGGGCCAGGGTCCTATTTATCATCTTCATTAATGATGTGGAAGAAGTTATAAAAGTATATTTCATGAATTTTTCCAGATACCTAATTGGGAGGGTTCCAAACACTGATGAGGATGGAGAAATAATAACTACATGTCTACAGACTCATAGGTAGAAAATAACTAAATTAGCTCCAGCTGGGGAAAATGAAACTCCTGGAATATATCTGTGGGAAATAAACACCTGCTTATATTGGGTGGGTGGAGGGGAACCTGAAATGTGTTAATACTGGAACTTAGATGTGAGAGTGCACAGCAATTTAGACATGACTGTGCAATTAAATTTAACTGGAAAAAGAAGCCTGTGCAGTTTCAAGCTGCATGTGCAAGAGGGGGAAATAGTCTTTCTCTGCACGATGATTGTGTTACTGCACCTGGAACACTGCCTTCAGCACTGGGAGCTATGTTACCAGATTGAAATTGACAAATTAGAAGGAGGTTGGAGTAGGTCAAAATGAGCAGGGGACTAGCTTTGTGAGAAAAGATTAAAAGAGCTAGCTATGCTTAACGTGGCCAAGTAATAGCTGAGGGTGGGATAATGGATAGGTGAACACCAGAGACAGAGGGGACAGGCGGGAGAGGAACTATTTAGTAGGCATGCAGAGTGACAGATTCACATTGAAGAAGGGAAAACTGAGACTGAGCATCAAGAAAATCTTGACACTGAGGTGAGAGAGGCTGTGGAATAGGCTCCCAAGAATGTGGTGGAAGCACCATTGTTTGGGGCCGTCTAACTTTAGACTGCTTGGAGCAATAGGATATGTAATACAAGGAACAATTCTGCATTTCCTGGGAAGCTGGGCTGTGGTATCTAATAGAGAGGAATAAGGTTAGAGACCATAAAAAGATCTAAGAATACTAAGAGGTGCCGATTCTGACCTCTCCATTTAGTCGGATTTTTACATGAGCTGTAGTTTTTCATATGTTGCCCACACCAAAAACCAACCATCACTCTCTCATTTTTTAAGAAAGAAAAACAAAGACCAGCATCCCTGTTGTCTTAACAAAAAACATGGTTGAGTGAGGAAGTGAGAAGAGAAATTTTAAGAACTTTTCAGTGTCATTGCTACATTATGAATAGCGAGCATTAGGAGCAGTAAGAAAACAGTGGGAGTGGTCCTGCTTTTAGCAGGGGGTTGGACTAGATGACCTCATGAGGTCTCTTCCAGCCCTAGGATTCTAAAACATATAACAAAAATGATGATGGAAAACATCTGACCGCAGTCATTAACTGTAGACTTTGTATAAGTGTTGGCCTGACGCAATCTGTATATCATTGTACATCTTCACTGGTGGTGGCAAATTCACCAGCCCCAGATTGATTCTTCTGGCTCGATTTGAGCGGAAATGAAGATCCACTCAATCGATCTGGAAGTCGATGTAATATATCCACCCACGGAAAAAGAGTAATGCTGTGTCAATGGGAACACATTTCTCACATTGGCGCAGCATAGTGGAGGTGGTGTACAGAATAGTCTTTAGGAATTTGATGGAAGATACGCACGCTACTCTATGTAGCATGCATATCTCTCAACTGCTGCCAAATTTGTTGGTAAGTGTAGACCAGCCTCTTTGTTAAGAAAGAGACCATGTACAATCTTAATTTAGCTCCCTTATGAGTGTGGTGTTACGATATCCTCTTGATTATATGATTATATAGTACATTTTTTCCACTAGCTCCCGCCTCATTCAGTGCACTGGATGGACCTGCTGTAGGGATGAATGAGGTTCATAGGACCTCTGTTTCATTTGTTGCAAAACTTGGAAGGTATGTAGTGAATGATGATGATTGTAGGATGAGAAGGGAGGTTCCTGTGTGATGCCTGGCAAGTCATTTAAGCCAATTTTTGCATGGGTGGTCACTAATTATGTGTTCCTCATTTTCTGGGTGCCTCGTTTGATATCTTCAGGTCTGATTTACAGAAGTGATGAGCACTCACAGTTGCAACTGAAGTCTGTGGGAGCTGAGCTTTGAACATATTAATGCTAAGTACTCCAAGGAAACTTAGGTGTCTCAAACTGGAGATATGAAATGAGTGGACAGTGTTGACCGTTTGCTCTCTGTACCTTGGTTCCTGGTCAGTAAAATGGGGTGTAATGCATCTCTCCTCATAGGAGTGTTGTGAAAATAAATTAATGTTTGTGAAGCACATGGGTACGATACATCCAAGGACAGCCTATGAGGAAATTAATAATTGTCTTCTGAGCAGAATTTGAAAGGTATGCAGCATACCAGGCATAGAACCACATATTAAATAAGGATAAAACAGCATATTGACTAGATGCTCATTCAGTGAACACAGTATATCCTGTGCATTGAGTGAATCAGAAGTCCTGTGGAAAAACTAGTAAGTGATCATGTAATTAAATACTATATTAATGCCTAAGCACATGGTGGGGTTGAATTAAAGTTACATACATAATTTTAATTCTGGCATTTCCTGACTCTTGAGTGCTAAGCTCTAGCTTTCCTTTAACATATGGTGTCTTTTTTTGTGTGTTTTTATTTATGTATAAGGAGTGATACTGAACGACCTTGTTTATTCTTTGAAATTGTAACTAAGAATTTTCTACATGACACCACATTGTATGACCATTATGTACCCTTTGCAAATACCTTGCATGCGATTAATGTCATCCTGAGATTTGTTCACTTTAGCTGCAATTGTAAAGAGCTGTAGGGAGAAACCAAGGCTATTGCAATTAAATTGAGTAATTGATTATTCAAATCCCATTAAGGAACAAAAAAGAGGCAAGAAAATGGATTGTGTTGTTTCACCAACTAATTCAAGGGGATTCATGTCTTGAGAAAATTAACTCCAATTCCATTCCTTTTCTATCGTTGTTCTGAGCGTTTAAATTATTGCCACAGTAAGGAGTACAAATAATGAGTTCTTTCCAAACTTGTTCGTTTTTTGTTTTTTGTTTTTTATATCCTCAGGCTCCCAATCTATTTCCTTCATTCTCTTATTTTATTCTCTTTTATGAGCAATATGTACCATCCAACCCTTCCTCCGCCGTCCAGTGTGTTTTGTGTAATGCCCCATTGAGGCCGCCACATTAGATTCTAGAAATGAGTTGTCATAGCAACAGCGGGGTGTGTCTTGGTACTCTTATAAAACATATCCACTAAATATGCAAATCAGTCCATCGTAGGGCCATAATGGTGGTTTGATTTATTTAAGTATCCTTTTAAATTCTGCTGTTTGCCGCAATGATAGCGGGGCAGGGAGAACAGGGTAGAATGGATCTAAGTTCAATAATTAAAGCATTTGTTGCTAACTTTTTTAAGTGAGAGCTGTGCCTCATGGAAAGAGAATTTCTGGTGACTCATTGGGATTTAGGTCACAATGGAGATAAGTCATAGTGTTCTGGATATTGATCCACATCAGAACAATGACACTGCAACAGCATACCTTCCTTTGTGGGTTTTTTTCCCATTCTGGAGGTCTGTGATGGCAACAGAGAGACGTGGTGGGTGATGGCTGGGAGGTGGTAGACTGTGTCCTCAAGAGGCAAAGGAATGGAGTAGCACAGGGAAATGCAAGTTAGAGTACGCGAAATTTGGGGCACTTGTATTGTCCTTGACCTCAACCCCTCTTTTACTCTCATTATGAATATATTTGCTTTTAATTTTAACAGAATAAATATTGGCACGTTTCTGCGATACTAAAATATTGTGCACTCCGAACACATCCGCTAGATAAATCACCTTAATTTCAAAGAGATCCTGGGGGAAGAAGGTAGTATTTATGCCAGTATTGTATATCCCAACGAATCCAGTTCAAGCATGTTATCTATAATATATGTAATTATATGGGGGGGGGAGGGGATTAAAGAGTAATACATTCCAGATGAACATGATCTAAGATTGCCTCCCCTTGCTTCTCCCAAGTCTCACTTTCAGTTCTTCACCATTAATTAATCTTTCAAAATTAAATCCATCACATTCTCCTTTGTGTTCCAGTTTACCTAGGAGGATCAAAGATTTCTCTGACTCGTAGTACTTGGGTTTTATACTCTCAAGTGAAAATGAAATTGTCTTTTTTAGCTGACTTTAGGTTTTGAAAAAGCGCCTATTGAACATGGCAAACACACACTGGGGAAGAAGCCCAGGTCTTCTGTTCCAGGCCCTGCTAGTCTTTCTGTGTTATCTTTGTCAAGTAAATCTTTCGGTACCTCGATAGCCTTTTATAAATAGGATATACATTGCTTTTCTACCTTCCAGAGGTATTGGGAGGCTTAACTAACTAGAATTGATTAAGCATGTTGAGAGCTCCTCATGAAAGGTACTAGATGAGTGTAAAAATATTTTCAGAGTTTGGATTTTGTTTTTATTCTCCAACAATGGTAAATGCTAGTTCTTCAGAAGAAGTTATGGGTTCTCTGCTGATGTCAGTGTGTCTCAATTTTATAGGGACAGTTCTGATATTTGGGGCTTCGTCTTATATATGTGCCTGTTCTCCCCCCTCCTGTTCTGATTTTTCACCCTTGCTAGCTGGTCACCACAGTGGGTGTGGATCTGATGAAATCAATGGCACTCACTAGTAGAAAATTTGGCTTGAGACCAGTATAATCCACCTATCTATGGCAAGCATATTTTGTGATTGTGAGGATTTTTTTTCCCTCATCTCAGCTGGTGAACAGCTTATACAGTGAAGCGTGAAGATCGTGTCATTCTGTTGTAGCTCTAGCCTGGGCTGGAAGTTGTGTGTCCCAGTGATGGTATCTGAAAACCTACAGTGAACTGGGAGGGGTGTTTGAAGTGGGTCCAATTGGGCATGTGGATATGGCCTCTCCTCATCTCCATTGCCTGCATGTGCCAAGGCATCTGAAGTCACAGTGGCGATGATGTCTCAGTACTCGCTTTTCAGAGAAGGGCAGGATGGAATGGAGGAGAACATCTCTAGACATGTTGGAAGGCCCACTGAAGGAGCCATAGCAACATAACTGGGAGACTGTGAGCACAAGAGCCTATTAAAGGGGGAGGATCTTCATTGAGGGAAATTTGTGGGACAGGAGAGTTGAGCATAAGAGTGTTTTTTCTTTTGGTGGGGCAGTGGCGTGAAGGAAGGGGACTGAAGGATCCCGTCCCCAGCAGGTGATTCTTGCACTTCCTCTAATGATATTAGACTGAGATTGTCAGTTCTAATGCATAGGTCCTTGAACTGAGTGTGTGGCCTGCATCTGTGGCCACTTTCCCTTGGTGCAGAATAATTTAGTTCCTGCAGTTGTAATTATCTTTGTGGTTTGGGGCTGTGTAAAGGGACTGCTGCCTGGAGGAACATGTGAGTATAGTCTGGTGCTGCTTTTGCAATGTAGATATGTACCCAAGACGGGGACACATTTCTAGTGACCTAGGATGTGTTTGTGTACTTGCTGCTAGAGCCGGCACTCAGCACCAGCAGACAAAGCAATTACTTGGGGCCCTGAGCAGTTCAAGGGTGCCCCCATTCACTTACTATGTGTTTTGGGTGGGGAGGGGAAACCCCCAAAATATTCCTGCTCTGGGCCTGCAATGGGCTAGCACTGCCTGCTGGTGATGGGACCCACTTGGGTGTGTAGGCAGGGCAGATTTGGGCCCACAGGTGGCAAGATGTCCTTTTAAGAAGGATGCTGTGATTGCAAGCACGTGAATGCTGGTAAATGGAACCTTTGAAAGGCTGCTGAGAATTGATTTTGAGGTGAGACTATGTCTTTAATTTGTGACTAACATACTTTCACGCTGTAGCAGAGAAAAAGGTTAATGCATTTCTTCTGAACATCGGGGACACTTATAATGGACCAAGGTTATTCTTCTCTATTTTGTCATAAAATAAATAGAAATTTATATGCTTCACCATCTACCACTTTATTAAGAGACACTCCCTTTCAACTCACTGAATAAATGAAGTGTTAATCTGACATCTGAGCTGCCTCCTTCTCCCCCACCGCCGCCCCCCAGTGATTAGGTGGCTCCTGTTCTCTCTATATCTTCATTGTCTAGACACTATGTGGAGCAGTAGCGATGCCTATAATTAAAGTTGCCTAATACTTGCCATTTTCAATAAGTATAGATAACTATCTTTACAAGTGTTGGCTATATCAGTATTAGTGGTAATATAATATATTTACTAACACACACACACACACACACGTACTTTTTTCTGTAGATTGATTGATCAGGTATATTTTGTCCATACAATCTTTTTTCCCTGGTGTGTAGTTGGAGACAGGTGATATGCGGGACACTAATTCCCAGATGTTTCTTGTCTTGCTATATTTCAGTGTGTTTTGTCAAATATTTGGCTTTGCTGAGTGAGTTGGCATATTGTATTAGCTCAAACTGATTTACTGTCTCAGTGACGTCCACTCCGCGCAGAAAGGTAATATCCAGCATGTCAGTGGGGATTATGTTAAAATCTCAGGGAAAATATATTCAATTTTTTTTTCATGGTAGTGAGGAAATAGAGGAGGGAAAAGCATTTGTTACTGAAATACTGACGTTTCTAGTCAATATTAGTTCAGAGATTGTAGGACAGATTTTCAAGAGAGCTGGGAGAGATTGCTAAAAGAGTTGAGCTTTTGAAAATCTTATTCAGCTGGGGATGCTCAACCGTTCTATAGACTGTGGAGTCAGATATTAACCTTCAGGCCAAAGCTGCTTTAGCTTGCTTTCAAGGCTAACTGCTCAGCTGGAAGAACATTTGTTTGCTTCCCCGTTCACCCACCAATGGTGAATGGGGAAAATGGATGGGGCAACCACAAAACCAAAGAATAAAAAATAGGAAGATAAAGGGAATTGAGAGGAGAAGAGAAGGACAAAAATGAGCAGAGGTGGAAAATCACAGGAGGGACTAAATGGACAGGAAAATAATGATGGAAGCAGATGAAGTAAGGCTTAGGAAAGGGAGATACTTACCCACCAGCCTGTCCCAAAGGAAAGGGATTTGAAATCCTTAAGAAATTGGAACGGCTCTGGGGCCAGTATTGGGGGGTGCGCTGGTTGGTGACTTGCTCTTAAGAGCTCTTTCAAAGATCTAGTGCTGCAAGCAGTATGTACACAGACCTTTAAGGGAAACCCTTTTCCTCATTTGGGGGACAGAGTGGAGAGACTGCTGTGCTGAGCACCTCATTTGCCCCAAATGAGTTTTGAAAGCTGCCCTGGGTTTGCTTGCACCTCCCATTTGAATGGTGTGTTTGGAGGAGAGGTCATCCTCCTTGATAAATGGTGTGAGACTGAATGTATCTGTAAAGCCATTGCAGTAAATCCTTAAATCGGATGATTGGGGGAGAGGGGGGAGGCAGCAGGGAAACAGGGATGCTTGGAGTGGTTAAAGTATAATTTGATGGGCCCCGGAACCCTCCTAATCTCCGGGCCCCCTTCCCATATTGTCTGGGCCCCCTTCATGCATGTGCGGGCCCCAGCCCAGGTAGGCATTTGCCACCACTTCTCAGTACCACATGCATCGGTTATCTCTCCACAAAAATATTTATAACTTTTATGGAGTTTATGTCTATAGCAATTATTGTCACACACTAGCAAACACTGCATCACACAATAAGTATTGTGATTAACAACGGTGGGATGTAGGACCTGCCAGCAGCCAGGGCAGGGCGGAACATGCGTTCCGCCGGATTTTTCTATTTTTAGGGCCCACAAATTTGTGGGCCCCAGAACTGCGTTCCCCCCTTACTTTAACCCCTGGATGCTTGTAAAAATGAGAGAGAGGAGGGAAAGAGCCAGGGGGCAGCTGAACGTGTAGGATGCACTGGATTAGATAAATGAGAACGGGATAGCTATTAGTGGTCTTGCCATTTGACTGTGCAGTTCTGGTTACGCTAAGCTGTTATTCGGAAGGGAGGTGAGTTGTGATTACCATTATATTTGGAAGAGGGTAGTGCATGTCTCGCATCCAGTCCAGACAAATGTGAGGTGTCTCCAAGTTTTAGCAGAATAGCGACATAGAGGCAGAGTGCAAAGAATACAGGTAGAGTGAAATTTCGACCCCTTTTTGTGGTCAATAGACGTTTTTTCCGCTTACTTCCCTAGCGCTAGGATTTTACCTCAGTGAGGGTTCTCCCTTGTGAGTGGTTTATACAGCAGCATCTCCAAGAGGTATCTTTCTGATGTGTGATGGTAGCTAATTCACCAGCTTTTCAAAAACAGATGCACCACAGACTCTTTTGTTTCTGTTCCTCCTTCTGTTGTGTTTATTCCCTGTGGTTGTAGCATAAGGCAGAGGGAAGACTATCTTGTGTTTTTGTTATGGGTATTGAGCTCTTCCTATGGCAACATTCTCGACAGCCAAACACAAAGAATTATGTAACAGTGTGATACTGGGTAATTATAATGGGCTATAACTTATCTGCTTATAGGTCACTGTGTCTGAGCTTCCAGATGCAAAATCCCTTTTAAATTATTTTGGCCACCTTTTATTAAGAAGCCCAGAGATGCAGTGCTTTGTTTAATGATCCCTCTCTGGTAATTGAAATCAGGGAAGGAATATTAAGGGCTTGTGTACATTTCCCTCCAGTTCAGGCTAGAGGGGTGTGAATAGCAGTACGCATCAAAGTATTGCATTATCACTCCCCTGGCAAAATACAAGAATCCTACTTCGCATGAATGTAGTCCTCTTCTAATAGTGTAGTCCTGTTCAAACAATAGTCCGAGCTGCAGGGCCTAAATCTCTTTAGAAATTGACTTAAATTGCTGTGACCACCTTGTGTGATGATGATTATTTTAGTTTGAGTGACTGATATCTAGAGCGGCTTGTAGAGACTTTGGCTGAACCATAGTCCGTTAATTGTAATGCTTGGTGAAATCAAATTGCTTTCACTGGAATTTCACTTTGGAAGAAAATGGGAGCGGCGAGGGAGGATAGGAGTTCCAGGGATGTGGAAACATCTCATTGAACTGTCTAGTTCCAAAAAGTTTGAGCTTTTTATTTTTGAAATGACTTTTTTATATTACTTTATATATAAAAATATAATACAAAATTTAAAAAGTTAAAATCAAAGTGAAACTGTTTGATCAACATGAAATGGTTTAATTTAATCCTCCCCCCCAAAAAAAAATTCCCTTTGCATGGAGTTTTGAAATTTTGGGGATTTTGTTCTGATTTGGAACATATAGATTTTGAAATCTCAATCCATGGCAAAAACAAACTTATTTTTATGCACAGCCGTACTTATCTAGGTTAGCTGAACTTCTTAAGGAATTGAAATAAGAACACCCGCAGACAGGGCTTGAACTTGAGTTAAATTGATACAATTTTCACATGCAGTCAAAGGCATCGGATGTCGGAGGCTCCTTTTTTTTTTTTTCCCCAAAAGGACTCCTTAATTTTGTCCCCAATTTTTTCAAGTGCATTTACTGCCCATCCAAAGCCTGAAAATGGCCAACGGGGTATGCAGATTGTTAAATTGAGTGGTGTCATAGTTGCCTGATTCAGGCATGCTAAATGCATTTTTTCATGTAAGCAAATGGAGATGTTCTGTAAATATGGCAGGTGCAGTTGAAATAACCTTTTGAAACTGTAATTAAAAAAGAGAAGTGCTTGATTTTCCTCAACTCTCTTCCTTCCCCCCCCCCCAATTCCTCAGTGAGTTTTTTTGGGAAAAGACCGAACTTGACACAAACTAGGCTTTAAAAGCACCTTCATTCTTGAATTTTGGGTTTCTTCTTGACACTTCTAATATCCCTCATATATTCTCCTGTTTCACCCAAAATGAACAAGCTTAAAGTTGTATATAGAAAATCAGAAGTAGCGATTACTAGTTTCTTTTCATTGCTGTAGGACACTAGTTCACACTAATCTCCTACATAGAAACTATTGATCCCCTGCTCAGAAAACAAGGCTACAATTAAAAGAAACTCCTGTAGCCAGTTCTACGTTTCGTGTATCTCATTCTACTTCTCGCCCAACACCATAAGTGATATGAACCGAATTTCCATTTTATTTTAATGTAACAATTTCCTGGATGCTTGTGCTACTCAGGGTCCCCAGAATCATCTGTGTTTTCTTGCTCTGGATTTTTATTTTTATTTATCTTAAACCCTTAATCTTTGTTCATTTGGGAAAGAATGCAAAGATGTGATTTTGTGTGTGTGTTTGTACTTAGTGTAATGGAGAGCTAATTGTTGTGTTGAATGGGGGTGAAAGGGAGGGAACTGAAGCTCCTGGGAGCTTCTTAAGAGGGTCATTTGAGTTCTAATGGAATTTTTTAATTGATTAAAGACCTCTTAAGTAAGCTGAATGACTGCATTTTGAATTCCTTTATTATTAATTATTAAAGGTAAATTACAGTACTTAAAAGAGAGGCTGTGGAGAGATGGTAATTTAATGAAATAGACCAGAGAGTCATTTTGGGCAAGGTAATTGATTTAAAGAGGCAGGGATGCTTGGTAAAAGGGTTCATTTAACGTGGATTAATCAGACTGAAATCCGCTGTGCCCTTTCGGTATTGCTTGACAATAAAACACAATAAGTGGAATCTTGGGTAGGCTTTCAGCTAGTCACATAGGAAGTGCTGGCCTGAGTTAGACTCATTTAAGGGTCTTACTTTTTTAGGCTATGTCTACACTGGCAAGTTAGTTCGAATTAAGCTTCCTTAATAACTAAAGCCATGGCTACACTAGGCTTTAGTTGGTTCAAATTAAGGGCTTCCTTAATTCGGACTAATAAATTCAAATATGCTATTCGAACTAAGGGTTAATTCGAACTAGTTAATTCGAATTAACCAATGTGGCCATGTTAGTTCGAACTAATTGCTTAGTTTGAACTAACCGGCCCATTGAACTCAATGGAGATTGCTAATTCGAACTAAGCACGTGCCATTCATGGCACGTGCTTAGTTCAAACTAAATTTTGCTAGTTGGAATTAAGTTAATTCGAACTAACTAAAATTAGTGTGAATTAATTAGTTCGAATTAACTAATTTGAACTAACGTTAGTAAGTGTAGACATGGCCTAGTGACTGGGTGTTCAAGGGTCAGGACTGAAGCCCAGCAAAGCTGTTGATTTGTGGGAGGATGATCAGTGGTGATGCTACTTTGCAGCTTTTACTTGAGTCCTAGCAAGTGTGGTGAGTGGTTTTTTAAACCAATCACTCTTGGTTTATAGACACCAGCTAGAATTATTATTAAAAGCTCAATTTGCAGCTTCTACATGTAAAAGTCCCCTGTTGAACTCTCAGCAAAGGAAATGCCTTGGAGTGTGGTGACTGTGACTCCTCATGCTCTGTCAATATTTGGTTCTTTTATTTTTCATCTCTTAGATTATCGGCTTTCTAACAAAAAGAAAGATCTTTTCTTCCCGTTTCCATAATGGGCATGTGTGTGGAGAGGGGCTGTGATTATTTTTTTTCCCCGCCAAGCACCCCAAATGCACCCAACTGTGCTTTTCAAAACTCAGTTTATGATACTTTGTATATATTGAGTACCAACTTGTTGCTAAGTGTTGAGGATTTTGACAAGAGACGGATGATTAAAGGATGGGTGTTTCTATGATGTGTCTGTAATATGCTCAGATTTAGGCCTCAGTCTGCAAAGATATAAGCACAGGCTTAATTTTAAGCACAGAAGCAGTTTCATTGATATTAGTTTGTCTACTGCTTTTTGTACAATTAGGCGTGTGCTTAAGTTTTTGCAGGATCTGAGGTGTATTTGGCACCTATGAGTCATATTTAGGCTGCATTCATATTTATTGCAAAAATGAAATATTGTCCATATCTCTTTCCAACTGCTATGTCAAAGAGATGAGTATCCTACACTGATTCCATCCTCACGTTGTGCAATTTCTAAAAAATACCTAAGATATGACCCTTACCAACTCTAAACTAGATTTAAATGTGTGTCCTAAAATTGTCCAGAGTTGGAGTATTGTGGGCCTCACAATGACTTTATTTATTTGGCTCTGTTAAAGTGCCTATCCCTGGTTGTGGATATTTTACCACATTTAAAATATACAATACCCAATGTGAATGACCAAACCTAACAAAATATTCACCCCCCATATAAGTGGACCTTGTATAGACCACTGTAATAACCCTGAACCCTTTCTCTCCCCACGTTGCTGGGTGTTGGTGTTGATGACTGAGACTATGAGGTTCATTTATATCTGTAGCCAACCTCTGCTATGTGAAGCTCAAAAAATAACCCTCCCATCCATTTATAACCCCTGTAGTACTCAGGACCTGGCAAAATCTCAGACCCTGCATTCTGCTGACCACATGGATACTCCATCCTTGTGTCTCCTTGAGTGCAAGTTGCAGAAAGCAGCTGTGGGCATGGAGAAGAGAGCCAATAAACCGAAGGGAGAGTGATGCATATATGCTTCTGCTGGGAGTTCCAGGAGGGGCTCATGCCTTTTGGGGGCCCAACCCTTCTCATGGCTTCCCTGGGCAATTAATTTTTTGCACTACCCCAAATATAGGCCAGTGTCTCTGAGGCACAATCAGGCTCTTTCAGTGTCTAATAACTGGGGATGTGTTGATATAATGATCAGAATGTTTTGTGTCCTCTGGATAACCTCGGCTATGCTGCATTGACTATTACCGTATGTTGACTGGGAACACAGACCCAGCAATTGGTGTGTGTGTGTGGGGGGGGGCGCCCCGTTTAATAAGGAATTAATATTGGGTAATAACTTTACTGAGCCTGAGAGTGCTCAATCTACTCTATGTGGTGCTCTTCACCATATCTCTGGGCACTGCACAAATGTTTCCGCATGGCAATGATGTAAATTCTGTTGGGCCATGGGCCCAATGGCCCAGAAATAGCAGCTGTTCCAATAACAGACAGGAAAAGAGAGCTAATCCAACACGGAAAAGCTGTCATTATGGCAATGAACTACCACAAAGAGAGGCTGTATGTTGGTAGCTGTAAATCATTGTCTGCCAGTGTTTAGCAGAATTTCTCTGGAATGATTCTGAGAAGCTGTGGAGTGCTCTGAGGCTTGTGGGTCACATGTATGTCCTGAGGAACTCTAGATGATTTTAATATAAATATCACAAAAGGAAATTGAAAACTAAACAGCCAGGACCCAAGCATCGCCTCCTTCAACAGGGTTGCCCCTTACCTGCATTTGTTCCTTCCTGGTGGAGCATCTGTCCCTTGCCATCCTTTAAATCATTATTTGAGGACTTCAGTAACTCAGTTTTAAGTTATCGGGTCTATTACAGGAGTGGGCTGGTGAAGTTCTGTGGCCTGCCTAGTGCAGAAAGCCAGACTAGAAGATTGTAATGGTCCCTTTTGACCTTTATAGTCTACAAGTCTTAGTTGTCGTCTTTTGGGTTCAGAGAGCAGTAAAGGTGTGCAGAAATTCACATGTTTTGGAAGGGCTTGTATCAGCTGAGTATTCCAATCTTTGCAGCTGTCCAGCATCAGAGCAAGAATCAATCTTTGTTTCTCTGACTTGTGACGGAATATATCATCAGTGCTTCTGCTTTGCAGACTCTGCCTTCCTACTAAGAAAAAAGGGGGAAGATTAAAAGAAGCATGCTGCAGGTAGTGGAAAATATCTCTAATAGTCAATGGACATAAGAGAGCTCCAGGACTTTTTTTAATGGTGCCTGGGAGGGCAGCATGAGCTCAAGATGCTTCTATTATTATTCTATTATCCCATAGTGAACTTCCCAGTGAGTACCTCTGGAATAGCCAGTACTGTGCAGTTCTTGAGGATGATGTTGCTTTCCAGTCCAGGGCAAGACCAGAGCTGGAAGGACATAAGTGTTCTCAAGACTTGGGATGACCAGCTGTGGCTACATAACTTCTGAATGGAGAAAGCATTTCTGGATGCCTGGCTTGGATTGCAGCACAAGAAGAGGTGAAAACCACAGCCCGAGCAGCAGGGCCTAGCGGGGTGACACAGCATAGTTGGTGCACATGCTGTCACTAACCTTGCCAGTTCTGATCCTCTAGTGTAAGCGTGGCTTGAAATCCAGTCTTCCAAGGGTGCCCAACTTCATCTCCTTCCGGGTGGTATTTGTTTTAAGCAGTCAAGAGTAGGCATGCCTTTGTTTTGTATTTATCATGTACAGATGTTCAGTGATACAGAATCTCATCAGGAAAAGGATGGGGAGGCCTTGGAAACAGAAAAGGCAGTTTGCCAGAGGTGCAATCAGAGATATCACTGTTGATGATGGCCTCCAGTTTGAACCGTGAGAATTCAGGCTGCAGCTGTGATGCAGGGTGAGTGGTTCTAATTCGTTCCCCAATACAGAGAAGCCATTGCTCCAGAAAATGGAGTGAGTTAGCAAACATAGCAAATTCTATTGTGGGACATGTTCTGCTTTCTATAGAAGATGAGCTAGCTTTCTTTTTTTAGTTTTTGGATGAACTGTAGTGCTACTTAGAGACTGAGAGCTCTCTGTAAAGCAAAAGAGAAGATGGAAACGGACAATGAATTTAGTTTGTGATTAAAACTTCCACTTCTGTGCTCTATCTATTCATCCTAACACAGCCCAGTATTTCCTGGAGAGCTGGGTTCAAATCTACATCTCTTGGCCCATATTAGTTACCTAAAAGATAATTGTTTGAGGAGCATCACCTGCCCCACATTAGCCTATGGGAGAGTTTATATAAATAAATATTGGCCAGTAAGTAGTTTTTACACATCCGTTTAGGAAATTGGTGCAGTGCAAGAGATGCATTACATGTAATTCATGCAGATTTGAACCCAGCGCTTCACAGAACAAAAAATAATGTTTTAAAAATCTGACTCCATTAAACACTTGCATCCAAGCCACAATCTGATTTGTACAATCACTTTCTGCCTGCCTGTATTCTTGTTTTTAATCAGATGTGGTATTCCTCCTCAATTGCTGTTCTGTATTAACTGCTGCTTTTCCTCCCCAGATGTTGCTGCATTTTAGTAGAGGCTGAGTTGATTCTACCATGTTACATATTTTGTAAAGTGCTTTGAAATATTTTGAGATGAAAGGCAATTTTAAATGCAGTTATCTTTGAATCTAATTACATCCTCGACCTATTAAAATGTATAACATTGCTGTATGAAAATGTCAGCTTTGAATAGATTTCCAACTGTGATAATTTTGGCATGCTTTGTTTAAAGGGACACTAGCATATATATGGGTTTTATAAAACAATACTGATTTGATTTTTTTTTTTGTGAATTAAAAATAAATTAATGATATTTCTCCCTCCCTCTGCAGCTTAAGAATTATGCTTGTGTTTAATTTAAGCATTAATCCAAACACTGCACATTCATGTATGCATTTGAAAGATGACTTATTTCATGTCTGCAATAAGGGCTTATATTTGACTTAAGATCTTGACTTCAGGATAATTTAGCTGTTATAGGATTGGCTTGCTACTGCTTCCATTGGACTCAGTGTCTTTTGTCACTGATTTGCAATGGGGACTTAAGTTGGTGCATAAATACAGAACACCTGTACCCTGATGAGTATCTGTACTAGTGGGAATATTGGTCTCTTAAGGACTGTCTTCATTTTGCTCCCCACTCTCCTAATTAACTTGAACAAAAGTACAGTAATAACTAAAATTAGCAAGATTCAATGACAATTTCTTCCTTTCCCTGAAAAGATTTGCAAGCCCCCAGGTCACACACAGATTTCTGTGAGATTGCTATCTTAATAGGGAAAAAGCAAAATGTTCTCTCTCTCAGCTAGACTCCTCCAGAACTATGAAAGAGGTGAGGGTATGCCTCTAGCTCTCACTGCTTCTCAAATCTACTACTTGTAAAGACTCATTATCTCTTGCATTTTACCTTCTGGGGCATTGGAGGTGTATTTCACAACTTACAGGTTGTAAGGTCTTCGCATTGGGGCAAGGGCCGTCTCTACACGTATCCGCAGTGTGTCATCTTCACCAGAAATAGCAGTACGTATTGTAAGTGTTAATTGCTTCCTTTTAAGTTTTCAGGGCAACAGTGTGATGAATGCGCCTGGCTTGTGCTGTGGTTCCCTAACCTCATTTCAGTTTGGCAGGAACTAGTGGCCACCTGCTTTTGTATAAAACATTACTGGGTTTGTCTTTATCAGATGGCCTTTCCAAAAAGCCTTTAAATTGTACTACTTCCTTGAAGGGCCCCATCCTTCATGGTGCTATTTGTCAATTTCCGTTGACTTGAGCCATCGGATTGACTTTTGGAAGAGTTTTGGAAGCACCTGAGATTGCCCAGGAGGAACTCAGCACCTAATGACTGCAGTTAAAGTAAAAGGAAGATGAATGTATTTAAAAGAACATATTGCTTTAAAAGAGAACGCTCTCACAGGCTGCAGTCTGAAAACCAACGGGACTAAGAGGACTTCTCACCTTTTTTTTTTTTTTTTTAGAAAAGGGAAAGTCAGTCTGTCCTAAACTCATCCATGCAGGAGACAGAGATTTCTCAGGGATAGATAGAGGAGGGAGATGGGTTTGAGGATTGTGGAACAAACTCCAATGGGAACTGAGGAACATCACGAACATCACCATCTTCTTTCCAAGTGCAAAGCGGGCTTTAAAACATACTTTAAAAAAATTCCCCCGAATGGAAATCCTACCAAAACAGAACACTATGCTACGTGAACAGCTCTGCTGAGAGAGAGCAAATCTTGCATAAGACATAGATCGCTTACTGCACCACTGGACAGCACTCGGATGGTGCTGTGATGAGGACGGGGCATTTCTAAAAACCTATGTAGAATAGAACTGCTGTGGGGTGTAGCATTGCTTAGGTTTAGAAAGGAACTTTGTCCCTTTGTGCTAGGTTTGTGGATGAGGATGATTCATAAAGCGTTGAGAGGCGGACAGCGCTTTATGAAAGTAGGAGGAAGCGTCTCTGCTCCCTGAAACCCTGGATTCTATAGTCCAGGGGTCGGCAACCCGAAATATAAGAAGAGCCGTTTTTAAAAATTCCTTCTATAACCAAATGCTTTGAGAGCCAAAATAGGTGTAGCCTCCTGGTGGGGGGAGTTGGGAGCTGGGCCAAGGCACCTGCTGCAAGGTCCCCTAGTGAAGGAGCGGGGAGTCTGGAAGCAAGAACAGAAGTCTGGAGGTGGGGAGTCTGGAGCCTGGTGCAGCTGCCCACAGGATACCCAGTGGCAGGGGGCCTGGAGCAGACTGACCACAAGGTCCCCCTGGCGGGGAAGATCCAGAGCCGCAAGGGGGTAGCCAAAGAGCCGCATGCGGCTCCGGAGCCGCAGGTTGCAGACCCCTGCTATAGTCTAATCTTGTGGGGAGTCCCATACAAGATAGAGTTGAAAGGTAGCTATGTAGGGTCTGGTGAAATCCTTTAACCTACAGTTTAAAAAAAATGGGCAGAATGTGGCTGTACTAAAGTGGTTCTGCTTGGGCAGGTATAGCTGTAGCATAAAAGGGATTCAGGTAGACTAGCTCTTATTGTTATGACTGTATATACCTGTAGTGTAGTCCCTACATTAAACATTGTAACTAAGCTCATCTGCACATCTCATGCATGGAGGGAAACTTTATGGCACCATAGACAACTTGGTCAATAGAACAAAAAACATGAAGAAATCGATAACTGATGGTTCCTCGGATCTAGGCAGAGGCAGGCATTGATTGTTCATTTAAGAAAAATATAGTCCCAGCAGTCGAGAGACGCTCTGCTTCTATATGTTAGATAAAGTTATGTGAAATGTCTGCAGCCTCAATCAAAGTCAAAGAGTAAATCATCAAACTGTGGCATGAATCCCCTCGGAAGGTGGAGGCTGTGAAGCATGTATATGACTACTGGAGTCCTGCATAATGAACTGAGTACACAGGAGAGAATAAAACCCAGGGATGTTCTTAATCAAAAGATGAAGTGTCCTTATTCTCCATTGTGTACTTGGCCTGCAAGATATTATGCAGGAACCAAGAATTCCAGAGCATGACAGGAGATCAACCTCCGCCCACCTCAATAAAGCAACCCCAACATCTCTGCTACTGCTGGGGCCATCTCAGATGCATTGGCAGTTGAACTCAGACAAGCACACTAAATTTTGGATGCTTATCAAGGCCGTTTGGGACACTGATATCTGCAAAATTCCAGAAGAAGAGGCTTTCTTCTGACATGTGTGGGATATCGTACTTCTTGTGAAGTGAGAGATACTACATGAGAGAGAGTCTCTTTTCATATGCTGTCATTATTTTGCCACTGAAGTCTGAGAACGTCGTAGTAGACTTAAGCGGAAGCAAGATGAAGTCCAGTATTGTGGCATTTCCACTTCCAGTTGGAAGTGGAGCAAGATGGAAGAGGACAGAAAGTTGAAAGGACAAATGTAGCTAAGTGAAATTTGATTTAAACAGTCTAGAAATGTTGATGTTTTTGGTTTCGTTTTGCAGCTTATTCTAGTTGTCTTCTATCCAAATTGGTTTGCCTATCCCAGGTCTTGGCTTGGTAGCATTGGGTACAAGAGTTATGACCACATGGAATGAAAATGCTTTGTCCCAATCAAACAAACATGCCAAAGTTTAATCTCAATAGGGACGTGAAGCAGAGGGACACTCATAGCAGCCAGAAAATATATAGGATCCAAACACCTGCCTGAAATCCTTATAAAAAATAAAGTAGGCAGGGACATTATAGATCAAATTGATGCTTATGAAAATAATAACCGAGAAAGAGCAGGTGCTGTGAACACCACCTATGCTAGAGCTGCAGGTCCTGTTCTCAAATGCCAGTATGGCTGAGTTCTGACCTGCAGCATTCTCTGGGCTTCTACTCAGCTAAACTTCACTATATTTTTTTGTGTGGTGGGCTAACATGATCCAGGAGGTCTTAGAATAAGACCAATTTACTCATTTCCTTTTTTGAAGAAACAAGATTTGAACCTGTGTCTCTGGGCCTCGATACTGATCACAGTTTGATCTCGGCTATAACTTTATCTGATTGCACCTATTTTAGTTAGATGTTGATGGTTAACTGTCCAGTTTCATGTGTACATTTGGGAATTAAACTAAATCAGAATATTAATGTTAGATACGGAGTCGGGGTCTGGGTAATCCCATCATGGCTACCTAAACTCCCTTATCAGCTTGAGTTGTGTGGCATTTTTTAATTTCCATATCTAAATTGTCATGTACCATTGCGATGCACTAAAACCCACAGCTTTCCACTCCAGAGGTGGCTGGGCTTCTGTAATGGTCAAAGTGATTTTTATTGATATGACATATTTCTGGAGCTCTTTGTCATCCTCTGCAATGAAATGCACAGTATGAATATATCCGCACAGTATCATTATGTTTATGTATTACAGAGACATTGTGTGTCTAATAGTATGACAAACCTGCATACCCAACAGCCTTAAAAAAAAAAAAAAATAAAAATAAAAAAAAAATCCACTTGCCTATTTCTAGAGGGCTAATACAGTATTTTAAATAAAGCAATTAACACAAGTATTTTCATTATAATTATTGCCCAGGGAAAGGGCAGTTGACTAGATTTTATTTCTGTATCAAAAAATTTTTGACATATTTATTGGCGTACTCCTGACATCTTTACTGAACAAAGCGTGAGTGGGTGGAAGACTTATCTGAGCAGAAAACTGGTACAGTCTTGGTCCACAACATATAAGTATGCACAGTTGTGGATTTACAGATGTGAATGTGCATGCTAGTGTGCCGAAAAGAACAATTCCCAGATAGGGAGGTTTTAGAGCTACATAATCTCACTCTGCATCTAAATGATTAGCTGTCAAAGTTGATGATGTAGAGACAGGCTACAGTGTAATAAAAATGTTGTTTGAATTAAAATGCTAGCAGGATTCAGCATGAGTCATTCTATAAATAACTTATTGTGAAAGGTGCGAAGATGTTTCTCTTAGCAAATTTAAAATAATCATTAGAATCCTTCAACAGATTGCTGTTAATTGGATTGAGAATTAAACAGCTTTGTATGAGTGCAAAGTTAATTAATAGCTCATTACTTTTTTAATAAGACAAATTCATTTGGAAATAAGAGATGCCATGGTGTTTATCACAGATTAGATGTTGGGCTAGAAATATTACTCATTTTTGTCGTGGGGCGAGTAGTTTTAATTACAAATATAAGGAGCGGTCAGTGTCAAGGAAGAATAAAATAAGACCATCCCACCCAAACCCCAGGGAAACAGAAATCCTAAACCCCTTGGCTTTCCTTGCTGAGTGCTGGGGGAGCACACGCTCCTTCACTCAACTTTGTGCTGGTTGTGAATTTAGCACTTATGAAAATGAGACAAAAAAAGAGTGCCATGAGAGTCTCAGCCTGGAAATTTGTGGCAGGAAAACTCCTGAAAAACAGGGTGCTTTAGAATCATAGAAACTGTCATCGAGTCCAGTCCCCTGCACTCATGGAAGGACCAAGTACCCTCTTAAACCATGCCTGACAGGTGCTTGTCTAAACTGCTCGGAAAAATTTCCAATGATGGAGATTCCACCACCTCCCTAGGCAACTTATTCCAGTGGTTAATCACTCTGACAGTTCAGAATTTTTTTTCCTGATGTCCCACCTAAACGTCCCTTGCTGTAATTTAAACCCATAACTTCTTGTCCTATCGTTGGCAGTTAAGGAGAATAATTTTTTCCCTCCTCCTTGTAACAACAATTTAAATACTTGAAAACTGGTATCATGTCTCCTCTTTTCCAGACTAAACAAACCCAGCTCTTTCAATCTTCCCTCATAAGTCAAGTGTTCCAGACCTCTAATCATTCGTGTTGCTCTTCTCTGGACTTTCTCCACATCTTTCCTGAAATGAGGCTCCCAGAACTGGACACAGTACTCCAGTTGAGGTCTAATCAGGGCAGAGTAGAGCGGAAGAATTACTTTTCATGTCTTAGGTTATGTCTATACTCCTCCAGGTTCGATTGAGCTGACCCCGAACCGATCCCTGCGGTATCCTGCTTGTTACATACTTCCAGCATGACTGTGAACCATTGATAACTACTCTCTGGGAGTGGTTATCCACCCAGTTTTGCACTGTCGTCTTGTAGCTCTATCTAGGTTGTACTTCCTTAGTTTGTTAATGAGAAGGTGATGCAAGACCTTTTCAAAAGCCTTACTAAAGTCTAACCTTTGTCAGATTCCGTACTGTTTGTTCTGCACAACGGAGTTCATTTCTTCTTCCTTGACCAGTTGTTCTGCTTCCTGATCTTTCAAACATGTATAGAATGATATATAATGTTGCTCCAACTCTCTGCAACCTAACAAGTGCTCTAATTGCTTGCTCTCTCCCCATTCTCAGGCAGACCATTGGCATTGAATTTCCATATGGATCTAAATTGCTTGTTCCTTCAGCAGTATGACTTCTGGTAGTTAGAAGTGCTGGATCTACAACCTGGTTGTGTGTCTGTCCTGACTGACTTAATGGTTAGTTTGCTCGTGTTTTGCGGGAGGCACCCAAGAATGTTTTTTGTCTGCTGACACTGAGGAGAGCTCAAAGCTTGCTAGGTTTGAAAACAGCAGCTATCTCAACACTCATTGTCAAATTTGTTAAGAGTCTGGGAGCAGAGGTGTGGGGAGTCTGTTGGAGAGGGGTTGGGAGGAAAGACGTGGATAGGGTTTGGTTTGAGGTCTGGACTAATGATGTCAAGCAGAATGTCAGGGAAGGCTCTATGCAAGCATATCCCATCTAACTTTTCAAACGAAACTTCAGTCTGAAACCATGCAGTTCCTATTAGCCCAGTTCTGGACTTTTCTAGAGAGGAGCCGATTAAATTGTGAAGTGGGAAATAGTCTTGTGAGATGGAGAAAAATGACTAGGAAGAAATGCCACCATTGGCCTAGATATCGAAAAGAGATGATTGTTTTGTTTTCTGATTGTATTTTCTACCCATTATAGATCAGGTTTGTTTTCAGTGTTGTATGGCCCTATGAATGTTTTTCCAAGACATTTAAACAATCCATACTCTCCAAATGACAGGCATTTCCTTTGTGATGCACAGGGATCATAGTATGCATATAACTTCTATTAACTGGAGATGAACATCCCACTTTCAGGGAACTGCAGCTGTATTCTCCTCTCCATGGTCCACTCCAAGAGTGTCCCATTAGATCTCAGGTCCCCAGCTGTCACCTGTCTTTGGGTAAGGACCTTTGTTCCATTCCCTTATGATCAGGGTTTTAAGACTGCACAGCCCCCTCCCTTACACTGTGATATTCCCAGCAATCCAGTCTGCTGCAAGGCTAGTGCTTGTATTTTGCCTTCTCTCCAAGGAGCGTGTATTGTAAGCAGTTACAGTTACTACACAGCTCTTCTAGGCAAGTCTATTTATTTATTTATTAAGCCGAAAACATATATTGTGTAAAAAAACAAAACACAAACAAAAAACAACCTATGTGTACGCTAAAGGAATCCCACAGGTCACCCCTCAGTCTGAGGGGCCCTTAGTAGACCAAAGTCTTTCTAGCCTTTGCACAGAGTTTGGTGGCTCCATTGGGCAGAAGGTCCTGCCTGTTTGCTGGATCAGCGAGGCTGCTCTGACTCAGTTTAAACTCAGCCTTTTTATATTAAAAGCCCTTCCTTTGTTTGAATCTTTGGAAAACCCAGTTTAGACAGTACAGGCAAATCTCTGCAGGGGGTACTACCTCTCTAGAATTTAGTCTGTGACTCGCCTTAATTTTTCCTGCCCTCCACACTTAGTTTTTAGTTCCTGGAGGAGATGGGGTAACCCGCCCACGGAGTACAACATAAACTATACATAAACCATTCTTGAATGTAATACAATGACTCCCAAAAATACTGCCTGGGGTTACAATATCTCTCCAGAATCCATAACACCATTCCCAAATCTTGAATCTGACCATTTCCAAACTGTGCATGGTTTGCACCATTTATTTTTAAGGCAATTCATAATAACTAGTACATTTTAACTACCTTTTAATTCCAGCATTGCAGAGATAAGGGTATATATCTAACCTGGCACTTGCTATCTTTTGGTATTAGCAAAGTATTCAATAAATGGCTTTTGATATACACCAGATCCAAAAAACATGGTATCTGGTTATTTTATGTCATGCATCTCTTTGTTGTCGTCTTCTGTGGTTGTAATTAGCAATACCGGTTTCCAGTCATGTTGAAGGATGATTACTGCTTTGTATAATTCATTAATCTTGTTTGTTTTTAAAATCCATTTTTATCCTCTGTTTTCCCTAGTGAGGTCACGGATACAATCACCATCTGCTTTCTTCTTCCAATTTTTTTCCCCAGATTCTGTAAAAAATAATCAACATAAAACCCAGCCAAGTGAAAATTCCATTATAATGGTCATAACGAAACTTCTATTACCTCATGTCATCCTTGAGACAAAGGAAATCCCTTATATCATCTTGACACCGACTGCCCTACCATCTCTTACTGATTCTATCTACATGATTCTATCTACATGATGGGAGAAGCCAATCAGTTATAAAGTTGCTCTTCGAATAATTATTAGATATAGGCCAAGAGAGAGTGACTACTGATGCCCTGTGTGACTGGGGCTTCCTGGGATAACCGCCTGAATATGCAAAAATCAGGGCAAGCTGCAAAAGTGGGAGCCAAACTCCACACAAACTGACTGGTGGTACTTGAAGCAGGCTCCCTATATGCCACAACTAGGCTTCTGAGTCCCCACACCGGTTACCACGAAGCCTACCAAAATAGAAACAGCCTCCTTTATTGCACTACAGCTTCGTTGGCTCCCACCTAGAGACATGCTCTCTTAAAGAAATAGGTTCTCCTGACCCCAAAGGGACAGCCACATCACACAGAGCAATATAGGTTTGGATCTTATCCAAAATACCACACTGATAGCCAATCCTTTAGTAACTACAACTAAAGATTTTAATATAAAAAGAAAAGAAACAAAATATGAGAGAGATTAAGGGGTCAAAGTGACTCACATACATACAAATGATTTAAAGTCCTTGTAAAGCAAGTTCTTAGAAGAATAAGGAGTTTGCAGGCACGATCAGTTTCTCTGGTAGACACCCAGCACCTGGGTGGGCCTCTGTCCTTCTCCAGTCACAGATGAATCATTCTAGAGATAGGTATTAGCTGTGTACTGGAGACTAAAGACAAAATGGAGTTGGGGCGGCTGCCTTTTATCACCTCTGGCTTTCACTATGCTGTGTGAAATTTTTGCAAATCAGAATGGAGCTGAGTCACATGGTCAGTCCCAGTGAGACTCAGAGCAGGTTTGTCCTTGAGCCAACTATTCCTGGGAGCTTCCTTATTTGGCCATTAAGGAGACAATGGCTGTAGACATCTAGTCTAGGGAGTTTACCTGAATCACACAGGTTGAAATACAGATATAACAAACATATTCATAACTTCTAATACAGATGCAATTCCTACACATAAACCATATAATCATTCCCAGCAAATTACAACCTTTCTATTGGTACCAAACATGGCATAGCTCCTATCGATTATTGCAATTATGAAATATGAATATGAAATAGTATCATAAATGGTCCCCTAAATCCAGGCAGCATCACACCCTGTTCCTTTGCTGTTGGAGGAAAGCACATATTTGGGTTCCAGGCTCTTTGGGGTGGGAGAAGGGTTCTTGATGTTTTCTTTTGAGCATTTCTCTTGATGGCCTGTCTAAAGATTGGCACTGGCATCTGCCTTTGAGAGAACCACCCCCTGGCTTTCCAGGATAAAGCGAGGCAATGGACTATGGGTTTTGGAGGAAGTGAAGGGATTAGACGGTGTGGTGAAGGGCTGCAGGCCTAGTGTCTTTAAAGAAGACTAGGTGGTTAGGTGGAGAATAAGCAGCAAAGGCAAAAGAAATAAAGATCCTGTCTGCATTCGTTGCTTGTAAAAACAAGGAGACGCAGTTCTGTCCCTGTATCAACTCACATCTGAGACCAGTGTGAAATCTTTGGAAAAACCCTGGACCTTTCAATCTTGGAGTCCTCCTCTCAGCTGATAAAAGGAGACACTATATGTTTCATCTGTGCTATGTAGGATTTCCTCTGCTGTGGATTTACTGTTTCATAGAGTGAACCAATTTGTCCAGTGATCTGGACAATTTGTATAGCTCCCTAGTGACCAGGAGTTTGAACTTTGAACCCTGACACTCAAAAACTTTTCAGACAGAACATTTTAAAAGGAAACTTACAAAAAAAAAATTATTTCCCTCAGCATTGATCATTTTTAGCTGATCTTTCAATATATAGCTTAGCTACAGTTCAAATAGAAATATCTCCTAAGATCTAGAGTTCTGTAGTTTAAAAGTGCTTAAAACCCCACAAGATTCTTTAAAAAAAATCAGGAGAAGTGCCTGAAGCAAGGACTTAATCATGAGAGATATAGTTTTTCAGAACTTTCTTTTTGAAGGGTGAAAACCCATGCCTTTGGACTTCCCTACACTATTCTCAAGGCGCAGCACAAACCAGTCGTCATTAGACGTGACCTTGACTGGGACTTTGAGTAGTCGCACATCAAAAATCTTAGATGGTGCAACATCCCAGTTAGATCCAGTATTGTCACAGGCTATTCACCAGTATTGATTTCAATGGCAGCAGCATCCAAGCCATATCACCCTCTTTATGATGCTAAGATCCATATTCCTCCAAACTGATGTTCAGTCCCTTGTAGTTTAAACCACCACTGCAAACCATAGCCTTTTCTTTAAAAAATGAGTTAGATTGGGAATTTAAATTGGAATTGCCAATAAATCTTGCTTGGGAATTTGGGTTTGAATGTGACCACAGAAAATATTTAAAAAACGGAATCCCCAAGGAATGACTAAGAGTTGTTACACTGATACTTTAATTACTTTATAATTTTTTTATTGCTAAAAGCATAAAGCATAGAATTGAGAAAAAGTTTGTCATTGTACATTTATCAATTATCAGCTTATACATACAGAATGCATTTAGGAAATCTTATGCAGTTTATACTTTGATGGATTGTTTTTTGTTTAAACTTATAGTTGCTATATTTATACCCCGGAGCCAAGAAGGATACCTCAAATAGACATGAGGAATGTAGAGTTTAGCAACCCTAACTGTTATATTTAAACTTATTAAAACAAAGACTAGATAGTCTGTGGTGTTCTTTGTTGAGGAAAGGTTGAGCTGGAGAGCTGAGGACTGGAAACTTCCTAGTTCTTCAAATCCTAAGATCTTAAATCTCCTTTTCCCCACTAACAGGATGTATACCTTTTATACCCTTCTAAAAATAAGTTAGATTAAATCATCCTTCACCCAAATATGGGTTCTTACCCCAGAAATTGTTGGGGTACATCTGTATTATTGGTTAAGGGGTTTCTGCATACCATTGACATATGATTAACATATAACCATCCATCATTACCTTTCCCCTTTTCCTATTTATGAATTTTTGTGGGTTTTGTGGTGTCCTACGAAATGTCAAAAGTTTCACCTGGAGTTGTTTTCAAATTATTCAGCTGCTGACATATTGTCATGATCCAAAATAACTTATCTAGGATTTTCCATCAAAGATTGTTGAACAAACCAGACCCCCTCCCATCTAATATTTTAAACCTCATAAACAACTCATAACTACAACCTTTGCAAAGCTCTCTTGTACAGGTTGTAATTTTACAATAAGGCCTGTAAGTTCCTTGCATTTCAGCTACCACCATAAAAGTTATGTGATCTTATCAACTTATGCTAAGTGTAATACTATACAACCAGGATTTTTTAAATTTATAAAGAAAGATATAAATGTATGAAATGAGATTATTTGTTTATATAATATAATAAATAATGTGGTGGTTGCATGCAAGCCAAGCATAGGTAAAGTCAAGGGCTACAAAACATTGTGCATCTTTAACATCTTGCACTGTATGGAACCCTGTGGCTCATCACCCACCACATAGTGCCCTGAGGTGTTGTGTTAAATCCTGATGTAATCATCCACAGGACTTTAATTACCCACTAATATGGCCCTATTTTTACACATTAACTTGTTTGAGTCCAGGGGTAGGGAAGGAAAATAGATCAAAGGTATTGAGATGCACCTTCAGATATGATAGCTCAATTAGAGTAGAGAAGAGCAGAGAGGGTTGTAGCTTGGAAATAGAAATGAATGTGTCCCTGAGGCAGTGAAGACAGGACACCAAGGAGATGGGTGATGGGTTTCCTATCACTTTGGGAGACAGTAAAGGGTCAAGATCATTTGCAGGTTCTTTGAGGTTTCATGTCTAGGCTCAGTTAAACAATTTATTACTATGAGACTTGCAAACAAAATGAAAAACTTCTGGTTGGATGGTCCCATTCCAAGATGAAGAGGTGGGATTTAAAGGAGTTTCAGCTGAAAGCATTACTTCATGTTAAGGTTATGAATGAAATCATTTGCAGGTGGAGTCTTCATTCTAGGAAAATGGTGACTTTAAAATGTCAGAAAGCTGGTGAAGGAAGGTCTACTCTTTCCGATGCCAACTGCACTCCCTCCCTTGTTCCGCTAAAGACTAGGGATTTGTTAGTTATTCTGAAGGTGGACCATAGGTGAGGACAGGAGTGGAGTTCTACTATACTGAACCTCAATTGGCATAAGTATCCATGGACTTTACTGCCTGCCTTCCAGGGCCAGAGGGCTGAGGCCCAGGGGGTACACACAGATTGCTGTGGCAGTCTATCTTGATTACATCCAAGGTATGCTTGGACTTAGTAGAGAATCAAAGCCATTAATGTTTTTTAAGATCTCGGTAAGCTCTGGGGTTCTCTCCCTAATCTTTCTCTCCTCATTGACAGAAGGATTCTATAAAGTGTGGTTCATAAATAATGTCCTACTGCCTCTTAGTGACTTTTCAACTTGCTTTTGCTCTAGGGACTTGTGGGAAAGCAGAGGAATTGCAACAGGAAATTTCTAGCCCATTCTGCCATCGCACTGAAGAGCATGCAGGAAGTCCTTGGCTGGCGCAGGATTCACCCTTTCCCTCTTAAGAAACAATTAGCTGCTTTAATCAGAAATGAGTGTGACCTTTATGTTTCACAATCCGATCTGAGGCTGTGAAGAGAGGAGAGAGGCTAGCTTCTGCCCAGACAAGCTAAAGGGTGAAATACCTCTGGGTTGCAATCCCAAGTAGCCTTTCACTTTAGGGTCAGCGCGAGACCTTCCCTGATGGCATCTTAAAGGATGTGATGATTACCTAAATAAGAAAAAATATCCTGGCTTTGACGCTCATGAATGAACTAATTGCAACAGCATTTGCAGTAGGAATAGCAAATTTTAGAAGTTTTCTTTCTCTTTCTTTCTTGCACTTCTGATTTTTAAGTGTTAGAACTGTTGCTCTAACAGCAATACATTGGGCTCAATTCACCAGTTCATACATGTGCAAAACTCCCAGTTGGTTTCAGTGGGACTAGAGTCTGAAAAAATTAGTGTGTGAAAATGTCTTCCTAAATGTAGGAATCACTTCAGCTGCATATGCTGTTTTGAGGAGGGATAAATCAATTTGAAAGTAGCATTTAGTGTTTCTATCCTTGTGGAACCTATTGGAAGGGAACAGATTTAAGCTGAAAGCATTCAGGTTTGGTTTTTGAAAAGCTGCTGTATTTAAAAAAAACTTCTTTTTTTGTGTGTGCACAAACTGGTGGAAGGGAGTGGGGGCTTGCATTAATATATATTTTGTGTTGGTGGTGCTATTGCAATGCCTATTTAATTCATTTTTATTTCCAAATGTTACTGTAACTTTTCAAGTGAAATTGGTAAAGAATTTGTAATGACTTTCTGTGCCCAAAGCAAGCATTTTTTAAGGTGATGAATAACTGGTAAGATGAAATTTGCACCCTCTGCAGACTCACTTCCACCGCCCACACGTCTCCAGCTGCACATAAATCGAAGGATATATTTTTTCCCCCTCCAGTATTGCTTCAAGTTGTCGCGGTCATTTATTTGGCATCTTTACCCTTTTTAGAAATGCTTTGAAGTAATCCTATTTTATATCCATGAACGTAGCCAAAACTTGGTTTGGGCAATAAGTAAAGTTTGCCCTGCCCTCCAAATAGTTTCCCCCCCCCCCCCACAACATCAGGGTCCATTCTGAACTCCTAGGCTTTATAATTTACCGGTGAGAAAGAAGACCTTTTATGAGCTCCACAGATCTAAAATTATTGCCATAGTTATCAGACAAGCAAACAAAAAGTCAGTGCATTTTAACTGGAACCGTCCTTGCTTCACATCACAGGGGAGGAGCAGGGGATGGGATAGTGCGCCAGCTTCGCCTTGAATTCTCCAATTTGTTGTTCTGTATCACAGAGTGGATGCTATTTAAAAGCATGTTTTATTTTGGGAAATTTTTTCCACAAAAACAAAATAGTTCACAAAAGAAAGTAAAGAATAATAATTAGTGATGGATAATAATAGTGATCCGAGTTTGGTTTCAGTTTGGATAAGCAAACAAAAGTCCAAAGTTAGATGCTTTTCCGAAAGTTATCCCCATCTCTCAGGACTGCAAAATAAGACTAAATCACAAGGATAAAGTAACACTGGAAGTTCTCCCGTGGCCTTTTAACAGAGAGCATTACAAGATCTGACTATATAGGCCACCAGATGTTGGAGAAATGTTGACTAGGTTAGAAGATGCATCTACTGCTGGTAAAGATGCACCTTCTTTGAGCTGGTTATGACCATGCAAGCAAAGTGAAATGGTACAGAGCATCCAGGCATTCTAGACTAGTCATGATTATCAGCAATGTGTCGGAGTGCACGTGGGATTCAGCTATAAGGGGACAATGTAGGGTGAAGGTTGTGGAATGGCATGCAGCCAAGATGATCAGGTTCATAATGTGTGTTCTAAGATCTATTTTGTTCATGCTTGGTTGCAAGGCAGGCGAGGGTTTATAGGCGTTTCAGAAGATTAAAATGAGTATTTTCAAAGAGAATTCAATGGCTTTGAAGAGGGGGAGAGGCACTTTGCCTCAAGTAAAGGCTTATTTAGGTTTGGTTAGATAAATTATTTAGCTGCTAAGTGTACATACTTTGGTAGGTTTCAGAGGTATATTTTAGTCTATATATTATTTGCCTGGTAAGTCACAACAGTTTAATAAAAAAACAACAAGAATCCTGTGGCACCTTATAGACTAACAGATTTTCTTCGGCATAAGCTTTCATGGGCTATAACCCACTTCGTCAGATGTCGAAGAAAATCTGTTAGTCTATAAGGTGCCACAGGACTCTCGTTGTTTTTTGCTGTACAACAGACTAACACGGCTACCCCTCTGGAAACAGTTTAATAAGCATTTCAAAAATGTTCTATAGCTGCTTGACCAGCACACAAGACTGTTTACTCCTTGAAATGGTTTGTTTTTGTCGAATGCATATTTATTACTTAGGCTCTTTCTGTAACGTTTGGATGGTTTAAAAGAGAAACCAAGCCATTGGTACCATGCAGATAGCTTGGACAGAGAAGTCTTTGATTCAGGTGTACAGCTTTGGTATTTTTTTGCCAACATGTCACAGATGTGAACTCAAAAAACCATTTCTATGGCTTAGCAGGGAGTTAAGTCTCTCGTTCATTCAGTTCTTGACCTCTTTGCTGAGGCTTATGAGCAAGTGTGGTGGATTTTGTCCTGGGGACCCTTGTCCACTAGAAACTCAGCTAAGACCATCAGTGCTGCTGTGCATGGATGCTTCATATGGAAGAACTATTGTATTCGGTTCTTTTTTTTTCTGAATGGGGCAATGTCTAAGTGAATAAGCTTCAGTCATCGTGGGCTAAAACCTGGGCACATTGGAATCTAAGATAATGGACAAGAGAACTGCTTGGTGTATGTTTTATTATGCTCCCTTAGTGGGGGGTGCGTCTCCTGCTTAAGAAAGTCACTGAGGGAAAACCCAGCCAAGTTCTTGCATGCTAGTGTACAGCAAATTTGCATAATTGAGTTATAAAACTCCTGTGAAATAGGGGTCTGTACTGGAAATACTGGCACAGAGTTGGCCATAGCAAAGCAAATGGTCTTGTCCAGGCATTGAGGGATGCCAGTGAAGAATTACTAATTCTTTCACAGGCTTTTCCTTTTGAATTTGTCCTCCTAAATGTGTGCCATTTGGTGTAACAGACACTCATGCCTTCAGTCATACAGTCCTTCTCCTGTGCCGCCCCTCCCCTCCCTTTTTAAAAAATGCATTTAGGCACTCAAAGCTGAGAACAAAACAGATGCTAATTTATTCCATCTGGAAAGGGAACTGCCTCCCTCCCCTTTCTCCCACATCGAACTCTTCACAGTGCTATCTATGCCTGAGTGAATATGTACATTTATACCTATTTAGTACCACTGACAAGGTGGCTAACCTGTGCTTGATGGATCTGTGACATCGTTTCTGCCCTCTGTGAGCATCCAGTTTCTTCTGGAGCTTCGGATGATTTAGGGATTTGAACTGTCTTATCTCTGCATCTGTAGGAGCTGCATTGCAATTCAGGGCAGGTGCAGCCATGGCTCCCTGCATTTGTACAAATGGGAACGACACAGCTGAATGGCACAAACAAGCCAGAAGATAGAAGGCAGCACATAGCAGAACTGCGGTGGTGGAGAGTGCTTAATGGTGGTGTCTTATGGAAACACCCTTTATTTCTGTATAGAGTAGGTCTGATCAGCTTCTTATAAGAGGACTGCATTTATTTATTTATTTAATGTGGACTTTCCCAGGGCTCCTGTAAACCTTCTTTCAGCTTTATGGCTAGTTTCCTCTTAGAGTACCTTGAGAAGCAGGTGTGACCATGTTCTGGAAAACACCGAGCTGCTTTATGGGTTACTTAATTGTGATGTTCCAAAGTTAGTCTTTAAAAGTGCCACAGGACTCTGTTTTAATTGTGATGGTGTCCTAAGAAAGTTTGCAGTCCTCTCTGTTCCGATGATGGGAGTAGTAAAAGGGAAGCTTGAGTGCACAGTTTGATTTTTTTTGCTGTAAACAAGCTTCATCTGGAATTTTGGCTGCCAAAATACAAATAAGTTAAAGAAGATGCTTAATTTAACAATGCTATGTGTGGGTGGGACAGATTTCTTCAACATCTTCATTAATGATCTGGATGATGGGATGGATGGCATGCTTAGAAACTTTGTGGATGACACCAAGTTGGGGGAAATGGTAGATATGCTGGAGGGTAGGGATAGGATTCAGGAAGATTTAGACAAATTGGAGAATTGAGTCAAAAGAAATCTCATGAGGTTCAACAAGGACAAGTGCAAAGTCCTGCACTTAGGACAGAAAAATCCCATGCACTGCTACAGGCTGGGGACCGCTCGGCTAAGTAGCAGCGCTGTATAAAAGGACCTGGGGGTTATGGTGGACGGGAAGCTGGATATGAACCAACAATGTGCCCCTGTTGCCAAAAAGGCCAATGGCATATTGGGCTGCATCAGTAGGAGTATTGCCAGCAGATCGAGGGATGTGATAGTTCCCCTCTATTCGGCACTGGTAAAGCTGCATCTGGAATACTGTGTCCAGTTTTGGGCTCCCCACTACAGAAAGGATGTGGACAAATTAGAAAGAGTCCAGCGGAGGGCAACAAAAATGATTAGGGGTCTGGAGCACATGACTTACAAGGAGAGACTGAAGGAACTAGGCTTATTTAGTCTGCGAAGAGAAGACTGAGGGGGATTTGATCGCAGCCTTCAACTACTTGAAGGGGTGCTCCAAAGAGGAGGGAGCTAAGCTGTTCTCGAGGGTAACAGAGGACAGAACAAGGAGCAATGGTTTCAAATTGCAGCTAAGGTGGTCGAGGTTGGATATTAGGAAAACCTCTCTCACTAGGAGAGTGGTGAAGCATTGGAATGGGTTACCTAGGGAGGTGGTGGAATCTCCATCTTTGGAAACTTTTAAGGCCCAGTTAGACAAACCCCGGCTGGGATGACTTAGTGGGAGCAGAGGTGGCCTTTGTCTATTGTGGGCCCTCGGCCAGGGCCCGCTATAGGCCTGTGGGGCCCTCCTCTGTAGCCCCACCCCCCTCGCTGCTGGCTCCCCCTCACTGCCCTGGCCTTCTCCACTCTGGCTCCAGTTCCCCCCCGTGCGGCCCCGACCCCCTGGGCCAGCTCTTCTTCCTGCCGACCAAGGCAGACACGGCTTTCAGGGTAGGCAAAGCAGGCATTGGGGCCCTTTACTGCTTGGAGCCCTGGGCGTCCACTGCTTTGCCTACCCCGAAATCCACCTCTGAGTGGGAGTGGTCCTGCTTTGAGCAGGGGTTGGACTAGATGACCACATGAGGTCCCTTCCAGCCCTAATATTCTATGAAATATTTGGGTTAAGATTCATAGAGATCCAAGTGCAAATTAATTAAATTAAAGTAAGGAATTTGGAGCCTCAGTACTGAGCACCTTCATATCCCATAGACTTCTGTGTGATGTGCATTGGTTAGCAGCATGAGGAACAGGACTTGTACAAAATGAATGTTATCATTTACTTGTGATTTACACCATTGCAGCTCAGGTCAGGCCCAGGCTCTTTAAGATTGGGATGTTCCCTAGAAGCTTCAGCTCCAAAGTCTCTCTCTACAATGGGCAATCTCCATCCTTAGAGGTTTTTAAGGCCCAGCTTGGCAAAGCCCTTATGGTTGGCCCTGCTTTGAGCACAGCTTGGCAAAACCCTTCAGTTGAGTTATGGTTGGCCCTGAGCAGAGGGTTGGACAGATAACCTCCTGAGGTCCCTTCCAATCTAATTGTTTATGATTCTATGAACTTTATGCCAGTGGCGAGAGATGTGAGCAGTTGATAGGTGTTTCAAAACTCAAGCTCCCCTCTTCTTGCGGGAGTATCACTTTCTGAAGTAAAGAAATGTTATAAAATTAGAAGGTGCAATTGCAGAGAAACCCTATTTACTTATTAAGGCAGACCCCAATGTCAGCTTTCTTATGTTTTGTAAAATATTCTTGCACCCAAACCCAGTCATGATTCTTTGCATTTTTGCATGTGTGTAGACGAAAGAGAAAATAAACACACTCTACCCTATAAAGTGAATGTGAGAGCCTTGCCTTTGTGCGAAACCGTCAGACCTACTTACAGCCAGATCATAGTGGGGTTCCACTGCTGTAGTAGCTGTGCTGGGAAATGCCTTTCCCAGGTCCTGGAAGACGGATTAACGGATGTCTCAGGGAAGAAACAGTTTGTCGTGCCAAACTGAGAAAATAGGAAGACAAAGAATCATAGAAACTGGAAGGGACCATGAGAGATCGAGTCCAGTCCCCTGCACTCATGGTGGGACTAAGTACCATTTTATACCATCCCTGACAGGTGTTTATCTAACCTGCTCTTAAAAACTTCCAATGATGGAAATTCCACAACCTCCCTAGGCCACTTATTCCAGTGGTTAATCACGCTGTCTGTAAGGAATTTTTTCCCAATGACCAACCTAAACCTTCTTTGGTGTCATTTAAGCTCATTGCTTCTTGTCCTATCATCAGTGGTTAAGGAGAATAATTTTTCTCTCTCCTCCATGTAACAACATTTTAGTTACTTGAAAACTGTATCATGTCCCCCTCAGTCTCCTCATTTCCAGACTAAACAAACCCAGTTCTTTCAATCTTCCCTCATAAGTCACGTGTTCCAGACCTTTAATCATTCTTGCTGCTTATCTGTTGGCTTTCTCCAGTTTGTCCATGTCTTTCCTGAAATGAGGTCCCTAGAACCTAGAATTTCCTAGAATGAGGTCCAGTTGTGGCCTAATCAGGGTAGAGTAGAGCGGAAGAATCACTTCTCGTGTGTTGTTTACAATACTCCTATTAATACATCCGAGAATGGTGTTTGCTTTTTTTGCAACAATGTTACATTGTTGACTTAAATTTAGCTTGTGGTTCACTATGACACCCAGATCCCTTTCTGCATAAAGGAGAACTGAAGTTGGCTGTAATTTGCACAGGGCCTCTTGCAAAATAACACAAGATGTTTATTCCCTGCATATAAGTGGGTTCCCTGCACTTATGTGTCTGCCTTGCATCTCTGCTCACCACAGGGATTCTTACCTGACTCCGCTCAGGCTGTTGTGACTGCTCAGCAATGCCTGTCTGAGGTGAGAGCAAAGTGGCAGAGCTGAATTATAATGTACCAAATTGGCGAAGTTGCTTTCTGCAGCGGCCATCTTCCTAGATACTATAGTAATTGGTACTCTGGCAATACTTGGTAGGTCCTCAAAGGTATTGCCAAGACAAGTCGCAGAAGGGTGGGTGCAAGGTGGCTTTAAATTACTTTTCTAGCCCCTTGATCTAGGAGGCTTGCGAGCCATCTGCCAAGCAAATTGTGTAAAGTAGAGCAGCCATGGGCAGCTCTAAATTATGCTCAGCTTTTTGCTGCCCTTATAAGTTTCTCTAGCAGTGAGGGTATTATTTCCTTTTGTCCCCAGGAACACCCACCATCCCCTACCTAAGATTCTGTAAACTTCATTGTAAACACCTTTCATCCAGAAAACCCCCAAACTGCTTTGCAAACTAGTCTATATATTTGTGGGGCTCACGTCTCTGAGCATCACTGAAGTAGCAGCCGTCTCTTGGCGCAATCTCGTTCCTGTTTTTGGCAGCCTAGCACAGCACTACACCACTAACTAGCACAAGCAGATACAAATAAAATGAATTAAAACCACGGGGGGAGAAATTTGGAGGGTTTGTATGTAACAGTTCCGATGAATTCAGCAAAAGGCTAACACCACACTACGGCTCGCCTAAAAGGTGTAATAAAGGATCCTTTAATGCCCTCGAGAAAATAGGACCCCAGTCATGCCTCTCACCCTAAGTACAATAGTTCATCATTTTAATTGTGTTCCTTCATGACTGATCGTTTGCTTCCTGTTTTCAGACTGGCTGCCCCAGTCACTGTATTGACTAAGTGGACCCTTCACTATTCCCTTCTGTTCCAAGGCCCTCGTTCCCACAGGCTGCATGTCTATGCTGTTGTGTTAGCTGTGTGGCCAACACTTAATGGGTAGTGTGGGTGAAGTTAGATGTGAGTTCCAGGATTAAGTTCTAATTAAGTTCCTGGACACGAATCACTTCACAAACTCCACTTAGAGGATTTGTCTAATTGACTGAGGAAATGGTTTGAAATGGAAGAACGTTTCTTTTCATTAGTGTTCAAATGAAGTGCAAATTATAGAACTTTGAAGCCTCCATATTTCCTAAAGATAAAAGCTTTTTTTAAAAAAAATGGGAGCTGAACTTTGTTTTAAATCAGAAACAAATATATTTTTATGCAGGGAGAAAAGTTTGGGCAATTTTCTGCATGAATAATTTGAAAGCGGCTGATAACTAGTTTAGTGAAGGCGGGCTTTTATTTTTCAAAGTCTTGGGAGACTTTTTTCTTTGTTTTATAGAGTAGAGGCTGATGGGGAAGGGAGAAAAGAAATTTCCTGGACTCAGTAGATGCTTTTGGAGCTGAGCTGAGATTTGCAGTCCTGGGGCTCTGCCCGGCTCTTCCCACTTCTCCGTGGTTGTAAGAGAGCCCCTTTGTAAGAGCCATCTAGTGGTGCCAGTGTATGGTGGTGGGTTTAGGGTTCGGGGCCCACTGCTGATAGGTCAGTATAAGAACTAAAGAGAATAGATGATAGATGCCTTTTACGCGGCAGCTTGTCATCCAACCTGGGGAGTGGCAGGGCACAGATTGGCTGCAGAAACAGTGGGGCAAGGCCATGAACTGCCGTGGCTTCCCTCCCACACACTGGAGAAGCATAGAACGCCCTCCAAAAGCTACTCGAGTCAAAGGGCTAAAGAAGTCTCCTTAGAATTGACTCAAAGCCACTCTGCTACCTGGAATGTGGGCGGGTGTGTTTATCACCTTGTCGCAGATTGCATCCCCCACTGGCCCCTCAAGTGGGGAGAATTTGAGGGACACAAATACGGGCGGGACTTTGCAATGTTACTGCTTTAGTCGACACCGCCCTTCAAGCCAGGGCAGCACAATCCAGCAGACACAAAGTTAGGACAAAGGCCCTCAGGTCAGGGCAGTCTGGCCTAGTTGTAGGAGGAAGTGGAGGGAATGGCGCCCGAGTAGGGGGGCTCAGGCCCTCCCGCTCCACTGAGCTCCAACTCAGGGCCCTAAGGGTGCAGGGGTTATGGCACCCTGCCAGCAGGGATCCTGACCGAAACACACCGACTTCTGGCCACTCTACCCCAGACCCTATAACCCAGGTCTCCTGGGCTGCTTCCTACCTGGACAAAAGGTGTTCTTCCTGCTTAGTCCTGGGTCTGGCCCTGGTACCCCCTCTGCCGGGGAACTCTGGGATCCACTCGCTGCAGTCCACGTCGGCAGGTTGGCCTCAGGGTGGTAGTCACAGTATGGCTACTCCAGCTGACTACTCAGAGCTTCCCTCTCCTGCAACTTGGGACTGACCACGCTCCTGGGAGGGAGCTTTAGGCAGAGGTCCTTCCTCCTCCCAACTGAGCTGTGCTGCCCTCCTTTATACTGGGGCAGCAGCTGGAGCATGCCCACAGCGTTTGCTGGGCTTCTTTAGTGCAGGGTAGGCTCACCCTCCCCCCCACCTCTTGCATGTCTGCTTCATCCCCAACCTAGTGATGTGGGTTGGAGTACTGGGCTCTGGATTTTTTGGCAGCTCCGTTATATCATGCTCTCAGCCCTGTGCTTTGGAGCAGTTGTGCATGCGCGTTTGAGGCAGAGGACCATATCTATATTTCGTATATATTTGCTTAGCTACTTTCCCTCCGATTAGAATTTGATGTCTCAATTGTTATATTATTGGAGCACGGTAGGTGTACTTCACAAATATCTAGCCTTGTATATCCTGCAGTGGATGTGCTGCATAATGTGATGGACATCAGGTAAGAAAACGACACTGCATTCAAAGATTAGTCTTATTACATTGTGTAACATATTGACTTGTACGCTGCTCAAACGGTAATTGACCATGTGCTAATACGACCTATACTACACCTATTAAAAACAAAGTGCTTTTGATTAAAGTCACTATATAAACAAACGGAATGCATCATAAAGCAATGCAGAACCAGCATATTGAGCTTATACATGAATGCTACTTCTATGAAAGGAATGAGCAATGGATGTATTTTTAAGCTTCCTACAAAAGTTACTTTTTGTCTCTCATTTTGGCCATTGCACATTGAAGAATCTCATGGAACTGTTCTGTCACAAAAATATAGTCAACGTAAGCTGTGTGCAGCTCTGATCCTTGTTCCTGAAGGTGTTTCTTCTCCCCTGAGATGAGATTAATGGGCCTGATCACAGCAGTAAAACCATAAAACCTTAAATGAAAAACTGATAGTAGTGTGTGCGATGGGGAAGATACAGAGACCGTCTCTGAAGAATGAACTTTGAAGAAAGTGGGCATCCTCCCAACTATTATCCAAGATGTTTTGGGTCAAAGTAACAGTTGGTTTAACTCAGCAGATTTTAATGGAGTGAGTTCAAAGCTTAATTCAGCCCTGCACCTCCATCTCCTCATCACACGCACTGTGACAGAGTGGCTTGCCTGTTGGCCACGGTACTATAGAGCGACCTCTGGCCATGAAGGGCTTTTGGGCGGTGACCATTTACATTTCATGCATACACAGATATAGTACATATCATCGGGGAGGTCTACACTCCTACTTAAGTTGATCTAACATACATTGCTCAGGGGTTTTAAAAAGCCATCCCCTGAGTGATGCAATTTACAGCAACCTATGCGCTGTCCACACTGGTGCTATGTCAGCAGGAGATGCTCTTCCCGCTGAACTCGTTTCCACCTCTTGCGGAGGTGGAGTGACTATGACAACAGGAGAGCGCTTTCCCAGTGGTGTAGTGCATCTTCACCAGACACACTATTGTGATGCAGCTGTGCAAATGAGTACTTCCAGAGTAGAGCTGGCCTTTGCAATGTATTTTGAAAGTACTGTTCTTTGTGGTAACAGCTCGTCCCTCTTGTGGCCTGCTCACAAAAGAACTCGGACAAGAGGAATCTGAAATATAAACTCAGGTCCACACAACAGGAAATAATCTGTGCTGGTGAGCAGGGGTTTACTCTTTCCCATCCTAAGACCATGCTGTGTAAGTGGAGGAGTGAAGCTGGGACAGCCCTGTGACAATAGCAAATATTTCGCCACCTTCTGACTATCCCGTTCCTTTTAATCCTGGCTTCTGATGCCATGTGCAGAGCATCCTGGGGCAAACGTCGGCTTCACTGAAAGTGGCTATGATTTCTGGGTAACTGTAAAAATGATTTATTGAGCTGTGAAATTCCCACAAGATACAGCGTGTCTGTTTGATTAAATCCCCCAGAAACTATTAGTCATGAAAATCTGGATTCACGATGGTAAGAGCCAGAATAGCTGGTTGCTGTATTGTATGGATCCATTTCACATAAGTTCTATTTCTGTACAACGTCATAGAATGGTGCAGGATTTGTAATCTATAGCTGAACTTCTTGGGGTGATGGGAGAAGAGGGAGAAAGCTGTGAGGTTTTTCTCCAGAAAATGGCATCAAAGTTGGCACATGGATCCTCTTTAACTCCTTCTCTCAGCAGCTGGAAACCTCAGCTGATCTGACTTGCGTGAACAATGCCAATATGAGACGTATCAGTGATTGGGGTGGGGATGGGGAGGACCATCTGAGGATCACTGGTAATTTATGGAGAGGATCCCTTTTGACATCTATTTGACGCTGGTGCTGGGAGGAGAGTCTGGTAATCCGCTTACAGGCACTCGTCTCCCCTGGGACCTCTTAACAAATAAGTGCAGAAGCTAAAGGTGGAGCATGATGCTGCTCTTTCCAGCAACATTTATCTCTGCAGAGTATGTAGCCCTTCTCCTGACTCTGGCCCCATGTGTAAAATGCCTGTAGGCACCCAGCTTTGCACCACCTCTCATGCACTGCCTCGAGACAAGGGTGAAAGGCTCTTCCCGTGGGGAACAGTGGTACAAAGTTTGACTCGGAGCAGATCAAATGGGACGCTTTGTTCTTTTCCCGCAATGCCTGTTGCTGCTTTTTCCTGAAGAATGGTCAAGAAAGCTAGCTGTTGAAAACGGGATCTTGGAGAAGAAAAAGCAAAAGGGCCTGACTCACACTGCACTTCTAGTGCTTTCACAGCATTGTTACTCCTTTGAGCTCAATGGAGTTACTTTTTCTGGTTCATACTAGTAGCAATGGAGGTCAAAATTAGGCCAATAAGTTGTAGATCTAAAGTCCGTCCTCAGCATTGTATCTTGTAATTTATTGTAAATGCCGGTGAGACAAACATGATTGCAGTACTCTGATTCCAGGACTTCGCTGCTGTGAAAATGCCTTGCATGTATTTACCACATTGGTATGCCATCTTGCAGTCTGTGGGTTAACTTCACCGCTGTGTTAGAGGGTGCAACTCTTTTGGTTTCAGTGGAGTTAGATCTGTTTGCACCAGCACAGATTTTGTGCAAGCTGGAACATGCACATCTGCAATATAAAAATATACACAAGATACATTCAGGTGATAGTTGTGGGAGATATTTAACACATGCCTATGTCGTGTGTTAATAGCAGTGCACACAAGCTGTGTGACCTACTCCCTGATCCATCTTCCTGGGACATATTTGAACATCCTAAATCCCCGAGCAGCTCCAGGCAGCTGCCATTTAACAGTCAAAAATTCTTCTTCCTACTCCTCCATTAGTCTCTCCCCAAAATGGAATCTCCTTGGAATTAGACCTGGCCAGGACAGGTAAGATTCAGCCCTGCACCAGTGACCGCATTCCAGGGGATGATGATGTTATCCAGATTTAATATCCATATTTTAAGACCCTGAAGAGCTAGAAACAGGAGTTATAAGAAAAGGGAGAGTCATCGCATCCTAACAAAACACAGCACTCAGTTCTAGTTCTGAAAGAGCCTGAGATGTTGGATTTGAAAGTTTGTTGCCACTTCACCCATGGGTGAAACGGAGACATCCTGGAATGTAACACTGAAGCAGTGTACCAGAGCCCACTAATCAGGGTGCTGGAAACTTTGCGGTATGTTTTGCAAGTCACTTTGTGCCCATTTCAAAATTGGAAAGAGGTCGCTTTTCACTTTTGGAGATGTTAGATTATGATCTGGTTTGGGTTCCAAGTGAGGCCTTTGATTAATGCTGCTACATTTCTCTCTGTAACTGCACTCCTGGGTCAGTCCTCACATTAGGTCCAACTTAGCTTCTCGAGGAGGTGATGGGTATTTTGCAGGGAGGGGCAGTGGAGTGGCTTTTTGGTGTGGACATTGCAAATTGCAAATGATGTGTCCAGTCCAGAGCAGGTGTCATGTTGCTGGTTGAGATGAATATTTGTGAGCAGTGTTGCTCTTATAGAGTATAATTGGTTAACAACCTGAAAACCAGCTGGAAGAAAAGCTCCATTACTTGGGGAATCAACCGCATAGAATGGTCATCGTGGTCATAGGCCTGATCTTCCTAAGGGCATTATCTTTGCTTTGTCTCCCATGCAGCTACTCAATAGCCCTTCCCTTTAGAAGCTGAGAGCAAAGCTGAATTGGACGTACCTCATTCATCATAGACCAGCTAGTGCCCAGCATCCTATCTTAGGGGCTTAGTTAGCGACAGTGAGATCAAATGGAGCAAAAGAAAATTAAAGCTGAATTTCAAGCAAAAAGCTGTCTGTGTTGCAGTCTAGACATGGTGGATTAATCTTCCAGGGGAAGTGTGGAGGCAGTCCCAGAGCCTGAGTCATTTAAAATTGAACAGTTCAGAATACTATAGTATATTCTGTAGGGAGAACCTTGCGTGTGTAGGGGAATTGAGAAACAATCTTCTGCGTGTAGAAAGTCTGCGCTCCATCCATCTGTCACAGTGAAATGGATACCTCAGGTCCAAATATTCTTGAGAGTCTTTGCACAGTCCCTACACAAGTACAAAACTTCCTGAGTTCACATCAGGGCTGTGGAAGAGAAGCTGAAATGATGAATCCGTGATGAGATACCAATTGTCTTTGGAGCTGTAACTTTTTATTTAAACAGTTCACATTCAGGTTGGGTTTTTATTTAAGTGAATTTATTGTGGGACTGGAGGTGAATGGAGTGAGGAGAGGAAGAGCATTTAACTGACTCCAAACTCTTGTGTTCCTGAGAAATAACAGATGATATGAAATGCTTAAGTCTTTCATTTTTATCTAATAAATATGCTATGGGTGTCTTAGGGCCTTTTCTGTTCTTGTGGAAACAGCTGTTAGCCCTCTCTAGTGCCATGAAAATACAACATACTATATGAGTGCTAAGTGTTTGTTTATTTTATTCACAATTGGACAAAAATTAGTAAATTTTCATTCTATGGTGATGCTGTTCAGAGAGGGGAAATTATCCTCAAAGGAACTCTTTAAGAAATAAGTACTCTGCATTTTTGTTTTTTTGCTCATCAGGCAGTCTTTAAAATATATGATCGTATAACTCTGGGTAATGTGACATGTCATTGAACCACTAACATACTGTAATAATGGAAAATAAATACCATTTTTAGATCCTTGGGTGTGCAGCACTCTACAAATGTTATGAGACTTGAATAAAAAAAATAACATAGCGTGAATGCAGAGAATGGGCAGAGTTGTTTGTTTGGGCTTCTGGAGAATGTCATCTTGGTTCAAAGTGTATTTTAGCATTGTGACATTACCAAGGGTACAATCTAGACTGATGAACAGTTATCTTCTTAATTCTCCAACCTCGGGTGCTTTTTATACTGCTTTGTTGTGAAAGCTGCCACTTGAAGTCTGCTCAAACCCAGCCTCCAGTACATAGGTTGGTTACTCCCAGTTGTATCATAAGTGTGCTACAGCCAACCACCCTTGAATTATACTGCAGAGCAACACCAGCAAATTCCCAGTCCCAGGCTTCCCACATAAATGTGCTTTGTACTGCTCAGCTCTCTCCTGGACCATACAAATGTATGTAATGTCTGTCATTTTATTATTAGAAAATGATGTGCACAAATCCTATTATCCCAAATAGAATTTCCCAAATACTTCAATCAAAACACACTGGTTTAAATAAAACAATCAAATGAGTTTTTATTAACTACAAAAGATAGATTTTAGACACTGCAAGTAATGAGGCATAAAAGCCAGAATTGGTTACAAGGAAATAAAAGTAAAACACAACTAATGCCTAATTTAACAAGCTCAGTGAATTCAAAGTGAAAGTCTTTCTCACAACAGGTTTTAGCAGTCTTACTGGCTGAACTTCTTTCAGTTCAGGTCCCTTCTTCAGTCCAAAGATGTTCCCTTTGTTCTTTGGGTGTTGTGGATGCTGTTTGCAGTGAGAAAGGGAGGAATAATTAAGGATGTTTCCCCTCTCCTCTGATAGTTCTGTGTCTTCTTTGAGAATCATCTCCAGCTGAGGTGCAGGAGACAAAGTCGGTATAGATGGGAACCCTGAGCAATTTATTTGTCGTGATCTAGATTTTGCTTAGTTCGTACTAAATTTTTCTAGTTCGAATTAAGTTAATTCAAACTAACTAAAATTAGTTTGAATTAGTTAGTTTGAATTAACTAATTCGAACAAACTTTAGTAAGTTCAGACATAGCCTCTGTATTTCAGCTACTGCCAGTGAATGGCTTAAATTGTTGCAGATGAACACTGCTTGTCTGAGGTGTATTTTAAAGGGTAGCACTGGGAGCTCTCTTGGCTTCTCATAGCTGTAAGGATATTGCAGTGAATTGCTTTCAGATGTATGCCGACATAGGTAGGTGCTTCGTGCTTTGCCCGGATGGCTGTGCATATGGGACTGCAGCAGGTTATCTATGTTGACATTATCTGTTTGCATGGAGCCTGTCCTGTTAACAAGATATAATTGCATACTTGGTTCTTCACAGAGACTCATTCTTTATTCAACACGTTTTCTTTCTGTTTCCTTTAGACATTCAAATCTTGTTTTTTCCTATTTCTTTCAAGACAAAGAACCTCTCCCCTTCTTCAGCTCTACAACTTTAAAGAATCTTCTATAATGCAAAAACTATCGGGGGGTTGGAAATGGGTGTGTCGAAGGTACAGAATTTACTTTAATCTCTTCAATGATTGGGTTAATTCCAAAAATTCTTTAAAATATTTGTACATAAAGTATGCACCGCAGGACTTGCAATGGCATAATGTCACAATAATCATTTTCATGGAGAAGCTATTTGTGATGTTTACTGTACATACAATAGATATGGCCATATACCTACACAGAAACCCAGCTAAACCTCACACAGACATAACTGGTGATCTTCTACTTTAGAAACACGGGCCTCTGCAACATGAACTAAAGGAGCATCTCCATTAGTTGTTGATGGTTTTAAATTTACTATGCTGTCTTCATACCTCATTGATCAGGCCTGATTCCGTGTGGCATTAACACCATAAAGTTATTACGCCACCAATTCATAGAAAAGGCCACGAAGTGCAGCAAGATGCACTTTAATAAAGTTTCAAGTTCAGAGGCTCTTTTTATTAGTCTGGAGTCTGTGTCCATTGGTCTCCGCCTTCCCACATAACATCAGAAATACTTCAGATGCCTTTCAGCAACATAAGGGTATAGAAGAAACTTTTAAAACCAAAATAAGCACACCATATTGTGAGGAGAGGTTAGTTGGAAGTTTTGAAAATAAGGAAAGATTTCACTGATGGTAAAAACAAACTATATAAGAGATGAATCCAAGAGGTCTCACAGGATTTAGAAGTTTATATGGGAGTACAAAATAAGGCTGTTGCCATTTACAACTCCCTTTGTTCGCCCAGTTCCATGATGCATCCTGGTAGCCTTATTGGGGAAAGTCCAAAGAAGACTAGAAGATCCAGGGATTATTTCTAACAGACTGTTGTGGTAACCAGCAGCAAAATCCTCACACAACTGAATTTAAAAAAAAAAAAGTGGTGAAAGACGCATGCTTTCTGTGGTCAACCAGATGTTAGTTTTAAGACTGGAGGCCAAAATAGTCTACTTTGGCATCTAACTTAAAGGTTTCTAGCAAACATCTTCAGCAGAAAGATCTTTATAACTAATTATACTCTTCACCCTGGTTAGAGGGCCCTATTTTAATCTGCTCCTATTCGGCACATCTTAAGATCCAGAACGCTTTCAAAAGAAGTACCTTTTATTGTACTGGGAGTTATTCCCATGCAGGTGGAGGAGAGAAGATTGGACATGATGGAGTACTGTGTATTTCTGAGATGCAGCTAATTAGATGGCTTCATCCTGGATGAGAGAAGAATTTGGGAAGGAGCTGATAAGAGTCATAAGGAATAGACTTGGCACAAGCAGATTCAGGCTGATACAGATGACCTAAAGAGGCTGCTTGCTTTTGTTGTGCACCAGGACACTTAGCTTAGCTAGTATAGACACAGTCTAAGTCGACTCTGTTAAATTGACTTAACAAGGTTGACTTAAAGTTGACCTTGTTAAGTCGACTTAGAGCATCTACACCAAACACTCCAGTCAACTGCCTACATTCACACTGGCAGGTGCTAGGTCGAGGGAGGAGAATCACAGCTGGGGAAGATCGGGCTGGGGAGAAGGGAGCCACGGCTTAGGGGAGATGGGGGCTCGGGGGAAGGGAGAGCCGCAGCTGGGGAGATGGCTCTGGGGCTCCAGCTGCGGGGGAGCCCCCATGGCCTTGGGGCTCCAGCCGCAGGGGAGCCCCCATGGTCCTGGGGCTCCAGCCGCAGGGGAGCCCCCATGGTCCTGGGGCTCCAGCCTCACGGGGTTGCCGGCTCCTGTGTGGCAGAAGAGCCCCAGCCACAGGGAAACTCCCAGGGGTTCCCCCACAGCTGGGGCTCTTCTGCCACATGGGAACCGGCAACCCCATGCGGCTGGAGCCCCAGGGCTGCAGGGTTCCCCTGCGGCTGGGGAGCCAGCAACCCATCTCCCCGAGCTGCGTCTCCCTTCTCTCCAGACTATCCCCCAGTCTGGAGGCCAGTTAGGTTGACTGAGGACATTAGTTTGACTTAGGGCATCCACACCACTTTAAGTCGACTTAACAAATCAACTTACGCATTGTTGACCTAAAGAGTGGTAGTTATCAAGTCGACTTAGGGAAGTGCTTAAGTCGACTTAATAAATGTCCGGTGTGGATGCGGCTTTGTGTAGGTCAACTTAAGCGTCGTTAAGTCGACCGAAGTTGCAAGTGTAGACATAGCCTTCCATTGTAATGCCGTTCACTTATCACAATTACAAACATTGACAAACCATTTTAGGGGTCAGAATATGTGCCTCCAAAGGAGTCCACAACAAAAAATCTTTGAGAAGAAAGAACTGGTGTCTCCACCTGTTGAAAAGCACACCCAGTGCTTAGTTAAAACAACAGTGATAGCTGGTAGATCTTTCTTTTGGCTTAGAAGTAGTGTTTCTACAGAAGCAACTGGTAGGAAACCAGATTCCTATTGCTTTTATATCAAGAAAACTTACAGAACAGAGCTCTGACGAAGAGGAAGTTGTAGCAGTGACTTGAGGCAGTGAATGGCTTAATGAATTTTTCCTTTTGGGTTGGGTTTTAAAATAAAAACGGATCATAAGCACTTAGTGGATGGCCCTGTTGTATACATATGCAGCCAAATGGCTGCCTTTCCCCCTTGCCACTCCCTCCCATGAGACAAAGGTTCTGCCTATTGCAATTTTATTTCCAAATCAGACACATCCCAGAGCCCTGAAGAAACAGTCACTAATGGATGATGAAAAGACCTATTAGAGAGAGAAGTCAAGGTCTACTATGACTTTGTGAAGACAGCAATTTCAGCATCAGCTAATCAACGTCAGCAAATTACAGATGCACAATTAAAGAGCCTTGCAAGAAATCTGCTTGACTCTGCCAAACAGGATGGAGTCAAAAGAATAAGCCTCCAACATATATGCTACATATTGACAAGACCACAGCAACTTCCATATAGCTGATGGCTTGTTTATGAAAGTACAGCAGATTTTTATATCTTTTTGGAAAGCAGCTCTTTTTCCAAAATTCACAGTTGACATATGATTAGGACTGAACAGATACATTCATGCCATAGAAGATTGAAGAAAAAACAGCCATTGGAACCATCACTTTCTGTAGTTTGCTGACAGACAGTGGCAATGAATAGCAAGAGATTTGTTTATCTGGAATGGACACGCATGCGTTATCACAGATGACTTTCTCCAGGTGTAATGAGAGTTAGCAAAACTTGCAGAGACCTCTTCTACACAAGTCATACAGAAACTCAAATCAGTATTTGCAGGACGTTGTATCCTTGAAATCCTGATTTCTAGTTCCTCAATTTACACCATCAACATTTTGTAGCATTTGCACATGATTTTTGCTTCTGGATATCACTTTAGTTGCCCACTTTAAAAATGCAGCAAGCAAGGGGCTCATAGAAAACCCCTCTTTTTATATGGGCAATACTGTTAATTCTGGTATTTTCTCTGGCAGAATTTCTGCTGAGATGACGACGACTTAGGACATTTCTCTGCCTGGTACAACTTTAACCCAAGTGTCTAGCATGGAGAGAATCTAAAGGAAAAGTGCTGCAAGAAAGATTTTGCAACAACCAGATTTCAGTGTTCACAAAAACCAAAATATTACCAGAGCTGAGCCCAGGACAGAAGAGATGTCCCCAGAGGTAGGGAACGTTTCTGAAATCAAAGGCAATTCTCTCTCTCAGTAGAGGTTCCAAAAGGATTTCTCCACTGTAATCAAGTATATTCCCACACAGCAAAGGAGACTTGTAAGTGCCTTGATAGAAAGTGGGGTCATTGAACAGCAAATTCTGCAGGGAAGCTCTTAAGAAGTGATGGAAACCCTCAGATCAGTGTCTTCCATATCCCCATCTGTGCCTGATCCACTGAGGATATGAGTCTGCTACGGCACTTGGCTGTAGTATCTTGCTTTCATATTCAACCGGAATTACTCTTTAAGTCTTTTCCAAGCATATTCAGTATGTCACCTGATTCTCAGCGTGGGTGGGAGTGTTAGTTTAGTGGCACAGATTCCGTAACAACCATTTCAATACGATACCTCATTTGGTTCTTCTAGCACGCTGTGCCTTCCACTCTGGTACCATGTAGTATTCTGCAGATGTGCAGGTTAGCGTCATTATGAACAGGAACTATGTACAGAAATCGCCTTGATTGCCTTGACCGATCAGTTGAGATTGCGCTAATCTCTTGTTTGGTCCATCCTTCGCCACGCTTGTTCATATCTGCTTGTCAGAAAATCATCCCACCTCTTTCGAGGCCGGCCGGGTGGTCGCTTCAGTTCTTGTGGATACCATTCGGATACAGCTGCGGTTCATCAGTTATCGCTGAGTCGGGCCATATGTCCTGCCCGCCGCATTTTGCTGAGGCTGCTCTCAACCACAACGTCTCACACTCCTGAGTGTTGCCTAATTGTTCCATTGGGCATGTGATCACGGAGTGAAATGCCCAGAATCGTTCCTTCTATCAATCTCTCCATGATAGATGGTGGTTGTTCTTCAGTCTTTGTTGGCGACTATGTTTCACTGCCATATAGCACCGCTGGAAGCACGGTTGAATTGAAAAAAATCGCCAAATAGTTTTGCTGATCTTTCCTTGGAGGATGTCCCTGATACTATTGAATGTGCACCATCCAGTTTTTCTTCTTCGTGACAGTTTGCCTTTCAGATCATGACGCATGTTGACTTCCTGGCCCAAATAAATGTATTTGTCAGCTTCTTCAATCTGCTCTGCTCCAAGAGTTATTTGGGTTCTTAGTAGGACATCTGATCTCACCTATTTTTTTTTTCACTGGTTCATTTTAGTCTGACTTAACTATTTTTTGTATCCAGTTCTTTAAGCATTCTCTGAAGCTGGGTGATATTTTTTGGCAATCAGAACTATGTCATCTAAGAATCTACTCGCTGTTGATGTTGATCCTGCCTTTCAAGTCCACTCGTCAAAAAACTGCTTTTAGATGGGCTGTGAATTTCGGTGAAATGGAGTCTCTTTGTTTCACGCCCTTCTCAATGGGGATTTGAAGGGGAGTATCAAACAGTGATATATCCATGCTGCAGCCAGAGTTCACCTCCTTTAGTAATTTAATGTATTTCGTGCTGATGCCCTGTTCTGTGAGAGCTTTAAGAACAGCATTGGTCTCCACGCTATCGAATGCTTTCTTGTAGTCGATGAAGGCAATATATAAAGGGAATTTGTATTCCCTCAAACGCTCCAGTAGTTGGTTTAGAGTGAAGATATAGTCCATTGTGCTGTAATTCCTTCGAAAACCAGTGTGATCTCTAGGTTGCTGTTCATCCAGACTTTGTGACAGTCGAGTCATTATTTTGATGAACAGCTTGTAGACATGTGAAAGCAGGCAGATTGGGTGATAGTTCTTTAGATCTTCTCGATCACCTTTTTTATGCAGTGAGATGGTATTGGACTCTTTCCATCTAGATGGAATCTTCTGAGTTTCCAGGTAGCGGTTCAACCTTTGAGTGAGAGCTTTCCAGAGTTCCTGGCCTCCTGATTTAAGCAGTTCTGCTGTTAGACCATCCTTCCCTGGAGCTTTCCCCCTTTTATTTGATTAACTGCATGACGAACTTCACCGATGAGAACCGAGGGTATGTATTCGTCGGTTTGTTGAAGTGATGGCATTGGGACATCTATACGGGACATGAACAGCTGGGTGTAGAAATCTCTGCAGATTGCTTCCATCCCTGTTTGGTCAGTTATTGATTTTCCGTCCCCTTTCTTCAAAGCCGATAATGATGATCTGTACAATGCCAGTTCCCGTTTACATTTTTTGAGACTCTTGTGATCTTCAGCAGCTTTTAGGAGCTTTTTGCATCGACATTTTTTGAAATCTTCCTTCAACTTCATTCGTATGTACAGAAATATGGTGGTAAAACTTCATACTGCTCCATATAGCTGCAGCCTATGACTACTCTGTTCCAAGCTTCCTTTTTTTTTTCCCTAGCAAAAAATTGTGTTCCAGGGAACCAAAGACTGCATCTAGAATGCACATGAAGTGACTTACTCTATAGCATCGCAGCTATAGAACCTGGCTGTGTAGCTCAAAGTGTAGAGACATGTTTCTACCCATTGAATTGCTGTGTTAGCCAACATACAGCCATCACAAGTGCACTTCTTGAAAGACTAGTAATTTCAACTAAAATACTTGATATTGAGAAAAGGGGTTATCTATATTCAAGTATTACAGAGAGATCCATTTAAATAGTTTTGAGAGTAAGATTTCATTCAAGCTGAAACTAGCCATAAAGCCTTTTATCCTCCACTGTCTAGAAAAATTCAGGCATCATTGTAACAAGGACTTTAACAAAATGTAGAGGGGAATACTAGATTCATTCTTTCTTTCCTTGGAGCCTGGTGCTGAGTCCATTGTTGTCCTTCTCCGTGATCAAGGGAAGGGATTGCAATAGTACATAGGCCAGTACAGTTGGGCTGTGCTTTGTGACATGAGGGTTTGGGTCTATGCAGTCTTGTTTCTCTTACTCCCAAGGTGAAGTGACACACCAGATTGATGCTCATGACTTTCATAAGGCTTTCATTAACCCTGAAGCCACATATTGCTGTAAACAAAGCTAAGGAGTCAATGTAAATGAAATACATTCCCAAGAACCCACTATGTTCAAATGAATGGCATCTAGTATCATACAACAAACTTCCACATAGCATGACCTTTATCTTCACTTCAAGCAAGCTTGCCTACCTTACTGTGCATTGTATTCCTTACTAGCCACTTTGTCTCTTTTCTATTGGCTTGCCTTTATGGCATCCTTTCTAGTTAGCATACACTTATCATACAGTTACATTATTATTGTGCATAGTATCTTATAGACAGAAAAAGACACGCTGCTATACAGAGCAGCCTACAACAAGTGACCATTAACAATGAACTCCAGGACTGGCTTTTGCACAAGATGATCTGCAGAGTATTTGCCATCACTGAAAAAGATGAAGGTCCAGCAGTTCAAATGGGGAAATGACATTGCCCAGAATGGAGTAATACAGAAACCACAGTAGGATTAGCTTTCAGATGGGGCTAAGTTGAGCAAAGGAGCCCATATTGAGATACTTGCTTGAGGTAAATTGCTAATTATGGTATGTATGTAGTGTGCGTATGGGGGGGAAGGAGAGGGTGTCACAGACTCGCATATAAAATCAAGTCTGCCAAAATAAATCTAATCAGTCTTCCTAATGATTTCTTGTATTACCTTTTAGAGCTGTGAGGTTTCCTAGTTGACTGGGAGCTGGTTAGCTGGTGCTGTTTTTTTAAAGGGAGCTGAAAAAATATTTTACCCAAGCAGCGGATTATTGAAACATTTAGACAGCAACAGCATTAGATCTTCCTGACTGTCATGCAAAAATGGCGCTGCTTGGTATGAAAGCAACTTGGCAACGTATAAAGGCTTGATGTCAGTGATACTAGTTTAGCTTTCTCAGATAATCTTGGAAATTGCTGGTAGAAGCAATTTTTAAGAAGGTCTATGAAAATGGGCTCAGAGGACTGTGGAGCCATAATGTGTTTTGAATAAGCAGATTTTTGGATTGTCTCATCATGGCTGCACACTTGGGAAATGTTCTCTCTGCATGTTGGAAGCTAGTCTGCCAATGCTTTTTGCAGCAAATGAATCAACCACATAAGGGACTCTCAGGAGTGGATAGAAAATAAGACAAAGTACAGTGCCGCTCTATAAATCCCTGGGTGCACCCACACCTGCAATATTGCATCCCTTTCTGGTTGCTCCCTCTGAAAAATGATATAAGAAACGGTTCAGCGGAGGGCAACCATGATCAAAGATATGGGATGTCTTTCATGTTAGGAGACACTAAAAGAATTAGGGATGTTCAGCTTAGAAAAGACAGACTAAGGGGGAAGATGTGACAGAGCACTATAAAATCATGAATGGGGTGGGAAAGATTAATAAAGTATATTACTTAACTGTTCCTACAAAACAAACACTAGGGATCTGCCAATGAAATTAACAGGCCATAGGTTTAATACAAATGGGTAAGCTGGGTTTTTTTGTGTTTAATTTCCTCACAATGCACGATTAACCTGATTAACTCATTTCCAAGGAATTTAACAGAGTCCTGTGGCACTTTTAAAGACTAACAGATTTATTTATCGCATGAGCTTTCGTGGGAGAAAATCCCACTTCGTCCGACGTTTTGAAGATAGGAAAGTTACAGAGTGGGAGGAATTTAGTGATGGTTAAAAGCACAACTGGGTTTAAAAAGCCTGGGAATTTATAGAGGCTAGGTCATCAGTGGCTACTAGCCAGGTGCTCAGGGGCATAACACTGTGTGCTTGGGATGCTTCTAAACCCCTGACTGCTGGAAGTTGTGAAGAGAAGATGGTGGATCTTTCCAAGTGTTGTGCTATATGCGCTCTCCTTGAAGTTTTGGCACTGGCCACTGTGGGAGACAGGTTGCTGGGCTAGATGGATCATTGTTCTGGCTCACAATGGCATTTCATATGTTCTGTCTTTGGTATTCATTGCAGATGGGGTGGGAAGGGTGGAATCTCAGTTTAAAAATAACTTTATGAACTTTTAGCACTATAGGCCAATGGCTGTCGGCCTGGTATACAGGTCTTTAATGCCTGTCAGCTCTAGAAAAATACTTAGAGATGTAACAATATATGAGGGGTCCTTTCCTATAACTGTTTGTATTATTGGAAACAATCCTTCACAGGCAAGGAAATGGGTTGAGTCACCTAGTAATACTGTGTCGTCTCTAATATCTATCATCCCATAATGTTTTGTAAACACTTCTGTTTACAGTGATTACTATTTTTTTAAATCAACATTTATCAACAGTTAACCCATTACATTACATACATTACATCATGTACATCTTCAGGCTGAGGACAGTTTCTTACTATGTTTCTTTGTCTACCATAACGGAGTTCCAGTCTAGGTTGGGGTCTGCAGATGCAACCATAATACAAATAAATAATTAATGGTGATAGTCACACTATTCTCAACACTCAAGTGGGTAATAATTAGTGAGTAACTCATGCACTTTGTGAAATAATATTCTTTTTTTTTTTTTTTAAAAATAAGAGCACTCTACAGCACGTTCTTTAAAATAACTTGGGTACTGTATAAACTTAGCACTGAAGATTATCAGTTAATTTATTTCTTCCTCTTACTTAAATATTCAAAGTTGCTAAAGACTACCTTTGCCTTAAATGTCCCTGGGCCTCTTTTGTCCTCATTTATTCCATATTTCCAATTAGGTTGCAGGTTGTCAGAAGAGAAAGTTGTGTGTCTCTGTGCTCTGCTTCGGAATAAAACAAATTCTTTGCCTAGGTCAGATAAAATTCCCTATGGTGGCCTGGCAAATCCCTTGGAAGCCTCACGCACGTCTTTTAGGTTCTCATCTCACTATTGTTACTTCGGCAAAATTTCCACTGATTTCAGAGAGGTAGCAGGCTTAGCCCCTGAGTAATGGGATGCACAATTGGCCCAAAGGTCCCAGTCATAGAGGATGATGGGGATTTGGAATCCTGGGTTGTGTGGAGATGTTTACAGACAATGCAGTAGTGAACATGGGTGTGTGTGTGTGTGGGGGGGGGGGGAGTGGAATGTAAGAAGGAAGAGAAGAATTGAATACTGGGGCTTGAGTCCACCCTCCTGTCAGTAAGTCTACTGGAATGAATGCAGTTAAACTGAGGTACGGCTGGGGCAAGTAAGCCCAGAATCAGGCCCTTACTATTAAGAAAGAGCCCTTCAGCTTGCAGGAAGCCTGCTAAGCAACTGCAGTACAAGGAAAGTGCTTTGCATTCTGAGAACTGAAGAAAGAAGAGATCAGTTTTGTGTACCGAGTCTGTCTTGGCCTTCAGATGTAACCCTACTCTGCATTATTTCAGGTTCACAACTCATTCATTATTGCTTAATCCTCTGTTTCCATTGTAACTCCGGGAGATGAGGATTCATTTGAATTCTTGAAAAATCCTCATGGTTGATTCACCTTCACCCACACCAGCTATTGATGAATTAATTATAAGACAAGACAATGGATAAGAACAGCGTAAAATGCAGAGATTGAGTCCTTAAGAGGAGGTGGAGGTTGGGGAAAGGAGATGGGAAGTAAGTGAGATCCAGTCAGAAGTACAAAACTGTTTTCTTCTAGATTACTATATTATTGCTTAAACGGAGTAAACCTCTAGTGTGTCTTATTACATGAGGCTAAGTGCTTCCTTAGCTGTTCACAAACGTCTGATCGTTGGAGAGCCAAAAAACACGGGGGCTAAATTTTTTCACCCTGTGTGCTGCCTTTCTTGATGTCTTTCCTGATCTCACTGCATCTGGAGATATTCCCCTACTTTATATAGGGCCCATTCCTGCAAGATTCTAAGCAGCCTGAAATATCAATGAGATCAGCAGGATTTGAGGGTACTCAGTACTGCACATCAGTACTTGGCATCATGCAGAGTTAGGCCTTCAGGGAGCACAGAATAGATGTCCAGGCCATTCTCTTCCAGTGGGGTAACTGATTCTGGGTGCCTCACTTTGCTGGCACCCAGCTGGCGATTTCTTGGCCATGGTTTTTTAGAAAGGGTGGGTGCTTTCAACTCTGGAAAATCAACTTGCAGTCTAAAAACTGGCATGCAAAATTAGCACCTGCTTTTGGACAATGGGATGGTGAGAGACATGTGGAGAGGAGAATTTAGCCTTAAATGCAGTAAGCTTAACAGCTCTGTTTTTTTTCTGTATGGTTTGTCTGGTTTGTTTTTTGGTTTTGTTTTGTTTTGGTTTTTTTTTTTTTTTTTTGGGGGGGGGGGGGTGGATGTTGGTCAAGAGTTACTGTGGCTATCTTTTATTTCTATAGTCAGTGACATGTATTTCAGACCCTGATGGATCATGTGTTTATAAGAAACTACCAAATGTCTTAAAAAATTAATTACCACATAGAGAATTTACCATGTGAAGGCAGGGTACTTGCATGATGATAGCAGTATCATTTGCAGAGTAAATGTATTAGTCTTTGGTGTACAGTAAATTAATAACACCTGTTGTGCTGGCTACCTGATGTACTTAATTACTGAGGCAGAGACTAATTTTTTTCCAGAGTTATTGGGCATTGGGAGCTGTGAGGACAGATAATGGAATTGTGGGGAATCAGCACCTCCTGAAAATCAGGCTTTTGGTATCTAAAAATTTATAAACAGATACGGACAGTAACAAAGTTCCTCCTTTACCTCAGTGGGTTTCATGCTTCCTTCCAGTGGTGGGTCTGTTTCCCTCAGGCCTCCAGGCCTGGGAAAGGTCCTTTTCCCCCCTTTTGGGCAGGAATTTTTCCCCTTCCCACAGTCTTTGTACCCATGGGGCTCTTCCTGACCAGCATTCTTCTCCAGATCTTTCTGCTTTTCAACCACACCTTGCCTCCTCTCACATACTCCTGTAGCTCTCCTCACTCTCACACTCCAGCTACCCCCTGTCTCTGGAGGGAAAGCTTTTAACAAGTATTGGGTGGGGCCTTAATTAGCTCCAGTGTGCTAATTAACCTGGAGTAACCACTGCTCAGCTATAAGTGGAAAAGGGACTTGCTGAGCCTCGGGCTAATATATTGGCTTTCTAGAATTCTCCAGAAACCCTTCAGTCTGACCCTGTCACAGTACTTTTTTCTTCCTTGCTGGGGAAATGTCAAATTCAGGAAATTGGGATTAGAGCAAACACCGTTTTGCAACCCTCTGCTCAATCCAGAGCCATCCCTTGAGGGGAGCGGGGCCCGGGGCCAATCAGCCTAGGCAGGGCCTCTGCTCTCCCCACCCTGGAGGGGAGCATGGCAGGCCAGCTGACTCTGCCCCCCAGTGACCCCGGTCACCATTGGGGACTGGGAGCCAGCCCCAGCTGGAAACCTGAGGTCACCTACCAGCGGGGAGCCAGCCCCGCCCCAGCTGGGAACCGGAGGCCCCACGCCGATGGGGAGCTGGTTGCAGAAGCGGGCATGGAGTGGTCTGGCCCAAAGGCTGGGCTCTGCCCTCCCGCCCTGCCTTGCCTTCGGCGGGAAGCCAAAGGCAGAGGGACAGGGGGAGTGAGTGGTGCAGGCCCCACACTGCCCCGCTGATAGCTCTGGCTCAATCACAGGCGGAAGAGAGGCCGAGATCACAGATCTCCAGCTTAGGTTTTGGTGCCAGCATTTTGACAGTTTAGTCCTAACTTATAAATTCAGCCGTTCTGATAAATAATTTACTTTGAGGATTCAGTGTCTAGTCTTGCTGTTGTGACAGGGCGTACTGTCTGGATTAAATTCTGAACATGTCACCAGAGGAACAAACAATCTCTTCCTCCCTCCTGCCATCCTATTTTGAATGCTGCAGATGTCCAGTTTTCCAGATATCAGAGCACAAGTCTTTCCCATCTCTCTGTCCAGTGAGTGGTCACACTACATCTTTGTCTGTCAAAGTGACAGCGAGAGGCAGCTAGTGTGAGGAGTTTGCTGATTGCTCCCTTAGCTCTCAGGGAGAGGAGGGGAAATCCTTGCTCCTGTCTTTTCACTGGTTCATATTTCTCTGTGCTGTCGTCTTCACTGACGGGACCTGAAAGACAATTGGACAAACTGCTATGTTCCACAAATGGGGAATCTGTATTTCCCCTCCAGGACCCTTCCCCTTATCTTACTTTGGCTCCTAAATATCAATAGTGGTGCTGCTGAGAATGCATTAGGTGGTCTTGCTTGCATGTAAAACTTGGCTGCTGTGGATTGTATTAAATAGAGATACCATTCGGTGTCAGATTCCCTGAACACTGGGATGTGTTGGGGCAGGTCTGGGGCTGCCACCCAACAGCTGACTGGCGGCCAGCCCATTGGAGCAGCTGTGTAGGTGGGGTCAGTCCCCCTGCAAGCCCTGGCAGCTCTGTTTTGATCCTGTCCCAGGGTATTTTTAGTAAAAGTCAGGGAGAGGCACAGGCTTCTGTGAATTTTTGTTTATTGTCCATGACATGTCCCTGGAGCTTTTATTAAAAATACCCATGACATAATCTAGCACTTAAATAGCATTAAGATGATATTGCCTTAAGCCTAAAGTGATAGCTAATGATGCTGCACTGTGTTTTAATAACACAGCTTGTAGTAATTAAGGAAGAAATGAGAGGTGTGGGAGGAGTTCAGATGTGGAAAGTTACAAAGAAATCCAAACCTGGCTTAAGTGCACTGATTCCTTTATTATTGGTGTTGATGATGCTCTTCTCCCCATTTCCAAAGGGGTAGCCGTGTTAGTCTAGTTCAGCAAAACAAACAAGGAGCCCTGTGGCACTTTTAAAGACCAACACATTTATTTATCACATGAGCTTTCATGGGAGAAAACCCCACTTCGTCACGTTTATGCGAGAAATAAATGTGTTGGTCTTTAAGACTGTCACCAGATGCCTTGGTTGTGGGTTTGTTTTTTTCCTGCTTCTCACCATTGTCTTCCTCCTGGTCATGCAGTTTCTACAGTTTAGCCCAAGAGACCAATTCTGCACTTTAACTACAGAGGTGTAGCTCTCATCAGCTTTGAGGCAGCCACACTGATGTAACTGAGTACAGAATGTGTCTGTGTTAAAAACAAATAAACTAGAATGAGTCTGCTCCCTGCCCCAGCCCCAAAGGAGAAGAATCCTAACTTGTTTGCAGTATCTTGTGGTGGTGGTGAACAAAACAAAATCTGAGGATTGACTTTTGCTTTCCAATCCCTCCTGTCCAAAATGCTTTCTTATTTGCATACAGATACTAATTCAGCGGGGAAAGAACTGTCCCCTCAGACTTGCTAGAGGTAATGTTCCTAATTCCTTTTTGGATCCAAAATGAGAATGGGAATTCACATATGAGCTGTAGCAAAGGGGAGAAGGGAGGGAGAGGAGGAGAGATTTGGTCTGAAGCAAATTTGAATTTATTATGAAGCTATTTGTTTCCAGTCTTTCTCTCGTTATTCCTGTGATTCAAAATTGGGTCATTTGGTTTTCTGCTGACCTTGTAACTTACCCCATTCCTTCTAGTGGGCAGTTGCTAGAATTTTGAAGACTCCTAGGCTGATTAGAGGGTGAACGTCTTTGTGACACTCTACACGTTGGGCAGCAGGAGGCATGTTTTCCTTTCCATTTCATTTTCCTGCCAACAAATCCAAAGTATCCTTGCTGGCCAGCCACTCCTCACTAACTTCTCTGTCTAGGAGGATCTTTACTATGTCCATGATCTTTTGGTCTGCCTTCCCATAAGACTCTGCATGATGATTATTGGCTTCACTTTGGGTTGCAATGCTATAGGGCAGGATTGTACTAGAAAAGAGCAAAAGCATTTTTTACCGGCTAGCAAGAAGCCCTTGTTTATCTTGGGTCTGATCCTCCTGTTGTTTCCTTTGTGATAAATTGGAAATAAATCACGTCAGCAGCATTAAGCTAGTATAAGTGCATATCAGGCTTGTGTCGTTCTTCACCGGGAAGCTTCGTTTTCCCCACTGGAAAGATCCATGTGAAGTGGAGACAGGTGGGCAGAGAAAAGACTTTCCTATTGAATTAGGATAGTTTAATTTGAAACACTGCCAGTGGAAGCGAAGAGAGTACCCCTTCGTTTCTCCCCACATCCCAAATATTAATGCAACTACCATCACATATTCTTCATCCCAGAGCTGGAATTCAAATTATTCTGCTTTCATTCATCTGTGGTCTCATAACAGAAGACACATCTATCCCAAAGTGATCTCTACACCTCCAGTTGTGGGTACCTAAATTTAGGAAAAGAACATAGGGTCTGCTGTACCAGATCAAACCATTGCTTTACCCAGACCAGTATCTTGATAAAGGGTGTGGCTAATACTTGGGGAAATGGAGAGATGCAAACACACCTCAGTAAATGTATAATATTGCATATGGAACTAGGTTGGTATATTTTGTCCTGACTCCTCTTACAATCACTATCCCTAAAATGTCTTTTTTGTTATTTAATTGGAAAATATGACAAAGTCTCCATAGTTAGACGACACTCAGCGTTGCCCAGGATCTATTGTTAATTTGGGAAGGGTAAGAGACTACTGGATTATGAAGGGATAGTTAGTTTTATCTTTGGATTTCACTTTTTAAAGGAGGAAGTCTACTTCAAAAAAGCAAACCTTAACAAACTCAGATACCTGATAGATCAGATATATGGAGAGAAAATCTAAGGGGAAAATGTATTCAGAAAAGCTATCAGTTTCTCAAGGCGATAATAAGGAGAGGTGCCACTGCAAACTATTCTGATGCAAAGAAAAGGGACGACGAGGAAGAGGCCACTATGGTTCCATCAAGAGCTCTTTAATTACCTGAAAATCAAAAAAGTAATTCTACAAAATGTGGATGAATTACTAAAGAAGAGGACCCCAAAAAAGAAGCACATGCATGTGTGGGGACAAAATCAGAAAGGCTAATGTGCAAAATAAGTTACACGTAGCAAGGGATGTGAAAGGCAATAAAATGTTCTATAAGTGCATTAGGAGCACTGGGGAGATGAAGGTTAGTGTAGAGTTCCTTTATTTAGTGTGGAAGAAAAGACAATAATTGACATCTAGAAGGTTTAGGTTATTTAATGCCTATTTTGCTTCAGTCTTCACTAAAACAAGTTGCGACCACATACTGACCAGAATTAAGGTTTACAAGAAGAGAGAAGGCTAACAGGAAGCTAAAATAGGGAAAATTGGTAAAAGAATATTTTGATAAATGTATTCAGGGTGGGACAATCTGAGACAATTCGGTATAGGGTGCTTAAGCAATCTCAAAACCATTAGCAATTATCTTTGAGGATTTGTGAAGATCCACAAGACTTCAGAAAGGCAAATGTAGTTCCTAGCTTTATAAAGGGCAACAACGAGGATCCAGGGAATTATAACCATTCAGCCTAGCTACGGTCATGGAACAAATGATTAAACCATCAGTTTATAAGCAAGGATAATAGAATTATAAGTAATAGCCAATAAGGATTTGTCAAAAAGCAAATCATGTCTCACCAACTTAATTTTCTTCTTTGACAGGATTACTGGCCTTGGGGATGGAGGGAAGTTATAGAAGAAATATATTTTAATGTAAGGTTTGTGACACTCTCATAAGCGAACATAGGAAATGTGGTCTGGATGAAGTTACTATTAGGTGGCTGCAAAAGTGATTGAAAGACTTACTCAAAAAGTAGTTGTTACTGTCAATCTAGGAGGATGCATACAGTGGTGTCCTATATGTGCTTGTCCTGAATCCAGAACTAGTCAATATCTTAATCAGTGACTTGGTGTGGAGGATGTGTTAATAAAATTTGCAGATGACACCGATCATGTTGCTAGCTCTTCGGAGGACAGGATTGGAGTTCAAAATGACCATGGCAAATTAGAGAGTTGGTCTGAACTCAGCAAGATGAAATTCAATAAAAAAAAGTGAGAAGTATTATCCTTAACAAGGAAAAATCAAATGCAAACCCACAAAATGCGGCGTACTGCTGAGAAGAATCTGGGAGTTAGAGTGGGTCACAATGGCTATGTCTACACTAGTAAATTAAGTCGACTTAAGCTTGCTTAAGTCGACTTAATTTACCCTGTGTCTACACAACAGTTTCCTTAAGTCGACTTAATTAAAATTAAGTCGACTTTATAACACCACCTTCCTATTAGACCTAAGGCTTAAGTTGACTCCTTAGAGTCGACTAAAGCCAGTGTAGACGTGGGGTAGCCCTAAGTCAACTTAGGGCTACCCCAGGGCTACACCAATGCCCTCCCTGCCAAGGGGGGCACAGGGGGAGGCTGGCATGCCCCCCCACAGGGCAGGGCAGACCCCTGCCCACCCTGCCCCTATGCCCTGCCAGGGTCCCTGTCCCACTTTGCCCCATTGTACCTATGTACAATGGGGCAAGGGCTGAGCCCCCTGGCATTGGGCAAGGGGTGCCCCCCTCCCCTGTGGTCCTCCCCTAGGTCCCCCTAAGCCTCTAGAAGTTGACCTAGGTGTCCAGTGTGGACACTCTAGGTCGACTTTCTAAGTTCCCCTTTAAGTCGACTTTAATTTCAAGTGTAGACATAGCCAATTAGTGGAGAGTGGATTAGTTACAGTGATCAGCCGTGTGATGCTGTTATGAAAAAGGCTAATGTTGTTGTTCTAGGGGTGTTGTATGTAAGATAGGGGAAGCAATTGTCCCACTCTGTTCAGCACTAGTAAGGTTTCTGATCGAGAATTTTGCCCAGTAGTGGGCTTCAGACTGTAAACACATGTACACACGCTGAAGGGAGCCCAGGAGAGAGCAACAAAAATGATAAAAGTTTAGGAAACATGACCTATGAGGAAAGGTTGGGTTGTTGTTGTTGTTGTTGTGTGGTGGTGTTTGTTTGTTTTTAATTAAAAAGAAGCACCACAGGACAAGTTTGGCTGTGAGACAAGACAACTGAAGGGGGACTTGATAATCTTCAAATATGCTAAGGGCTGTTACAAAGAGGTGGTGATCAATTGTTCTCCATTTCCACTGAAGGTAGGATTAAAAGAAATAGACTTAATTTGCAGCAAGAGAAATTCAGGTTAGAAATTAGGGCAAAAGTGTCTAACTATGAGGGTAATTAAGCACTGGAATAGATTTCCAAAGGAGGTTGCAGAATCCTTGTCTTTGGGAGTTTATAAGAATAGGCTAGACACACACCTGTCAGCGATGATCTAAATGGATTTGGTCCTGCCTCAAATGAGAAGGCTCGACTAAGGACCCTGAGAACCCTACATTTCTATGATTCTGTGACCTTGATTCAATACGAACTATAGGCCTGCGATGTTGTTTGTCTCCTGTCCTCATTTTCCTTTCAGCATCTGTTATTTCCTTTAATACAGCATTGTGTAGAGCATAACTTTGAAAAACTGCAACTGTTAAACGATATTTTTTTTTACTGCTGGAGGCATTCTGGGTCAAGAATTTTCAGTGCTCTGCAATAAGATTGATCTTTTATCCTGTTGTAACAGGAAGAAGAAACGGGATGCACCTAGCCAACCTTGAGAGAAACTGCAGTTGTTGAATATTGAAAGCTTGTCTCACTGCTTTGTTTTAGAATCACTTATTGGTATTTACAAATTCATTGGATGTTTTCACTGGCTGATTCAGAACTGATAGTGTTTTTTGGAAGGAAGGGCAAAGAAGACAATGGAAGGCTTAATAATGTCCTATTTGGTACATATCAACTAAAACCAGTATAATCATCAGAAAGGACAGGGTCATCGCAGAGCAGCTTTCAAAATTCAAGTTACTTTACAATTGTTATAATTAGAGCCACTCAGGGATTTTTCTGTCAGAATGACTTTTTTTCTGGTGAAAAACAGTTTTTTGCTAACTCAAATTTTCATTGGGAAAAAAACTCTTAATTTGCCAAGACCTTAAAATTGAAACAAAATATTTTGGTTTTGGTTGGTTCAACCTATAATGGAATATTTCATTGTGTTGAACGACTTGAAACATTTAGGTTTGAGTCAGTTCAATAAGGCAATTAAACTGTATTTATCTAACAGCTTGTTGCCTTTTGGGGATTGTAATTCAGGCCGCCTTTATCCTCTAGAGACTGTAAGTGATTGAAAGACTTACTCAAAAAGTAGTTATAAATCAATTATGAAGAAGACAGGACATAGGAAGAGTTACAAAAGCAAAGTAAACTGAAGCATGTGGGGGCATATTGTATGGATTATATGAGAATAATGCTTAATGTTGACTGTAAGGTTATGTGATGTGGAACGGTAGGGGTGTGGGTGGATGGATAGTTGGAGCCCTGTAGGACAAGTCAATCATGAGCTGCCTGTGTACCAGGAGAAGGTAACTGATCACAATTTTTGTGTATATTGGTCATTCATTGCTTTGATGATAATTGTAACTGCAAGGCCCTAGTTTTGGGTCAAATAAATGTCTAAAGAGTTCAGCCCCAAGTTTTCAGTAAATCTCACCTGACATAGCTGAGAACACTAAAGTAATGAGTACTTATTTTGCTTCACTGCTAGCACATCACATGCTGTCTTGATAAAATCTTAATATAAAATAAATATGGCAGACCAAATCCAGGAGTGGTTGGTGAAAGGTGGATTTAATTAATATAGTGGTGAGTGGTGGCAAGGGACTCTAAACTGCTGTAACAGATACATTCATTTCACAACTCGGAGTATCTCAAGGTCATTGTCATGTTGAAAGTTGGCCTGGATGTCTATTCTTTAGACTATGTCTACACTAGCAATTTAAGTCGACTTAAGGACCCTTAAGTCAACCTATATTACTCCCTGTCTACACCAGACTTTCATTAAGTCAACTTAATGAAAGCTTAAGTCGACCTAATAAGAACAGCCCATTAGGCTGATTTAAGCCTTAAGTCGACCGCTTAAGTTGATTTAAGGATGGCGTGGATGGGGAGTGACCCTTCAGTCAACTTTATTAAGTCGACTTAATGGTGGTTAGGTCGACTTAACAAAGTGGACTAAGTCGACTTAACTTTGTAAACTTAGTCCACTTTAAGTCAACTTAATAAGGTTGGCTTTAAGTTGACCTTATTAGGTCAACTTAACAAAGTTAACTTAACTTTTTCTAGTGTAGACATAGCCCTAGGTTTTCATTTAATACTCTGTGGCCAGTATCATTAGTTTACACCAAACTTCTGGTTTTTTTGGAGGGAGAAGCTGGGAGTAACCCAGAGAACTGGTGAAAAGCAGTCTTCTAAGCTCAGGAAAGTTTTCCCAGAAGCTTTTGTAGGCATTCTATAAATAGATTAAATCTAAGCTTAAACTATTCAAAATAAAAGTTAAAGCTCTTTCTTTTCTCTAAAAGTACCGTATAAATAAACCCGGAGCATTGCAGAGCAGCTATGGCATTACTAAAATATTTTAATGTATTATCTTGGTAACCTTTATGAGCTGTCATCAGCTGAGACGTGCAGATTCCCAAGGCATTATCTGTACATTTCTTGAGGGCAAGAAAAGAAAAAGAAAATGAGAAAAAATTTACAATAAAAGGCCTAATCAGAATAAAGAGGGAAGTGTAAGAGGAGTTATTGAATAAAGGTGCTAGAACAGCCAGAAGCTTACTACTAAATGGAGAAACCTCAAATGGAATTCATGTTTTTTTAAGGAAACTTGCAACCTGTTTTTCTTTTACAGTGGTGTGTGCTGTATAGGATATATGCAACATCCTACTCTTCATCAAAAGTAATCTATTCCAGCATCTCTTTTAAAACCTTAAAATGACTTTTTTATGTTAGTTTTCAATATGGTGTAAAATGAAAGTTTCCTTCCACTGAGTTGTCCTCTCCTGACCCCTCCCATGTCTGTCAACTTTTCAGATGAATTTTAGTGCTCATTAAATGTAATAGATGTAAGACCCGGAGACAGACAGCCTGTATGCTCTCTTGGTCTACGGAACATTCACCCTAACCTGATCACCCAATGGTGTCTTGCTGCAGTTTTATTTAATTGATCATGCTATCTACTGAGGCCCATAATGCATGATGGCACAGAAGAGCAAGATGTTTATCCTGAACAAGGAACATTCTAAGAGCTTCTCCTTTTGTTTGCATGTACAATTTACATGCACAAAAATTGCATTTGGATGAGGAAATGAGCAGTTGCATGTGCAGATTAGGTAACACCAGACTATCCAGTTTACTCATGGTCATTCACAAATGTCAGTTATTCCCACTGAATAAATGCATCCATATTAGATGCTTGCCCCTCTCGCCCACCCAAAAGCCCTTTAAACTATGGCCCTTTATGTTATGCCACTTCACTGATCAGCAAATTACTGTACCCTCTCTTTTGATTCATAATCTAGTGTCTTGTCAATTGTATTTTACCCTCTAAGCTCCAGGAGCCAAAAAAAGTAACATCAGTAGCACTGAGCTGTGGAAAAATAGGCCCCATGTAGAAATACAGCATTTGCCATAATGGGTTATAGCATTGTACTGTCATCTATCTGGTTTCCAACAGTGTCCAACTCTTGAATCTTAAGAGAAATATCTAAATACTTCTAATACACTAGAGGTCAGTTGTCAAAAATACTTCTCCCCTATTTCTTCAATGATAACTTTCTTCCCAAAATGATGAGCTCTGAATACACTTTTCTCCATGCAGAAAACTACAAAATTTGTTGGTCATAACAATTATCCAACCCAGCCATAGTCTGAAAGACAACCAATTATTTCTCTTAATGGATTCACTTATTCTCTAGAAGGTACAGCTACTGCTTTAATATCTTATAAAAGTACATAGCACTTAAGCACTTTACATCTTCAAAGCACTGTAGAAACATTAATATGAAAGTCACTAAGAATGGAAAATAAACCAAAGACATGCAAACTTGTAAGTAAAAGTTTAAAAAGCCTTTCACAGGGCTGATAGAAAGTTAGTCTTGTTTTATTCAGCACAAGTTTGTCCTACAAGACAACTTGTAGGAAAGTCTTCCCCAAAAAGCAGAGAAACATGGATCAGACTTCATTTCCATGGCAGCACATTCATGGTTTCCTTTTCTGAATGATCATCCTATACATAGTAACTCATTGTCAGTACAACCCAACTTTTATCAAGTGAGGCAGGTGCCCACCTTGCAAATTGCCACTTGGAACAGAAACCAGAACTCAGTTCCTATCATTCCATTGAAGGCTTTTGTTACTGAAGGAAAAAGGGTAAAGATTCTGAGTCTGCTTTGTTTTCACACTTTCATCTGCCTCCTCCTAGGATATTGATATTTCTCAGTTACTCAGAGATTCATTCCAATGGTCTGGCAGAGAGTTACATAATCTCATTCTGGACCACATTCTCTGTCACAAATCAATAACTTCAATGCCCTTTGTGTTGGCACCATCTCCAAAAAGCGAGAAGAGCTAAGCTAAAAACCTTCTGTTAAGTCTGGGTCTTCACTTCTTTCCAGTGAGCTACAAGTGCTGAGCCAGTATCCTCACAAAGGTCTGTGTTCCTTGAAGAGCAAATCTTGGACTTCGCGCACCTAACAGTTGAGAGATGCTGATCCAATGAACTCATGGTGCTGTGCCTTGACATATGCCAAGCAAACGAAGGCGTTGAGCTTGTCCTTTCACTATGACCTGTGATATGACAGAAGTCGAGTCAGCAATCTAGAGGGGCTAATCAGTGAATTCACAAAGGACTAAGCTGACCTGCTTCACAATGTAGGCCACAGAACCTCACTCACCCACTCTTGTAATAAACCTCTAATCTATTACTAGTTATTAAAGTCCTCCAATCGTGGTTTAAAGACTTTAAGGTACAGAAAATCCACCAGCAAATGAATCATGCCTCATATCACAGAGGAAGGTTGAAAAACCTCCAGAGCCTTTGCTATCTGCCCTGGGACAAAATTCCTTCCCAACCCCAATATAATGATCTGTTTAAACCCTGAGCATGTGGGCATGACTCATCAGTCAGGCACCCAAGATAGAGTTCTTTGTAATAACTCAGACCTCACCTCATCGAATGTACCATCTCAGGCTATTTGCATATCAGCTACAAGTCAAAAATCAATCAATTACCAAACTAGGTTGTGCCATCATACCAACACTTCCATGAATTTTTCAGTTTCAGTTTTGAAACCAGCTAGAGCTCTTTGCCCTCCAATTGTGCTCCCCTTAGAAGGCTATTCCAGAACTTTACTCCTCTGATGGATAGAAACCGTCTAATTTAAAGTCTGAATTTCCTGATGGCCAGTTTATATCTATTAGTTCCTGTGTCCACAATGGGAATAAACCTAAGTAATTCTTCTCCCTCCCTGCTATTTATCCCCCTTACATATTCATACAGCTCAATCTTATCTCCCCTCAACTTTCTTTTGGTTAGGCTAAATAAGCCAAGCTTTTTGAGTCTCCCCTCAAAAGGCAGGTTTTCCATTCCTCGGATCATCCTACTAGCCCTTCTCTGCACCTGTTCCAGTTTGAAATCATCCTTCTTAAATATGGGGGGACCAGAACTGCACATATTCCCGATGAGGTCTTACCAATGTATATACTGGTACTAACACCTCCCTTTCCCTGCTGGAAATACTTTAACTTTTTTTCATGGCCACTTCGCACTGGTGGTTCAGAGTGATCAACCAATACTCCCAGGTCCTTTTCCTCCTCTGTCACTTCCAACTGATACATCCCCAGCTTATAGGAAAAGTTCTTATTGTTAGTTCTGAAATACATTACCTTGCACTTTCCACTATTAAATTTCATCCTACTTCTATTACTTTATTGACAGCAGCCCAGGAAACTAGAGATGTGGGTCTCATTCCCTAGATGACATTCTAGGGGCATTGCACTAGGTGCGATTTGTGAAGCAAGCAATTCTGAACTAAGAGAAAGCTCAGCTCATATTGGCTCTTACTGCAAATTATCAAGGCTCTTGTTCGAGTCTTAATGAAAATGACACGTTGTAGGCTGTGTGAATAGTGAATACAGTTACAGGATCCAAGGTGCATCATTAGCTGGCTAAATCTAGGGATGGTGCTTGGCCAAGACAAGGTAGGCATAATAATATGATCAGTAGTCTCCACCAGTTAGTCTACTTGCTTTTTCCCTGTTGCCTTAAGGAATGGCCGTTCTATACATTTTTCACATCACTAAAGGCTAATCTACCCATCTAAGTGGGCTTTTTTTTTTTTTTTTCAAACCTTGCACACCACTAAGACTTCTTGTATATCTTCTATAGATTATAAAGGTCTCTTCCTTGATCATGAATGGGCCAGTGTTCTAATTCTTGGGAGTTTAGACCCTCAAATTGAAGGCTTAAGTTATGGGGATGGAGGCCAAGTTCTTGTGTGGTTTCCTATTAACTACTGTAGGTTTAAATTTGTATTGCAGCTTAATCAGCACTGTCGTCAGACAGTCTCTACTACATTGAGCTTCCCCACCTATCATCCATGGGATTCTGAGCTGTACCAACTGCACTGTCAGCACTTTCCTAATAGGTCTTAATTAGAAGGAACATGTTGGCTTTCCCCTATAGTGCTCATAAGTTAATCAGAACAGACTAAGTTCGGTTATCCCTTCATCCCAAATGTGCTCTCATTCCCAGAAATAGATTCCAGCCATGTCTTGGGAATCTTAGAATGGGCAGAGTGACCCAGTGTAATGATGTGTAAAGAGGATAGAGGGGATGTGGAGAGACACACTGGTTGTGCAAAGTCCATAAGGTGGGGATCTGTAAGGTGTATCCATCTCTGGTTACCCCTCTTTTTGTTACCAGTAAATCATAGACAATGGAAGCATTATAACAACCAGATTCATTTTACTTACAATCAGTGGTATCTTGTTACACATGCATACTTTAAGGGGATGGACCCTATATTTTTGGCCAGTTCCTTATCACTTCTACCTTGTGTCCACCCAAAGGTGTCACCTAGTTCAAAGCATTTCGAAAGAGTTAATGGAATTCTATCCAATCATCCTATGGATATCCCCGTTCATGAATGCTGCCAGCCATCTTGTTTCACCTCACCTGGTTACCTGACTCATTTTTTACTGCGATAGGTGAATTAAAGGGAATGAAGGAGTGTCAATACACGCAACTTGAATCCAGGCCCTGTGAATCTGACTGCACCAACGCTACGCTGGCTTCTCATCAATATACCCTGCTTTGCTGCCTTTGACTATCCATGGTCGTTCTTCACATCCTACTTCAGGTGTTCAACTGCTCTTAGCACAGAAATAAACGGAAATGTGTGTCTTCCCTTCCCAAATGCTACATATTCTGAATTCTTCATAGGTTTGTTAGCAAAAACAAAATTAATGCAAATTAACTTATTAATCTTTCTTTAGTAAATATCACTGTAAAAGTAACAAATTTCATAGTCACACATCGTTTCATTATTATGGTAATGACTGTCAATTTATAGCTAATTAACACTGCTCTGCACCTAACATACCCTTTATTAGCAGTAGCGAGTGGGGAATTGCTGAGTGTGTGAATGGTTGTTGCTGGTCCTGGTATTGACAGATGAACTACCTGGAAGCAGCTGTTTTGGTAAAGAAGGGGTGGGAAGAGAGGAAAAATTTCATAATGAACTACCACTTTGAGACTGTCACGTTTATTGCTGTTCTGAGCCACGATGGCTATATCGAATCTCATGTCGCTGTGATTTGTAGGGATGAGGGTTGGTAGCAGGAATGTCAGGTAATAATTAAGAGTTAAAAAAAAAAAAATTCTAACCAAGTGATATGAAATGGAAAGAGGTCTCATGGAATGAAGAGCTTGAAAGGAAGGTGGGTGGGAGAGAGGAGGAAATGTGATAATGCCATGCATAGATGCTCTTTGATCTTGGATATAATTCAAAGCAGTCCAGTCCCATGGCAGGTGGCATTAGATAAAAGCGCTGTATTCCCAGGGTGTGTTTTACTGGCACTGTAAAGTAATTAGCTTTTGCCTGTTTGTAATGTGAACATAAACAGGTATCCATAACTAAATGAATCAAATAAAAGACCCCAGTCTTCCTACTGGAATAATTAGGGATTTATCTCCCTCCTGGATCAATTATGGACTCATCTGCCACTGGATTAGCTGAGGGGCTTTCCTTTTCTTCTTCTTTTTTCATTATTAAGTGGTGTGCTTGAGCTGAAATGTCTGGCAATAGGTGTAGCTTGGAAGGTTCAGCAGCCTCCTTTCCTTCAAATGAGAATCAGATATTTGGAGGGTTATTGCTGAAGGGCTGTATGTTTCCTTCAAGGTATCAGCTGATGTTGAGAGGTCTTCATGCCATAGTGTTAGTTTGACTGCTACACTGGAGGATGAGGGGATAAAGCACAGCACGCAAACACGAGCACGCTGAAGCCAGCTACCTTGATTCCCTGGCTCTTTCCCCTCTATCTGGAGTGGTACCTGGGCTGCTGGCACTTGATTGGGGGGGTGCTCTGGTTTAATGCGGGGGAGCCTCAGCTGTTGCTGGCAGCCACTTCATCACTGGCTGCTGAAGAGATGTTGCTTTTCTGTTTCTTCTATGGCTGAAGGTACGCCACATGCTGGTCTCCTGCTTCTCCCCACCCATTACTGTAACCTTGTCTCTCATTCCACCCTCCCCCATTTGTGACTATCTCTACCCCTGTTCTCCTGCCCCTTGCAGGCACTCACTGTTGTATAGGAAGAAGCAGGCACTAGGACTCAGGACGTGGCATCCAGCTGCCAAGGCAGGGGTCTGGAGCACAGGGAAAAAAGCTGCTTTGTTCCACACCACCTCCGCTCCCTGGGTGCATCTACACTTGTAAATTAAGTCAACTTAAGCTTAAGCTTGCTTAAGTCGACTTAATTTACTCTGCGTCTACGCAACACTTTCCTTAAGTTGACTTAAGCAAGCTGCTTAAGTCGACATAAGGAAATTTAAGTCGACTTTGTTAAACCTCGTTTTAAGTCGACTTTAGGCTTAAGTCGACTTTCTAAAGTCGACTTAAGCCAGTGTAGACCTGGAGTAGCCCTAACTCGACTCTAAGTCGACTTAGGGCTCCCCAGGACTCCCCCACTGCCCTCCCTGCCAGGGGGTGTGGCACAGGGGGAGCCTGGCATGCCCCCCCTCAAGGCAGGGCAGAGCCCTGCCCACCCTGCCCCCCTTTGCCCCACTGTACCCAGGTACAATGGGGCAAAGGATGAGCTCCCTGGCACTTGGCAAGGGGTGCCCCCTTTGCCACCGTGGACCTCTCCCAGGTCCACCTAGCCCCTAGAAGTCAACCTAGGCATCCAGTGTGGACGCTCTAGGTCGACTTTGTAAGTTTCCCCCCTAAGTCAACTTAAAATTTAGGTGTGGACATGCTAAGTCGACTTAAAGTCGACTTTGTTAAGTTGACATAGCTAAAGTCGACCTAAATTAACAAGTGTAGACATAGCCCCCATGAGCTAAAATGTGCCAGGCTGGGAGGGGTGGATAGGGTGAGATTCCAGAGCTACGTCCCTCTTTTCCCCCTCCAGACAGCTTGGCACTTGCCCCCCCATTTCTGCAAGGGAGTGGTATGTGACCCTGCATGACACCCCCACATGCCTTACCTTTGTTTGGGGTGGGCAGTGCCCTCTGTATTCACCCAAACAATGCCCATGTTTCACACTGCCTTAAGGAGAGGTGCAAGAAGTGTCTTAGGGACACACAATTGGTCCCCAGAGAACAGACATGCTGCGTGAGCACTCGGAGGGTGAACGCCCGTCTCAGGTGGCTGGTGTATAGTGGGAGTCCAGGCTGTAGCCACGGTTTGTGTCATCACAAGGCCCCAAGCAGAGAGCAGCCAGTGCTCTTGGGAGAGTCCAAGAACCGTAGGTGTACCTGTATGCTGGGATATACAAGAAGAAGACTTCTTACACTTGTCCTTCTGTCCTGTTCGCCTGGAGAAAGATTGGGCACAACACGGCTATAAAGGTGAACCTCTTAATCCCATTCAACTGAGCAGAAATCTCACATGAACAGGCACTTTTTTGTTCTGAGAGGTTTTTTTTTCTAGTGTTTGCTAATGATTTTTCAGCTGGGTAGCCAAGAATGTGCACACTGTTGCCGGTTGGACCTGTTGAGAAGCATCATTTCATTTGATTTGACACAGGTTGCTTTACTTACTTGCTAGCACCATCAAGACTGTCTTCGCTGTAGCCATTTTCTGCATTTCTAATATTCTTTGCTGATACATTTTATAAATGTTCCTAATGTGATGGTCCCTTTATAGTTTTTGCTAGAAAAACAGCTATATTCCTACTCTAATGGATCATGCCATTCTAGACGTTTTCAAAGCCCATTGGTTGTTATTAATTTGGAGTTGGGGAGGATGATGGGAGGGGAATTGTCCTGGACAACCAGGAGGCATAAAAGATGCAGGAAGAGGAGTGGGGATGGATTAAATGATCTACCAAAGGCCTTTCTGGATATAACAAGTCTTGACCACCTGGGACTACTTTTGACAGGTGAAGTGATTCCTGTTTACTGTGGCTAAAATTTTTAAACTTGGATGCTGAAATAAGTGGGCTCATGTTCAGAGATGATGAGGAGCTGCTTTGTTCAGGAGTCTAAATATGAATTCATTTGTCTAACATTAGCCAGCCAGCTTTGAAAAAAATTGGCTAATGTTTGTAAAGTGCTTTGAGAGCCTTCAAGAAATAGGGCATTCTTTATGCATCACTCAGACACCATGGTGCCCTCTGTTTGAAATAGTTCTAGTTAGTTTCAGAAGTCCTATAAATTAGTCACTTGAAATGCCTTATGAGGAGTTTGCAGAAGACAGACATCACATCAGCATAGATGATGAAAATTGTGAAAAAACCTTCTTCTGGGGCAGCTAAGCATTACTCTCCTTAGGTTTGGAACAAGTCAATGGGAAATGAAGGCGGAAAAACTGAGGGCAAAGAAAAGGCAGAGTGAATATGGTAGAAAAAAATGCATCAAATCATTGTTCTGCATCAAAATGGCTATTTTGTGCACATGCCGTGCTGAGAACCACTGGCTGTTGGCCACCTCTTGTGGTAAACGGAAATTCATCTTAGGGAATTGATTGTTGTATTGACGTGCCTTGGCCATTTGTTTGCAGGTGGCTGCTTTTGCTCTGTTATTTCAAAGGCTGTGCTGCAGGTGTCAGTAATAATACCGTTCCTTATTTTAGGGCCGTAATAACAGGTTAGCGGCCATTAAAACACTCAGTGGACTACATGCTATCTTGGTAATAATTCACTAGAAGGAGCATGCATGGCTCAGAGGGAATTGATGTATAGGTGCTTAGTGTGATTTCCTGGCAAGTACCCTGTTTTGAGCTATCAGAGCCTGACAGTAAGACTGCAGAACGGGGCTCCCCTAACTGCTTTCTGAGATGCTTCTCCATCACACACACACTTTCCCAGACAGTCACAAACTGGAGGATTATGGAATTACAGTGACCCAGTGTGACTCGAGAACCTAGCCAGAAGGACAGCTAGTGAATTGATGTAATCCTTGGTGTTTGATGTGGGGGATGCATGGATTAGTGGTCTCTGGGGAAAGCAGAAGGGGAATCAGAGTGGATGATCGCTGGTCCTCTTAATCCCACACTCTGAACCTCAGATGCAGTCCTTGATTTTAGTTGCTCCTTGAATCGAAGTGCTAATGCTCAATAGAGAGGAACACAACACACACTTTACATGAGCGTTACATGGCACATGCTGTGAAGTTAAGGGTCATACATTTTACTAAGTGGCTATATAGCGAATCATAGCCTGCTGTTGATGCCTCCTACTGGATTTAGTCCTTTGGCACACATAATAGAGTTCTGTGCTGTGACGATGCAGATCCTGTATTCAAATCCTAGTGATAACCTGAGGAGGGGGGAGATTTAAATCTATATTCAAAAGTTTACCTCCAGCCAACACTACCTAAACTCCCATAGTGCTGTCTCAGCAGGCCCCTGGGCTGACTACAAAACCTGGTGAATCAGAGAAATGTGGGGCTGGGAGGGGCATTAAGAAGTTAACAAGTCCAGTCCCCTGTGCTGAGACAGGGCCAAGTAAATCTAGATCATGCCTGACAGGTGTTGGTCCAACCTGTTTGTAAAAAATCTCCAGTGACTGGAATTCCACAACTTTCTTTGGAAGCCTATTCAGAGCTTAACTATATTTATAGTTACTTTTCCCATAATATATAATCTAAATCTTCTTTGCTGCAATTTTAGCCCATTGCTTCTTGTCCTATCCTCGCAGTTTAGGGAAAACCAAGCTATCACCCTCCTCATAGAAATCTTTTATGTACTTGAAAACTGTTGTCGGGGTCCCCTTGTCTTCCAAGTCATCTTTTCTCAAGAATAAACATGCCTAGTTTTTTAACTTTTCCTTGTCGGCCAGCGTACTGCAGTCAGGACTCCTGAGTTGCATTCTCGGTGCTGTCAGATGACCCTGAGGAAGTTATTTTACCTGCTCTGTGTAAGCATTTAGAGTTTGAAGCTGATTTGATTCCAATTGGAGGTGCAGACATAGGTTTGCTTCCACTATTCAGTGTTTGAGTTTGATTTGGGCTTGATTATTTCGGTCAGATTTACAAAAGATCTCATTCCCAGGGGCACTGTGTCATTGCTCCTCACTTCTAGACACCTTCAAAATTGCGGAGATTCCCGAAGCCAGAAGTTTGCTGCCGAAGTTCCAATATAATGAAGGGGAGAAACAGGTGCCTCAGAATGAAAGTTACAATAGGAAGTGTTAGCAGGAGAGAATGAAGAAACCCACACTGGATCCCAGTGGTTAGAGCATTCTCCTGAAAGGCATCAAGTCCCTGTTCAAATCCTTTCTCCCTTCTCCCTCTCAGGTGTGTGTGCATGGCAGGAGGGGAACAGACACCTCAGACATTCCAGACGTGTGTCCTATCCACTTGGCTAAAAGTTAAGGGCGCTGCTCTGTTTCTCTCTCCCTGCCACCATTTTATGTTTTTCTGTAGGCATCTAATGAGAAAGTGAATGTGGCTTCTTGTCACTATTTTCACTTGCCTTTTGTGGGCAGGCAGGGGGAATGACTCTAATCTGCAGGCTGAAAATTTGAACAGAAAGTCCTAGAGGAAGCATTACTAATGTGGATGTGGTGCATCTCTTTAAGGAGTTGTGTTTCAACTCCTCTTTAAAGTGCTGTGTTTCATACAGAATTGTGTGTTGAAGTGGACACAGTCAACATGGCTATTAGGTCAAAAAGTTGCATCCTTAGCCAATCAGAGAAATCAGTTCTTACCATGGTGTATAGGAAACTATCTCTTCCATTCATGCTGTCTTCTGATGGAAAATCACAACACCTAGACCTGTGCACATCAGAGATTCTGGAACAAGTTCAGGCAGGGCCATCCCTAGGGGGAAGCGGGCCCAGGGCCAACTGGCCTGGGTGGGCCCCCAACCTACCCCATAGCGGAGGGGGGAAGGGTGGGCCTGCTCCCCCCCCAGCAATTAAGGCTACCCCTGTGGGAGAGTGGGGGATAGATAGATAGGGGTAGTGGGCCGGGGCTCATGGAGGGACACAGGTGGGGGCAGGGGCATTGCTGCCCCCCAAAAAAACATTCGGGGCACACAGCCCCCTTGTGGCATTTCTTCCCCCCCCACGTTCCTGCTCCATCCCCACCCCCTAGCAACCCCAGGCCCTAAGCTGGGCCAGGGTCCTGCTGCCGGCAGGAGCTGTCCCACCTGAGGCTCCTGCTGGGAGCTGGCCATGGCCGGGAGCCTACTGAGGCTGCTGCGGGAGCCTACTGAGGCCGGGGACCCAGCCATGGACCGGGGACCTAAGGCTGCCGCCGGGGCTCGGCCACCGCCAGGAACTGGCCCCAGCCGAGGCACCAGACCTTGTGTGGGGCAGCAGGCCAGTCTGGCCTGTCCCACAAACCCACCCGCCCTGGGGGGGCCAGTGGCTCCTCCCTGGAGGTGGGGAGGGCCAGCCCAGCAAGGCAGCAGGGCGAAGTGCTGCTGTGGAAGGGTCACAGCATGGGCCGCGCATTGCCCCTCTGGGAGCAGGACAGCGTGGGGCCCGGGGCGATGGCCCCATGCACCCCCCTCTCCCACCGGGACGGCCCTGAGTTCAGGTGTCAGAGTAAAAGTGCTAATTGAGTATACTTTCCTGGAAACCATTTCTGAAACTTCTGCAATTACACTCTGCAAAGGAATCCTACCTAGGAAGGACATAACCAAGGTTGGCTAGACCGGAAATTGATGACTTGTACAGGGAGAATGATTGCATTATAAAGGATTATATTTTTCTCTTTACCTTCAAGAGAGTTGCACTAGTCACATCTTAAAAATGGATTTCTTAATGAAAACTGTATAATAGGATAAATGTCAGTTCAGCTGAAGTGTTAGTGTAGACTGAGTATTGGTTTTCTTATCGCTGTGTCATTTAACCCTGCTTAGAGGCCATTTTGACCATGTTTAGCAACAAGGATGGAAGAATTTTACAAAACCTCATGGGAGGAAGACTCAAGAGACTTAGGCTATGTCCACACTTACCAAAGTTAGTTCGAATTAGTTAATTCAAACTAATATTAGTTACTTCGAATTAACTTAATTTGAACTAGCAAATTTTAGTTTGAACTAAGCAAGTGCCATGCATGGCACTCGCTTAGCTCGAATTAGTCAATTGCATTGAGCTCAATGTGCTGGTTAGTATGAACTAAGCGCTTAGTTTGAACTAACATGGCCACATTGAGTTAATTTGAACTAACTAGTTTGAATTAACCCTTACTTTGAAAAGTATAAGCAAATTTATTAGTTTGAATTAAGGAAGCCCTTAATTCGAACTAATGAAAGCCTAGTGTAGCCAAGGCTTAAATTAGTTTGAATTAAGCTTCCTTAATTCAAACTAACTTGCCAGTGTAGACATAGCCTTAGGGGCCAGATATAACCTTGCAGTAAGGAAATGGGAAATCAGTGGAGTTGTACCACCTTATCTTTGGTTGAGAAACTCCAAATGTTCATTTTTATACGTCACCTTTCCTAATGAAGTCATGAACCTAGGCATCCCAAGATATAATGGCTGTCAGGATTAGGCCTCTGTTCCCCAGTCCTTATGTAGTTGCATCTCGCAACATTTTTATCGTCGTCATCCCAAAGTATGTGGACAGGACCTTGTAGATCCCTGCACACATAGAAAGTGGTGCTGTCCTGGATTGACCTCTTAGAGTTTTCGAGTTCACATTTTGCATCCATGCTTGGCTAAATTCTTATCTCCAGGAATTAATCTAACAGATCTGCCTTTTGCAGGCTCCATAGCCATTTGCTGCCTTACAGTGTAATTGTGCATGACTCTCCCTCATTAGACACCGATATTTACCTCTGGGAAATGGGGCTTTGCAGCACAAGATGGATTAAATTGAAACGTTGGCAAATGTCACTACATTTAGCATCTCTGAAATAAGAGCTTCTTTCCTCTGTAACTAGGAGTGCATGTTAGTAATGGGCAACATCTGGGCTTTGTGTCAGAGAGTTGATGCTGTGAATGACATCAGGAGGCAATGGCAGATTTGGTTCCAAGGATTTGGGGGAAGAGAATTTGTCTCGAGGAATTAGACAGTTTAATAGCTGATTTGCAGCATCCCATGCAGGAGCTGTGTAGCTCTGACTGAGTGCTTTTGAGAGTCATAGAGGGTGCTTTGGCAGGAAAATCTAATAATGTTCATTTGCATGCTGTGCAGGCACCTGAGGTTGTGTTTTAGGCTGTACGCATCTGTGATTCGGATTCAGACATGACCAATTATCCATCTATGCGTGAAGCCAGGAGGAAAACTCCAATTTGAAGCCTGCAGGACATGGTTATATTCCTCTCTCTCTCTCTCTAATCCCCAGTTGGAATAATAAAGCCTTTGTATTTAGAGGGGAAGGAAGGGAATTCCCCTTCCTAAAGTTTGGGAAAAGTCCTTGCTCTGCTCAACTCATGGCTTTTTTTTTTTTTTCCCCTGTCTCTGTATAATTCTCATACTTGACACACTGGGTTCCCGTCTCCAGAGTCTAGGCCTGACAAGTTAATGAACCGTTGGCGTTCCAGTAACTGACTATCTCCGTTTAAGCTGAATAATGCAGGCCACAGCTGTCTGTGTTCCTGTAATCAGAAAAGATGGGTTAGGAATGGAGATGGGGTGGGAGACTTGAGACGTTAATGTATAGAAATAAACTGTCCTGGCTTCTCAACAGAAGGCATGTAAGACTGATGGGTTTATGTACAAGATGCACAGGTATCTTCTGTGCACTTGGAACTCTCACAATTTGTTTTCTGGTCCCTTTTACTTTGAAAACGGCCGCTGTGATTAAATCCCTGTTTGCTCAAGACAAAGATCTAGCTTCTGATCCCTGTGGCTGCATGTTAATTACATGTCTGCTTCTCAATTAGAGAAGAGTAGCAGGTTGCACAAATCCTTTGGAGAACCTCTTGGTCTAGAATCTCCCTCTCTGTCTATGAGGACCCTATCCCCTAAAGTCAGGAGAGGAGAAGAAGCCACCAGCAGAGGATAACTAGACTCATTTGCTTTCCTCCTCCTGCTCTGATTATGTGAGAAGGGAAGGCAGTTGGGCCAGTGACTTTCTTGAAAAGCAGGAATGTTGGGGAGAGTGACGTGAAAGGAGACAGGCTTGTGTAGCTGGGTGACTTAATACTGGGACAAGTAATTCTGGGTTTTTTTTTTTGTTTTTTTTTTTGTCTTCTTTGTTTAGAGATGAGGAAAACTGGGAATAGATTCTGAAAACAGTGATCTGTGTGGTTTCCAGGTTTTTTCCTGCCCAAATGAGAAGAAGTGTTAGATGAAGGTTGTCACCATGACTAAGAGGTAAAACATCCCTTCCATGGCTCTTTTTTATTTATGTATTTGCAGTAAGCTTAGCTTTGCAACAACCACCTTTATAGGGTGGTCTTGTTTTTGTTTTGTGGGGTTTTTGTTGTTGCTGCAAAGCCAAGCTTACTGCAAATACATAAATAAGAAAGAGCCATGGAAGGGGATGTTTTACTTCTTAGTCATGGTGACAACCTTCATCTAACACTTCTTCTCATTTGGGCAGAAAAACAACCTGGAAACCACACTTAAAACTTTCAGCTTTGGGTTCAATAGCTTGTCTCTCCATCTATACGCAAATTACCCCACGTCTTCTCCTCTCACCTTCGCATTCATGTATAGTGCCTAAAATTCAGCAGGCAAATAGTGCCGTCGTTCCAATGCAGTAAATCACTGAACTGCCTTTGTAGGGTGACAGACTTCCTTTTGTTTGTCTCCCAAAAACTCTACCTACCAGTATCAACTGTTCTCTCTGCCCGGCTCAGCTGAAACCAGAATGGGATGCAAGGAGATACTGTGTGGTGGAAAAGGCTGGATTTTGAATGGAAATGAAACTGAGGTTTGACTCCAACTTCTACAGATTAATATAGCTTCATTGACCACATGAAGCGATGTTGGTTGATAGCAGCTGAGAATCTGGCCCTGGGTCTTTAAAGAAGATGGCAGTTTTCATGGTAACTGAGTTGAGGGACCCGGTATACTGGCCAAATTTCAGAGTGGATAAATAGACTCTGCTACCTTAGGGCCTTCATCCCTGAGGTGCCTGATCCTTAAGTGCCCTCAATTCTATTGAAGTCAATGGGATTTCAATGCACTCCTCTTTTTGCAGGGGCTGTTCAGCACTTCACAGAATTAAACTCAAAATCCCCATTGTGGATATGACAGTCGTTTTCGTTTCTTATCCTGAACTGTTGTGGATGGTTAATAAATCATTTTATAAGTCACTTTGGGATCCTTTCAGGTGAAAAGCATTACCACTGTACACTGGAATTGCACTGACATATTTGACTGAAGTGAGGAGGATGATTTTAAATTGAGATTTGAAGTAAGCCAGTGTCCATTAGGGATCCAGCACATCTCAGTAAATCATCTTAAATGTCTGAATGTACTCTCAAATTTCTGAAGACTTTGTTTGCCCTGGAAAAGTGTTAAAATGAGTGTAACAATGTGCATTATTTCATTTCTTGCATTTCAGATGCAAAGCATCCTGCTTAAATATAAATTAGTCTGAACACAATCCTTTTTAAAATTTTTAAAGCCTGGATTTGGAATTTAGGCTTATTAATATTCACAAACACTGTTTAGTTAAGCCTGCTTTAATTTCTCCGTGTGCTTTGTAAACAGGGATTAGAATGATGTTTGAATTTGCATGCTAGATTTTTTTAGCATTGTGTAAATTTCGGTCATTATCATGGAAAAATAAATAACTAAAAAAGCTTAATATCTTCCTCACTCCCCTCAATCTTTCCCCAAGCTCTTAGGCTTCACTATGGTATAGCGGGAATGTTTAATCCCATTTTATCAGGTGGGATTTCTGATCTCACTGTGAAGAGAGATTTATTGGTCTTGGAATCCCAATGGAAGAGGAGGCTTTTAGTCTCAAGGTATGCCTTTGGCAGATTTTAATGATGGGGGAATGAAAGCTTTTCAATTTGGAAAGTGAAGCCAGCCTTAGAGAAGTCCCACAGTTGTTGAATCTTCCACTGAACTGTGACATTTGTGAGCATTAGTTACCAACCTCAGCTACTCTGGCCAAAAGTCTAGCAGTCTTTTCTAATTATCTCCTGATACCAGAGGTCGTCTTACAGGAAAATACCTCTAAACACAGCCAGTGTCTGGATGCAGACTCAGGGAAGCTTTACAGAAGGATAATCCCTAGTTTCTCTTTAATTTTCAGAGAGTTTAATGTTCCTGAAAAGTGGCAGATTAAACAATCGTGGAGACTGCAGACCACTGGTTAGCTTTCAAAAATGAGCTGCTTGGTCAACCGTAGCACCAAGTCTTGGAGCTGCCCTGATAATGTGACCACTAAGTAAATCTCCAGGAAACAACTCTTCAGTCTTTGGTTTCTCAGTGTTCTGCTGCCAGTTGTGAAGTGGGCACTTGCCTATTAGGAGAGACATTGAGACTGCTGGCTCTGTTCAGATAGGCATCACCTTCAGATAGTAACCAAAAGCCATTACTATTCACCTAGACTGACTTGAACCCCTTATTGAAAGGTGTGAGGCTCTGAATCCATTTTTCCCTCCCTATAGCTATAGAGGTTCCCAAGCCATAACTTCAAGGAAGAACCATTTATTTTTAACACTGGCTTGCACATTGACTTGTAGAATTTCTCCCAAGTCAGATGAGTGAATTGCTTTAGGAGTTCTGGCTTTTAGGCTTATGAACCGTTCAGTAAACAGCCTTGCATCCTTTGGCATAGCCAGTATTTGTGATGGACTTCCATATCTTGGGAGTGCAGAATCTAGGAGGTTCATCAGCTCATGATACTGAATAAACGGCAGTTAATTTGGCTGGGATTGGCCCAGATTGGTACCTCCTCATTGCCTTCCTCCCTATGCATGTGTTCCAGCATGATTTGTAATCCCATTCAATAAGTCCTTAGGTGCATTAGCACCCGTAACCTGCTAAGAGATTCTTTATTCTCACTGTGACCTTCTAACAAGCTTGTAGCACTCTTTGCTGTTCACACTTCACTAGGCACACTCTCCCCTTCTTGCCTCTTCATGACCTACCTGACTGTGAAAGTCAGAACATGGGGCCTTGCCAAGAAACATCGTAAATGTTAATCCTGTGGCGGTAGGGACTGTCACCATGGTTTCCCTCGAAATGAGATCTTCATGGAGAATTTGGGAGAGTGGTGACAGGTGAGTGATGTCTTCAGAAAGAGGGAGCAGCAGGTAGCTACTCATACTCCAGCTAAAGGAAGTTTTAGATAAGCGCACAGGGCCAGCTCCCCACCTGGCATACACTGATCTACCGCCATGAAAGTCACTGCAGCTATACTCATTTGCAATAGCTGAAAAATCTGGTATTGAAACTTGTGGATGCTTGTATGAACCTCTGGCCCCTTTGTGGTTCACTTCTGGAAATCAACAAAAACACCAAGCCAGCAGCTAGACAACTCTGGACATTAAAAAAACCCAACCTCTCAGCCAATCCCAGGAGAGTGTTCTTTGTCCTTCTCACTGGATGTCTGATGTATAAAGCTGCAGCTTCCACTAATTTGACAAGACAGCTGCTTCATTCCATAATTTCATGTTTCCTGATTTATCGCTCAGCTGTATTTCAATTTACATAGCAGAGTTAAGGAACAAACCTGTAAAACAAGCCTAACATCTTTCCTAATGCTATTATTATGCCTGCATAATAAGAATCCATGTTTATTTAGTAATATGCTTCCAGAAAATAACTCTGCATATGTATCTATATCTATACGCATGTGCCCAACTCATGTGTAGTTCTTCTAGCAATCTAATATGGCATTTAGAGAATAGAAATTTATTCATAAGAATTTATGAATTGCAGACCACCAGATCATCTAATCCAGTATCCTATCACTGAGAATGTCTGTCAGATTCATTAGAAGAACATATAAGAAACCCTGAAGTGGGCAGGTATGAAATAATCTGCTCCTAAGGGAAGCTTCTGCTTAGACATTATAATTTAGAGATTGATTAATGAATGCTCTGAGGCATCTGTGTGTATATATCCTTGGAATTAAAAAAAAATGTAATAGAAATATAGATTTATTCATTATCCATGCAAGTGTCTAATCCTGTTTGGAATCAATGGCAGAATTCAATCTTTGTTTATATTCTGATTTAATAAATCATTGGGGGGGGGGGAAGGGGAGCAATACTAGTTTGAGTGCATCTGATCAGCATTAAAGCTTCCAGCTTTTTGCATCTTTGAAGATTGGTAAACCAAAATTTGGTCTGCATTGAAAGTGAAGATAACTGGCATGCAGGGCTGTTATAACTTAATTGTTTTAAAGACAAAGAATGAATACAAATTATCAATTTATTTGTATATTAAGCCAGGCATCAGTTAAACCCCAAGTGACATTAAGTTTGTATCTCCAAGTTGCAGGATTCTTGACATTTGTGAAATGTTTCTCCCCAGCCCCCAGCCCCACTCAGCCTGTTCACTGTGCTGTTCTGACTAAGTACATTTATGATGAATCTTGCTCCCTAGGGATTCTTGGAAAACTGGAGTTCTTGTAAATTTCAATGCAACCTCTGTTCTTATGCATGAAGATGGGCACAATTGATGCACCTTAAGAGCAATATTTCTGACTCTGTCTCCTTTTAAAGTGATTTAACTACTGGAAATAATTGCCAGTTTTCTCGTTGGAGTCGCACTGAGACCCTAATCCTGCAAGCAGCTCTGCAGAGGGAGACCCGCTGGCTGCAATAGGACCCTGTGGGCTTCCTCCCTTCTGCAGCCTTAGTATCAGGGCCTAAATATGGGAAAACAAAATAAAACACAGTAACACTCTGGCTAATTGCTAGGCTGCATAGGTGTCGATATCGCATGGGATCTGATTTATACCTTTTACTGTTTTTCAGCAGTAGGTTCTGGCTTAATTGGAATGCATGTTTCTCCCCCTTTCATTTGGCTGTCTCCTTTGTTTTATTGATGGTTATTTGTGCATTGTGCAGCATCCAAGAGCATGAGGGATGCTTGAAGGCTCAGACCTGAGAGGTGCTGATCATTACAATGAATGGCTTAACTTTAAGTTCCTAGATTTCAAATTGGGACAGTCTAGAACATTTTAAATGAGTGAGTTAAAAATAGCAGTAATAATCTCAGTGAAAATTTGATGTCTTTTCTAGACAGTTGACAAACCCTTTTATCCCAAGAGTGAGATACTGTCAAATGAATCCAATGAGACAAACTTGCTGTAGCTTTTAGGTTTAGGAGTAAAGGCTTTTCAGTACTATTCATTCTTCCAGCATCAGCAAAATGGAATTTCTCAAGGATTGGAATCACAAGAGCTTCAAGATTTTGCTTTTCAACAGCATTTCCTTGTGATAGTCAGCTGAAAAGCTGCATTGGGAAGTAGCTATTTGGGCCATCAAAGTGCCTTATTTTTTCATGGTGGTCTTGTTAAGTAGAATTTAATTGATTATTAATAGCTAATGATCCAATAGATGGCTACCAATGATCATTTTCTCTTGGAACTTGTGACCTGGGTTCATAATTATTTATTTGATATTGTGATAGCAACCAGAAGCCCCAGTCAAGTGCTGTACTAACATGCAGTCCCTGGCCAAAGGATCTCACTGTGACAGACATAGCACTTTTCTGCAATACCTTTGGGAGATGTTACTGAATTAAATTTAATTCTCTCAGGGGTCCATTGTATTAAAATAATGGTTTATGTATTATTGTGAGCTGGGATTGTATCTCACAGTGGAAGGAGTGTGGCAGATATAAGACCTGGGCATTCAAAGGACTTTAGTAAACAATATGCCAGACAAAAATGGACTTTGGGAAGAAAAAACATGAAGTGGAATTTTTGGGGAATTCCTAGGGCAGGTAATGCAAATAATCCATCTCTGGCTGTATGAAAAGTGAGCCTCTGGAAGCTGTGACCTGAAGGGGAGGCCATTGTTTGCCGGTCCCCTGTTACATGAGGTCAAGACCAATTACGCAAGCTGTGTAAAGGAAAGACTGAACAATTCATGATCATTTTGGTTCTGCATCTGAGTCAGTTACAGACTTATAACCATGGGGGGAAACCATTTGTAGGTTTTGAAGAATTGACACCTACCAGAGGCTGAGGTTGGAGGAGGGGTGACCTTGCTTAAGCTTTTTAGCCTCGGTGTACATTCTTTTATTGTTTTTAATAGATAGTCCCTGTAATATTTTCACCTTGAAGATATGTGTGCTTTCTCCTAAAGAGCTGTGTGGTAACTTAGAACTGTGGGCCGTTACGCTCTTCGTAGCCTCTGGAGTGAAAGCAAAGAGCAGGTGCAGGCCTTTGAGGTAATCTGGCTTGCTGGGGATATCACAACCTGAAAATTTCCACATCAGGAGGGAGAGAACCAAAGTCTGAGTGAGTGATGGCTGAGCAGCTGGGAAATGGAGCTGAGTGTCTATGAAGGACCAGAGAAGACTGCTGGTGCAGTTTCCCTGAATTGTAACCTTTACAATTTAAGGTCCAAGTCCTGTAAACACTTATGTACTTGCTTAACTTGAAGCATGAGAGAGTTGCCTCACTGGCTTCAATAAGACTCCTTGAGTGCTTAAAGTTAAGAGAGTGAATGAATGAAGTGTTTGCTGGCCAGGTGTCTAAGAAGGACCTTTGTCCCTGTATGAAGCTCATGGAATTCTTAGGTTTGATGCTGTATTCTCTCATAAGTCATTTCTGACTATCTATTAATCAACTACTGTGAAAGATAAAATGAAATACAAATGGTTCCTCAGGTTCCCACGGGGTTATTGGCCATTCAGACACTCAAATGAGTAGACTGGGATGTGTAACACAGTTTGCTTTTGAAACCATGAGAGACCCTCTATATCCTCCCTGAGCTTATGAAAATAAGAATTGCTGCGTGAAGGAACACTTTCAACAGGCTGCTGCAGGCCTTTTCTGGCAAGGTGGAAAGGTAATTTCAGAACCAGCCATTTGAATGAACCCATTTCACTGATGACAACCCCCCTTTTGAGCTTAAGAACTCCTTTTTACTTTGGACCTGCATTGGAGAGATGGGGAACTGCCGACTCTCCCTCATGCAGATCCTGGCTTATTCTTAACCTCTCCCATTCACACATACACATCTGTCCCTGTTCCCATGTGTCCCTGCATCCTCTGACCCCATGTGCCCTTGCACCCCCACTCAGCCACCCATCATCTTCCCATCCCTATGTGTTCCTGTACCCCACTCACATTCAGCACTTGGTTGAATGCTGTCACCTCACTAGCTCCCGTACCACCACCCTAATCCACCCCCCTCATTAGTCCTTCTGAACCCCATCTGTGGCCCCTTAGTAGCCCCACATGCCCCACTCTGTCCAACCTCCCCCATATTCTTTGTCTCCTCACCTGGCCCCAGGGACAGAGTGCTCTGAGGAAAATGAACTATTTTCTTAAATCCTTGCTGCTTTTATCTGAAATGATGGGATAATTCAAAGCAAGCTATAGCTTAACAGTGCACAATAAGAAAATGCATGTTAGTAACACCACAATTGCATTGCCTAAAACAAGGTCATTTTGTATCCTTCTAGAATTTCAACATTAAACTCCACTGGCTTGAAAGTAAAAGTATTTCCTTTGACAAATCATGTAGACATCACAGCTCCATTATTAATACCATGAAGATGGCTGGCGCAAGTCTACGGGTCACCTTTGAAAATGTGATGAGATGGCTTTCCACCGCAGCTGGTTTTTTTCTAAATCTCCTTTTTTAATGGCATTAGTATTAAAGATTGTCCATGTTAGGTTTTTGTAAAGCACATCTGACAATATTAGTAGAAAGAACATGGGTGAAGTGATGCTGTTTAGTGGACCAGTATGTGTTTGCTGAGAGAGATGTGCTTTCAAGTTCACCCAGAGCTCTTCTTCAGGTGTGTGTAAGCACAAAATCTTGTTTCTCTTACTAACAGAAGTTGGTCAACTAAAAGCTATTGCCTCATCCACCTTTTCTCCATAATATGCTTGGACCAACACGGGTAACCAACGCTACATTCAGCAGTATTAGTAAACAAAACAAAGAAGGAGTCTTGTGGCATTTTAAAGACTAACAAATTATTTATCGCATGAGCTTTCATGGGAGAAAATGCCACTTCGTCAGATGCTTCAAAGTGTCTGCAAAGTGGGATTTTCTCCCACGAAAGCTCATGCGATAAATAATTTGTTAGTCTTTAAAAGTGTCCAGGATTCCTTGTTTGTTTTGCAGATCTAGACTAGTACGGCTACCTTTTGGAATATTAGTAAGGTTAGTCCTGGTCAGTATATTGCTAGTCATCAGCGTCATTCTAGTCAATCAGCTGAGCCCGGTTACTGATTCCTTAGCTTTTCCTTTTCAAAAGGATGTCTTTCTCCTCCCAAGTTTTTCCTCACTTATTTCTTTTCCTCCTACCCTTATCCTTTTGTTTACCGATGATTTCTTTCAGCTGAAAGCCTCTGTGTCAAGCTTTTAAAGCTCTGCGTGGCTGCCTAGTTATCCACTTAAGACTGCTGCAAATTTCTTATTGTCTGAATTTTACCAGACTTGGAGCATTTACATTGATGCATTGAAACAATCTTTCCCAGTCCCTGTGGCTTTCCTAATATTTCCATCAAGGTAGTGGATTTATGATTTTCACCCAGTCTATTATTTTTAAACTTCCATGTTTTGTTATATGATTTCATGTGAATTCAAAGTCGGCTTTGTGCTCACCACATTTTCCTCTCTTTTTTTAATACATAGAAAGTTTTTAAGTTGAAAAATGGATTTGGACACCGGAATAGTCACTATAAATTCAGAAATTCATAGTTTAAGGCAAGAAAGGATGATTAGATCTAGTCAGATCTCCTGATTATCACAGGCCTTTGTCCTAATTATATATACTTTAGAGACCCCATGTTTTTCCCCCTGCATTAAGCCTAATAACTGGGTTGAGGAAAGCATAATCTGGGTTTGGCTAGAGCACATCTTCCAGAAAGGCATTTGCTTTTGATTTGAAGACTTTGAAAGATGCGAATCCACCACCTCCTTTGGTAGCTTGTTCCAAAAATCGCCCTGACTGGGTTTTTGTTGTTGTTTTTTAAAGTGCTTTATTTCTAATTTGGGATTCTGACATTCCAGTGAGCAGCAGCTGCGAACTTGACAGAACAGTGTTTCATGAGCTTTCCCTGAGGTGTTCTAATAGCATTTAACATCTGTGGACCACTCCAGGTTGCCAAGATTGTACAAGCCTATGATGAGATAGTATGTATGTAATGCATGTGCTGTTTCTGAGTTGCAGGATTATAAGGTTTTTTTATAATACTAATATTTTGGTATTCCAGTAGGTAGCAGTCTTAAATTGGAATGAACACTTATGTTCCCACTTCTCTGGTCTTTTGTTGCCCAAGCTTCCTGCTGGGCCTGTGTGTAAATGTACAGGTGGTGTTTAGTTGAACCTTTCACCATCTTTTCCATTCTGACTGACTGAAGTAGCATTAGGTGACCATTCTGTGCTATGGCCTAGAAAAAGCAACTTGGAGACGCAGGCATTAGACTCAGGCAAACACCATGTGCACCTCTGGATCAGAGAATAAGGGGGTGGGGGGCAATAATTGAACACTGATGTAATATTAATTTAAAAGCTCATTACAGAATTTTTGCAAAATCTGTAGTTAAGTGGCTTTGGGGGATCTTATGCACTGTGCATTACTTAGAAAATAAAGCTGGTAAAATACTGGAAAATCTTTTTGAGATCACAAAAAGGTGTCCATTTCACCCAAGTTTCTGCTACTTTTTTTTAAAAAAATTAATAATTCAGGCAGTTTTTTTTTCTTGTGCTGTTTGAGGGAAGGACTGCTCTGCATATGAATGCTCAAATTTGGAGGCAGACAAAGCGTTTTTTGCAAGATTGTTCTCCGGTCCTTATTCCATATGGTGGGGCTGGGAAATGCCCAGCAGAGTAATGGCTGTTACTGCTGGCGGAAAGCAGTGAAGTGTTCACAACTGAGACCTCTCTTTTGTAAACGGAATCAGAAGCTGCAGGGGACCCAGTGGGCTGGAGAAAAAAGTACTCTGAGCCAAGTCCTGGGGGGACGAGTCAGCAGAGCAGATGGGTGAAAAAATGGCCAAAAGAAGAAATGAGTCCAAAATTCTTTTAATTGAAATATTTTCCCTAATATTTGAATCAGTTCAGGTAGAATGGAAGGTGTAAAAGATGGGCCCGAAGAGAGTGAGATGGTGGCAATATCCTGCGCGTATGTGTAATGATCACGTTACGTGATGATACTTATTTTTATTTTCACAAAGTACAACAACCGCCTTGTTCACGGTGGCAAAGCAGGTTGATGCAGGTCATCGTGAATCTTGACAGGTAAGTCTGCTCTACCATGGGAGGCATGACTGCAGCAGGTGGACCATGCCCAAGTTAGCTTTGATCAGGTTAATTTGGGTGCCAATAGTGTGGAAGTTGGAGCAACATGGAATCAGCTCAACTTAGCCACCTGAGTAAGTTCCCACAGTCCCGGGTGGGGCTGTACAGCCCACTCTGAGGCCTGTGCTGCCGTGAGAACCTATGTTAATTTGTTTCAACTTTAACGCTAGCTCACATATGCCATCACCTGCCACACTTCAAGGGCAAGGATGTATCAGTGTAGATATATCCTAAGATGGGGGTTCCCAAACTCCTTGTCATCATGACCCCTTTTTTATGAAGCATTTCCTGCTGGGAAATCAGTCCAGACAACATGGAGGATGCCATTGCTTTTCGGACAGTGGGACCTCACATGCCCCATACATTCAAAGTCATTCTGTGCAGAGTAAACAGCATCCTCCATACACTAGGGATTGCTGTGGTCCCATTTGGGGTCACGGCCCACAGTTTCGGAATCTCTTCCCCAAGAGCAGGAGCTTACATTAGCTAATCAGGCCATGTTCTGTGCCAACCTGAGTGGTGGAACAGTGGCAGATATTGAGACCGCAGTCCTGGTTATGGCATTTGGCTTCTGGCAGATGGTATCTTGAGGAACGGAGACAGGAGAGGGAGAAGGTTTCCCAAACATTTGGAAGCTGGACCTTCACTTCATGAAAACAAAGCTACAGGGCTGTCTTCACAGAAGTGGGAGCTTGAGTTATCTACGCTCCTCTAGAGACAGCTCACCTCAAGTCTGGGCAGCCATGCTGCAAAACGAACTTCGAGCTGCAGGGTGTCTGGAATAGCAGCTCAGAGAAGCTGCATCTCCACGGCACTATCAGCTTCAATTCATTGGTATTCTCAGATATACTAAGTGTCCAAACTGCACTACTGAGATCTTCTGACTCAGGTCTGTGGCTTGTCCTGCAGCGACACTAGAAAATGACTCAACTAGAATGGGATCGCAGTAGGACTGGGTCTCTGACCCACTTCCCTAGCAGGGTTCTAGCACCTGACTCCTGAGTTCTTGCTGACCTGAGTCAGACTGATTTGTGTATGAATGAAGGAGGGGCTCGGGCTCCAACTTGATTTAGAGCCCAGGATGAGTGTACAGTATAGACATACTCTTAAAGGCCAGCCCAAAGTGAATGGTTCTCAGAGTAGAAAGTTTCACAGAGTTTAAGACCATTGTTTTCAGTCAGATTTGTGCACTTAGGTGCTCTTGAAAATTCCACCTTGTGCCTTTAGGCAACTAGTTACTTTTAAAAAAATCAGACCTTTAGCATTGTGTGTCTCAGTTCTTCATAGATAAATAGGGATAATAGCACTTTCTTACCTCGCAGGGTTGTTTTTAGGATAAATATATTGTGAGATGCTTAAATACTATGGTAATGGGGAGGCATACAAGTACTTTAGATAGCACTTATTGATGTGGATGGGGTAGTTCACAATTGAAAGCTACTGTTTCAGGCTCTCTGTAGACTCAGGCAGTCGTTACTGAATTGGACATGCTTGAGCCATAATTTCAAGATTTCTCTTTTTAATTGTAGCAGCTAGATTCTTATTCATTCTTTAAAATGAGAGTCGAGATTCTGGAGAGAAATTGAGAGGTCTGTTTCTCCATCCCTTCTGGGAGGAGAAGGTGATGTATGCCTCATATTTCGAAACACTGGGATGGAGAATGTTTTAGAGGGGGGAAGTTGACATAGGAAATACCCACAGGATGTAGAACAGTTGGGCTTATTTTGTCTCATGGGAGTATATTTATGGCACTACATCCTGCAGCACTGAAGTCATTAGGAGTTTGCCACTTACTTTACTGGGGGCATGATTAGAGGAATAATGAGTAAAATCATCCTGATCTTTGAATAGTTGCATGTCTGTATATGTTTACAGTGTAATGCAGGGGTCGGCGACCTTTGCTGAACCCCGTGACAGCCCCTTCTCCCAATCAGGAGGTGGGTGCTTTCCAGGTATACTGTAGAAAGAAGCTACCCAGAGTGGCTCTTCTTGGCAGCATGCCTGGCTTCGAGGGGCCAGGCATGCCATGGAACAAAGCAGCTCCTCTCAGCGTTCCCCATGCGTGTTGCAGAAAGAAGCCGCCCAGAGTGGCTTTCTTTGCCAGGAGTGGCAATTTCTGTGGCGCTACAGAGGGTGTCACGTGCTGCTCTGAATGGGCTTGTGTGCCTCTGTCGGCATACATGCCGGGATTGCTTACCCCTGGTGTGATGTGATAGTATCTGGTTTTATCGAAGAGGCCCTGAGACTGGCTTCTGACTGTTGCACTAAAATAACTGGGAGCCACAGAGTGCTCCCCTCAATATGACAGACAAACTCAGTAATGGTCATTAGCTGCCTGTGTCTGTCTTTTGGAGGGTGCATGAGCCAGAATCTCATATTCTCGTATCAGAATCTCGTATTTTGTGTACGGGTGACAGCTGGGTTTCTTATGTTATTGGCCATTTCAGGAAATATTCAGGTCTGTTCCGACTCTATTTCCTTCTTCATATTACCTGAAGTGGAAGTAAATTTTTCAGAGATTTGAAAGCACTTCTCTTTGTTGGATATCAGCCTATAATGTGTTTAAGTTGGAGTTATGTTGAAGCTATCATCTCTGTTTATATTTCACCTGTCAGTCAAATCAACATCCTTAATCTACTTGCCCATAGGAAGCAGAAAAAGGAATCAAATAGCTTATGTGTAGGTGTTACTGACATGATTGGCACATATAATGGAAACAGACAGGTGGTGTTCTTTTTTTATAAAGAACTTTGCCAATATGATATGAGGTAGTTTGCAGAACGATGTAATTTCCTCTTTCAAAGGACACACGGCCCCATCAGATTTTCTTTCTTTTTTTGTTGTTGCCAGAAACAAGAAGGTTGGCTCCCTTTACAATGGTTCAGGAGCAGGTGCCGATGTCGCTATTTCATTTATCAGCTTTTCTGGTACTATCACTACAATGACACAGTTGACTTCTCTCGGAACTAAAGTGCTGATGTCTTGTCCAGAAAAGAAAATTCTAGTGTGTCCTAGTGGTTAGATCACAAATGCCTGTTTGTTAGTAAATCTTAAGAAACAAAACTAAAAGAAACCCCCTTTTCATGAAGTGCCACAAGACTCCTCTTTTCTTTTCCTGTTGACTCAGTTTAAGGCTTACAGGCTATAGTGAGAAGTGCTATCGAAAACACGAAAATGGAAACTAGAAAAAGATGAGTGTTTGATAAGCATAGCCATGGAATGACTTTCAACAGCCCTTCCTGTGCACCAAATGGAAATAGCAGGTAGAGGGAGGTTTTTCCAAAGCACCTAATACTGCTCCCACTGAAATGAGTGGTAAAACTCCCACTGATCTCATTGAGAGCAGAGTCAGGTCAGAGATGAGTACTTTGAAAGTCCCAGCCTGACGGTCTCAGGATATGTGTAGAAAGGAGATGTAAGCCCTGAATTTTTATGATGCTGAATCTATTTAAAGGAGCAGCTTCTGTTTCTCAATCCGTCATATGCAAAAAATTCTATAAAACACTTTCTCTATCTGAAATCAATATTGGGTTCAGATTCCTTACACAAAAAGTTCACTCTGAACTTCCATTATTCTCATGATTATGTTTTTGAAAAACATCAGTGATATTCAGAAGAACAGCCAGAGCGGGTGAGACCAATCGTCCATCCAGCCCAGGACCCTGTCTTCTGACTGTGGCCCCTGTCAGCTGCTTCAGGGGGAATGAATAAAATAGGTAATCATTAAATGATCCATCCTGTTGGTCATTCCCAGCCTCGGGCAAGCAGCAATCCCAACCTGTGCTGGGTAATAGCTATTGATGGACCTATCCTCCATGCAGACCCACGGACAGGGGATGGGGGAGCAATAGGGAATTAGCCAGGGGCCTGGAAATTTATAAAAGCTCTGGCCTCTTCCATTCACAGCGCTGCCATACACCATCCTCATTTTGCTCCAGCCCACCACATTGCTTCCCACTGGTTGTGTTGCTCCTTCTCCCGGCTCCCTGGTTGGCCTCCCACCATTGTTTTCTGCTTGCGTCCCTCTTCTCTACTCCTCTTCTCTCCTCTCCTGCTTTCCCTCACACCTGCCCCCCACTGCTGCTATCGCGCTCCCTTTCCCCTGCTCAGCCTTTCCCTGGTTGTCACTTGGGGGAAGAGAGAGCGTGGAAGAGGGGTGGGGGGAGCCTACAGGGCTGGGGGTGAAAGAGGTGGAACAGTCATAGGACTATTCTGCTTGGGGGCCTAGAATTGCTGTCAATGGGTCTGCTTCAATGAACTTGTCTAGTTCTTTTTGAACCCCATTAGAGTCTTGGCCTTCACAACATCAGGGAGTTCCATAGATTGACGGTGTGTTTTGTGAAGAAATACTTCCCTTTGTTGCCTACTAATTTTGTTTGGTGACCCATAGTTTGTGTGTTGTAATAAGGAGTAAGACTTCCTTATCTAATTTCTCCACTTGTCATGATTGTATAAATCTTTCTAATACCATGTCATCTCTTTTGAAATGGAAAAGTCCCAGCCCTGTTAGTCTCTTCTCATATGGGAGCTATTCCATAGCCTAATATTTTTGTTGTCCGTTTCTGTATGTTTCCAGTTCTAATATATCTTTTATTTTATTTTATTTTATTTTGAAATGGGGCAAGTAGATCTGCATACAATATTCAAGGTGTGGGCATACCATGGATTTATAAAGAGACAATATGATATTTTTGAGTTATCTATCCCTTTCCTAATGATTCCCAACATTCTGCTAGCTTTTTTTGACTGCTGCTGCACACTGAGTAGATGTTTTCAGAGAACTGTCCACAATGACTCCATGATCTTTCTCTTGACTGGTATCGGCTAATTTAGACCCCATCATTTTATATGTGTAGTTGGGGTTATGTTTTCCCATGTGCAGTACTCTGCATTTATCAACATTCAATTTAATCTTTCATTTTGTTGCCCAGTGACCCAGTTTTGTGAGATCCCTTTGTATCTCCTCACAATCTGGTTTGAACTTAACTATTTTGAGGAATTTTGCATGATCTGCAAATTTTGCAGCCTCACTGTTTACCCCTTTTCCCAGATCATTTATAAATACATTGAACAGTATTGGTCCCAGTACAGACCCCTGGGGACACTGCTATGTAGCTCTCTCCATTCTGGGAATTACTATCCATAGAGATTCTGTGGCACAGTTTGGTTCATTTAAGATTTTTATTTCATTTGACTCTTTGCTTTCTTTCACCTACAATGCCACTCCCCACCAGTACTATCTATTCTGTCCTTCCAGTATATTTTGTACCCTGGTATTACTGTGTCCCATTGATTACCCTAATTCCACTAAATTTCTGTGATGTCTATTATTATCAATATCCTCATTTCATACCAGACATTCGAGTTCATCCATCTTAGTATTTAGACTTCAAGCATTTGTATATAAGCACTTAAAAATGTTGCTTTTTAGCTGCCTGCCATTATGTGATGTAAATGAATGGGATTCTCTTACATTTTACTGTTCTCATCAGATCCCACCCATATTTTATCCTCTTCCATCCTCTCCTCCTTACTAGGATGTAGAGAATCTCCATTAATAGGTCCTGCCTCAAGGGAGGTCTCTGTCAGAACCATGTGCTCCTCCACACCCCTCAGCTTTCCCCCAGTCCTTAGTTTAAAAGCTGCTCTGACGTTTTTAATTTTACTGCCAGCAATCCTATTTCATTTTGGCTTAGATTCCCAGGTAGATTCCCTCTTTCCTCAAAGGTTCCTCAGCTCCTAATAAATCTAAGCTCCTCCTTCTTACACCATCATCTCATTCACACATTGGGACCCTGTAGTTTTTCTAACTGTTTCCCAGGTAGTTTAGAGGAGGGCACGCAGGACCAGATTTTGAAAGGTATTTAAGTTTTGCTGTGCTCAGTGTTGCAGTGCTTAGCAGATTTAGGGGTCTAAGTCTAATTTTCAAAAGGAATTTAGGCTCTTTGTCTCTCTGTGCCCCAGTCCCCCATCTGTACAGTGAGAATAATAGCACTTCTCGTACTCAGAGATGTTGTGATGAGGTACCCAGGTGATGGGGCCATGTGAATAATTATGATTCACTGATAGATAGATTCTGTGTATGCAATTTCTGCAAGCTGCTGAAGGAATGTTACTGAGGCATGAATGAGCAGAGATGGTCTGCACAGTCAAGAACGGAGGGGGAGATGTCCATAAGATAAGCTGTCCATTCAAATATGGTCCACGCTATGGAAAAGTTTGAGAATTTTCTGCTCTAGGTATGCTGTGTTCATCCAGCTTCCACTGGCTCCAGTGTCTTAAGCAGAAAAAATAAGGCCCTGATTCTGCACTGAAGCATGCATGTGGCTAGATTCCCTGTGCTTGTGCAAATCCAATGGTAGGATCTGTCCCTAAAGTCACAACAATAGAGGTCAATGTGACTCTAGTCATGTCTTTTGAAGATGCAGTCTTTTCAGTGATGTCCCATGGTGCAAACTGACCGAAACTGCAGTTTCTAACTTAACATGCCCTCAAAAAAAAAAAAATCTTTCACAGAATCTTTGTTTCTAAAATGAAGTTGTAGAATGTGAAAAGTGTCTGCAATCCACTAAACAAACACCCTGTTCTGCAGGCCTCCAATCAGTCCACCACAATAAGTTCTGTAAAAGTAGGAAGGAGATGACTTATTCAGGCTATAAAAAGCAGATCAAGAAATAGGAGGCAGAAACTGGGGAACCCAAATGCAAATATGCAGGAGAATGAAGATGGGCTAGTTGGGGCCCAACCCAACTCCCGTTAAAGTCCATGGAGTCTTCTTGCTGACTTCAGTGGAATTATGGATCAAGTCCTTATGCAAGAGGTTATTTTCAGCAAGATGCTATGAAATTACAGTTGGTGTAGGGTTAGATTTTCTGTTCACCTTGCTCCAAGCGAGAAGTTCTATCCATGTGCATCCCTGGGGCTAGTTGCTTTGGTGAGGCGAGCAGGCTGAGTCTCCCATTCTTCAGAGTGTATTCTCGCTCTGAGCCTGCCTTACACTAGGATCAATTCCCATTAACATGAAGCTGGAAAAAGATACCAATCTTTCATGTATGTGCTATTAGTGAATCCCATCTGGTTACACTACATCTTCTTATGTGACATTTTTAATGTCTTGGTTTTGTTTCCTTGATTTTTTTTTTTTCCACATGAATGTTTTAGAAGGCAAACCACAAAATTGTTTGTTTAATTAATATACATGGAATTTTTTACAAGTTATATATGTTGGAAATCAAATATGACCATGAGCACAATTATTGCAAGGATATTTCCCTAAAGATTGTTTAATGGGGGGCAGAGAGGATTTATATATATACACTTGTATGTATATGTTGTATCTGATTGAACTGATAAAACTTTGATAACCGTTTCCTAGCAATGATTGATTTTGTTTTTTAAATGAAAACTTTCTAATTTTCTTCCTTCTCCAAAGCTAAAATGTGTGAGTATCTGTTAGCAGTTTATAAGTGTGGGGTATGTAAAGTGCCTAGAACAATGGGACCATGATCTCAATTTGGCCATCTAGATGCTACTGGGATCCACAATATGTTTGACAAAAGTGAAAATATAGTAAAAACAGGGTAACTAGATTATCATCAGCTCTTTTCCAATTTATCTATGTTGATAAGTTTCTCCTGTTAATCCACAATGCCTTTACTATAGTGTGTCCTCTAACATGTTCTTACTAAAAACCCCACACTTCAGATTTCTTTTCTTCCTTTATTTTCATTTTACAGGCTTCCTGATCATTACAAATCCATCTTATCCTAGTGAGTAGTGAATATGGAAAACTACTTTTAGTACTTATGGATAAGCATGAACATAATTGTGTTTATCTACTTCATGCAAAACCAGCTTTAATACCACATTAAATATGAGAAATCAAGCATTATAAAATACAGTATTAAAGCTGAACAGTTAATCCAAATTCTGCCCTTAGTGATACTCCAGTAGTTGCCTACTACTGATGGTCTCTTTCCTACTCTCCCTAGCGATCTGATCAGCTCAACCCCAATGGCTTTTTTTTGCACACTGCTACAAGTTGTTCTGCCTTTTTTCTCCTTCCTGTATTATTTTTCTGACTATGGATCTGACCCCATAGTGAACTCTGCATGAGCATTTTCCTGTGCCTGATTGGAGTCCTACTGATGTGAATAGGAATTCATTCATTGTGGGATCATAGCCCCTCTTGAGGACTTCCTTTGCCAGAAGAGCCTCTGATTCCCCAGGTTCTAAGAGACTTTGGAAATACAAGCAGTCCATCAATACAGGTTAGATTCACCTATCGTGTTCCATAAAAAATGAGAAAGTTGACCTTGTACAACACTTTCCTTTCTTCCTGAGCTGATGTCACAATGTTCTTTTCGCTATGGTTAAGTGTGGAAGTGTAATAAGCTTTCAGATAAAATAAGATACACCCGCTTATGCTCAGTGATCAACTTTTAAGTGATTTTTTAAACTGAAAAATGAACTTATGATAAATGTTGCTACCAGTAGTTGTTACTACCCATGTGACTCTAGACCATATTAGAGTGGATCCTTTTATATTATGAAAAGCCAATAGAACCCCACTACTTAAGAGGATTGAATTCAATATATGGTTCTCACATTTGGTTTAGAAAGTTGGTGGATGGATACCTGTGATCACGAGGTAGCCCAGCCAGTGGACAGGGCAGGGCAGACAGTGGTCTCTAGCTCTGGGAAGGGTGAGTCTCTAAATAACATCAAGCCCAGCCCTCAGGCAGGTCGGGATTGGGTCATGGGAATACATGGTGTCGATTCATATCACTGTGGCAGGATGGTGCAGGTACCCCGGGTAGCAATAGGGTGCCTCTGGGGTAGGGCAGCGGGGCTCCTACCGAAAAATGCTGCCCGCGGGGCACTCACTCCCGGGACTGTCGAGCACCACCAAACAAGGTTACTTCCCCTCTCTCTTTCCACTGGGGTACCTGGTTCCATGCTCTTACGGGACACTGGGGTAGTTTGCCGTCGGGAAGTTCCCAAAGCCATCGGCATCATCCGGAGGGTGTAGGGCTGGCAGGGACTTGCACGGGTCCTCGATGGAAGGCAGCTGGTCTAGGTCACAGAACTGGGGCAGTGGTTCTGGTCCGCAAGGCACCGGGGCTATGGAGTCTCTCTCTAGGTCCTCCTCCAAGGGTAGCTCCTCCAGGTCACAGTGGTCAAGCAGCACCTCCCACTGCCAGGTCTGCGGGTTGGTCTCCCCAGCAGAGAGTTGCTCCCAGGGGCCCCAGGGGCAGATTGTCTCCTCTGGCTGGCCAGGCTCTGGCTACTCGAGGCAGTCCTCCAGGCCCCAGGCTGTGGGGAGCTCAGGCCAGGCCCTCTGGTCAGGTGGGCGAGAGTCACGGCCTGAAGAGCAGGCAGAGATGTCTTTCCTCTGCACCTGCTGGGCCCTGACTGAAGGAGAAGGCTTCCCTTTTATACTCTGCCTCCCTGCTCCGCCCCTCTGCTTCCATTCAGGTGAGGATAGGGCTTTTCATCCCCTCCCCTTGCAGGGGATTGGCCCGCCCTCTGTGTCCGTCTCAGAGGGCGGCCATATTCCTTGCCCCTTACAATACCCAAACAGAGTTAAAAAAACAATTGCAAAAAGGGTGGACAGATATTTTGGAGACAGACTCACAAATCTTAACCAACCGTGGCTGATCCATTAATGCAGGTGCTGTCAAGGTTTGAAATGACTGTGTGGCACAGCTGTGTGTGTATATGTGTAGAGTCTAAAATACATCACAAGGAGCAGAGAAGTTCTGCCAGATGTTACTGGGAACTCAGGCTCACACATGCGTTCCAGTTTTTGGTCATAAAACTTACTCAGCTGTTCCAAAAGTAGAAAAGAGAGATGGCCAGGAAGCAGGCTGGTCTCCAAACCCAGGGATACACAGAATAGTTCTGTGAAGGTATGTGTTTGTGTTGTAGTACTGCTCAGAACCACTTGAGCTAGATATAGTACCGAGACAAAACAAAAAGAGGGTTCCTGCCTGAAGGAGCTTACAATTAAAGTATAATACAGAAGACAACACACAGAAACAATGAGGCAGTATAGCTCAATATTATGTTTAAATGTTTTTTTCCATGTTAGAGATATCAAGTTCTCCCTAATCCGGGGATCTGACAGAGGGCAGTCCTTATTCTTTTTTCTGCTGAACTGCGTAAGCAGTTTGTAATACACATGTGCGAATGAGTTTGATGCTCCTAAAGAATCATCTCCAGGACCGTAATTTCACAATGAGTGATGGGAAAAGTGCATGAAATTCTCTAGCTGTTCCCTGTGAAATTCTTGTTTCATTTATCCGTCCTCCCCTCCTCTTTGACTACAGATTTTCTTTCCTCTAAACAGTGTGTTTCTGTGCAAGTTTCAGGAGGCTGTGCCAGTGATGTTTGTCAGGAAAGTTGTCCCCTTTAACTGCAGATACTTTCTCTTCAGGCTTCCAATCAAAGTTAAGCACCTGCTGAAAATGTCATGGCTTCCCTGGTTTTGCCTGACTATCTGTACTTGCTGCATAGGGTATATATTTTCACTTCCTGTGATAGATATGTCACTTCTGGCTTGATGCATAACAAAGCTGCAGGTGGTTATATGGAGAGGAGGAGAACATAGGAAGGAAAGAAAACCAAAAGCAGCTAGAGTTCTAATATTTCACATATCAGATATCTTCTTTGAGGAGAGCAGCACCTTTAAAAATGTGCAATATAATATTCTTCTACTGCCATTTGACTGTTCTCCCCCCTATCCTCAGAATGGAAATATTTTGTTGTCACAGTTAAGGTATTAGTTAGTGATGGATGAAGTGACTTGGTAGGGGAAAATAAAGCTGTTCCCTCTACATGTATATTTAATCTACACCTGGACCTGTTCCACATTCTTTAACCAAACTTCTAAAGTTAAAATTTTTAGGTGTCTAATGTGACTCATTTCCCTCCTCCCACCAATTATTTACATTTTCTTGGCTTTACCTTTGCACATTTCTGTGTCCCAAGGCCAAAATGCTCTATGGCAGGTTCACAAATCTTACAAAAAAACCTCTGTGGCGGAAGTGTTTCCTGGATGTGAGAGAGCCTATCTCATAAAATTCCCAGCTAAACTTCTGATTCGCTAAATAGGTCTACCAGATTCAGACACTTAAGCAATGATATTCCCTGCATGGAGACTTGACTCAGTTGGGTTTATGTCTGGAAGGCCACCTCTTATTCTGATTTCAGCAGCTCTACAAGGTGAGGTACTTCTCTCTTTTGTGGTTCTTATGAAGACAAATGCATTAGAGATTGTGAGGCACTCAAATGCTATGGTAATGGGGGCTAGATAAGTACTTCAGATGAAGAAAGGCACAAAGATGTCTTCAGTTTGTGGAGCTGTGTTGTCTCAGCAGAAAATCTTCCTTATGTGATGTCCCTCTGCAATTTGGACTAGTGTATAATTGTGTCACCCCAATTTTCCACTTTTTGTCCCTGATTTACTCTGATTTTCTGTGTGAACTGCCCACTCCTGGGTCAGCTCACACTGGACCTCCTGCATGTAATTGGTCCCTCACCCAGTAGAGGAGCACTCCAGCCAGCCATTCATGGGATAGACTGCAAGCAAACACCCCCAGTCCCAAATGCAATCCTAGGAACTACATGTCTTGCCTGGTTTACTGCTCCCCCACTGCATGCTGCAAGCTCATTTACACGTGTCCATCAATTTATCAAAGAAAGTAATATGCACCAGCTTTGCCACTCTAAGTGAGGTCTCTGCACACCCTCAATCCACATGCACTGTTTGAAAAAATAAACAAATAAATTTGACTACTGGAAGATTTTAAGTGCTTCTAAATCAGATTACTAATAAATCAAGAGATTAATAATAAGTCAAGAAGTTAGTCACAATCAAATACAAGATAACTCTTATTCTAAGCTAAGATTAAGTTTCCGTCTGTATTTAATTTACCGCATAGGCTGGCTGTGATATGTCTGGCAGCCAGACTCCACCTCCACGTGGGGAGGTTTAGTGTTAAGTGTTGCTTAGAAGATGGGATTCCTGGGGAGAGCCCTTTAGACAAAGGTGCCTTTTTCTTTTTTCAAGTTTCCTCAGCACTTCCTGGGGTCAGGTGATCGTCCATGTCCAGCAATGAGTGTAATTTTCCCCTTGTGAGCTGAGATTCTCAAAGGTGCTTAGCCCAGTTCATTGTTCCTGTAGTTATTCCTCTGCAGCGTGTGAAATCACAGCTGTTTGTCTGCATCCATTCAAGCTGTGTGAGAGACACAGATGGGATATAATGTAGCAGAGTTTCATATCTGTACAAATGAGATTGCAGGACACGTGGTATAACAATAATCTTCAGCATGCCACGAGCATTTCAGAAACACCATGCTTGACATACTTTGCATCAGACAATACATGGTTACACTGCAAGAATGAATATAAATGATACACAATTTGCACCATAAGGGTGTATGTGGGGTGCAGCGTGTTTTGGAACCAAATTCTGCTTTTGGATACACTTGTGCAGATCTAGAGTTAATCCAGAAAATGGAGTAGTTCTGGAGTGATCCTGCAGTAACAAAGAATGGAGTTTGTCCCTCAGAATGAACCTTCCATGTGCACAAGACACTAACCCATTTTAGACTTAATGTTGAAGTTTTATGATTTTGTTTTAAAGCAGCCATTTAGCACAAACCAACCATGAGGAAATGAGAAAGCTGCTGCTGTTTTGTTTGGTTCCTAGAGAAAGAGTCCATTGACATTCATGAAGCGCACTAGACAACTCACCTAGAAGCTTAGGAGTTCTCTAGCACAACATGTCTATAAAACCCCCAATGACTGTATCACACAGCTATCAAAAAAGACTTTACTCTTCCGGCTGCATTTTTGTCACTCGCACTTCTTGAATCAAAGGCCTAGGGACAGAGAACTGTCTGTCTTGCTGCCACTGAAATCTCACCTTATGTTTGAGTTTGATCTGATGCATTTATTTCTGTTCTCCTTCCGTGGATTTCATTTCTGTTAGAGACATGGGGGTAAGTGGAAAAGAGTTTGCATAATCTGGTGTTCCAGGGATTCTGTGTTCTGCTTCTTTGTGTGAAGTTTGGATTTATTGTCATTCAGAATAATAAATTGTGTATTAAAATAACATTGATACAGCAGCTTCCCCCTTTAATTTCCAGTGTGTTTCTAGCAACCCCAGTATCAAAGAATAGCCTTCCCCTTTTACCCACTTGAAGACCATTTCTAATTACATTTTTGGCACTCTAGATTTTCATTGTTTTCCCTCTTTGTATTCTACGCATACTGACTATCTGTTCCTGTATTCAGCCTTGCTGCATTCTGCCACCTTGGCTAGGGTGTGTGTGAATGTACTGCTCAGGGGCACAATCAGGGTTGTTTTGAGACTCTGCTAACCAGGGGCTCTAACAAAGTGAGTGCTTTCCATTTGTGCACTCAAGGTACACATCCATAGATCCTGTGCAAAGCAGGCTGCAATATCAGATGAGCCTGCCTTTCTCTAATCCCCTGGCTCAATTCTTCTCCTCTGTGGAGGTGTACAGTTCTCAGTGAGCATCTCTCTAGATCTGGTATGGTTTGTGCCTCGAGTGTCAGGCTAGGATTGCTAGAAGGGCTGTAGTCAGCAAGTTCTGTTGCGCCGGAGAGCATGGTGCCTTCCCTTACCTCTTCAGAGCTCGCATCTTGCATGATATGCCCAGAGTTGTCTGTTGCTTGGAAGAAGTCTTGAGAAGAAACCCGTCCTGGGACATTCTTTATTCCATCACATGTACACAGAAAAATGCAGAAGGAGACCAATGTAGACACAGGTGGCTAATGAAACATGGACAGTTCCCCACCAACATAACTCTGTGTCTCCCTGACGGAAATTCACCTTCAAATGGATAGCTTGTGCTGGTCTTCTCCAGAATGCAAATAATAAATAAAATGGCTGACCTTTTAGAAATTTTGGAACTGCCTGTTCTTTTTATGTAGTAACTTGATGGCTGTGGGATAGAGTGGAGACTGTTGACGAGGAACAGTTATTTGAAGAAGCTGCTCAGCCGAATGTTCAAAACTAACTTTCCTCATGATCAGAATCACCCCCCCCCCTTTATTTTTAACATTGGAATGATTGGATGCACCTTCTGTCCCAAGTCTACTATCTCGTAATGTCATACAGCAAGTCAGACAGTAACTTAGTGCATTTAGCTGTGTGGCATATGATGGCGTCTTTGATACTTCCCAAGGTCCAGCTATAACTCAAGTGCTGTAACTCACATTGCCATTGTCCTTAACTATGTCTCTTCCATTTCACTGTGAATGCCTAGAATATAGCGATTTGCTTTTTATTTTTCCACTCCCCTTCCTTTTTTAAGGTGTAGGGTAACATCTTAAAGTGAGGACTCAACAGTAGACTAGAACAAAGTATAAGACGGACTGAGTGGCCACCTATTCAACTCTGATAGTACATCTCGGTCACCACCTGTAATGTACCAGTTACTACTCTTATTTTGGGCTCCATTTTCAACAATGTTAAGCTCCCATTAATGTCTGTATGAGACTCCTAAGCCAATTTCCTTGCCCGTGGGTGTAGACTGTCCATGGTGCTGAATTGTCTGACCGGTTTTAGAATGCTGACGTATACACGCACCAAATCTGGGAACATGCAGCTTATTTTACCTGTGACTTAACTCAGACCTGTAGATGAGACCCTAATCCATTAATAATTTTCTTAGCCTTTTAGCCCTTAGTAAATATGGTTATTATGTAACTTACATAAACTCACTAGAGAAATTTTACTTCAAGAAGATGCAGCAGGCTTTTTTTTTATTTCAGCTTCTAGCATTTTAAATCCTCGTTTGATATGAAGCAGCTCAATAAATTGCTGAGCCCTGGAATAGAGCAAATATTATGAAGTAGCCATTGGGATATATTTGGATGAATACTTTCTGGCTTCAGTATCTGTATAAGATTCTCTTCCCCCCCCTTTTTTTTTTTTTCTATTCTGTTCTATTACAATGCTTACCGAGTTTTTCAGTCAGTTTTTGCCTAAAGCAGAAAATCTATTAATTTAAATTACTCAGTTTGGAAATAGAAGCTTGAATAATGTTACCATTTAGGATTGCTTTGATTACCCACATCACCATTTTGCACTCTGGGATAAAAAAGAAAAAAAAATCTACTCCTTCTTTTGTGATGAGAATTTTAATTATTTTCTGTCTCTTGAGGGGGGCAATGCTGTTAGTGTTGGAGAGCTGCCTGTCAGGTTACATTTACCTGGAAATATCCTGACAAAAGGCACAGGTGGGTTAAGGTTTCTAAGGTTTCTTTTTCACTTTCCTAGAAATAATATTTTTTTTTATTTACATTATTGTATATTTCATATCAAACTTTCTTTCCTAAAGTGCATGTAAGAGTTTTTAAATGAATGCAAGAGTATTCCATGCAAGAGTTTTTTTTTTTACTTTCCGTCCCTTGAGTGGAAAGAAACACCGAAGCAACAATTGAGCAAGGGTTGACTCTGACCATGAACACTGGAACAAAGCTGTATTCTTTCAAGATGCACAGTGTGGAAATCCAGGGACAAACTTGAGCCCTTGCTTCTGATTTTTTTTGGGCCCACATCTTAATTTGTGTGTTGGTTATGCAAAATTTTATGTACAGTTGAATGCACATGCATCTTTTTGTTTGTAAATCAGGTGGTAGGATTCCCTGATGTCTGCAAAGATGAAGATATTGCAGGTGAAAAATGGGCACATAGTCATTTCTGCATGCATAGAATCTAACACAGGCTAAAAATGATGTGCTAATATGAATGTAGAACAAGAGTATGGAAGTTGCTCACATAGTAAACCTCATGGGACTCCCTTTATCCATTTCAAAAGGTTCAGCACTGAAGCTGGATTGGACCAAATTAAAACTTTCAGTTGCAGAAAGTTTAGGCTTAAGCATTCACATCTGATGCTTTGAAGGCATTCCCTCCATTTTAATGAGTTCTGTACTAATTAAAAGCAAAGGACTCATTCAATAAGTGGAGTCCATCTTCTTGTATGAATGGGAATTTTTGGCATTGCACTAAGATAAGGCAGAAATTTTGCTCACTGCATCTGATGCCTACATTTGGTCCTTTATTTCCTTGTGGTCACTTCCTGTCATTTATGTGCAGTTTCTGAAGTCAGGGACCTGCAAGTTCTTTTCTATCTTCTTTGCTGTCTGTGTTGACATTTATATGCTGATGTGAGATTTGTCAGTATGTGTGACTGTAATAGCAGTCCAACAAAGCTGTACATTTTTATCATCTTTTACTTAGATGTTTGGCAGAGACCTGTGCTCTGTCTTTCTGTGTTGTCCATTTCCATGTCTCAATGTATTTGATCTTTTTCCTTACCTCTCAGTTCCCATGTTACATCTCTTTATTTAGGTAACTAAATTGGCTACCTGTTCTCATCAGGTGACTTTGGATCAGACACTCTTCCTGCTCTGCTATCTGTGTCTGTGAGATTTCTAGGTAGAGGGCCTTTTTGCATCAGGGACTCAGCTGCTTAGTGACCTTTCATTGCATCGTCTAATATTTATGGTATTTTTAGGGTCAGATTTCTAACGTTTCAGGAGTCCATGTTAGGTTGTTGTCGTACAAGCTGAACATCAAATCCGATACATGTAAATGTATTTCATAAGTCCCTCATCTTTCAAGGACTCCTGCATATGCATAACTTGACTTCAGTGGGAATATATGCCCATGAATAAAGTCGCATGAAAGATTCAGTGTTTTCAGATTCAAGCATAAAAAATTTTGTGTATGAAGGGTCAGGTTATTTTTATTGGGATTACTGCAGCACTTTTAGTGCCTCAATCTAGATGGAGGCCCGAGCGTGCTTAGCTCTCTGCAAGTACATGGGGTGAGTCTACACTGGCAACTTAGGTCAACTTAAGGACGCTTAAGTCGACCTACATAAAGCCACGTCCACACTGGGATTTTATTAAGTCGACTTAAGTGCTTTCTTAAGTTGACTTATTAACAGCTTAAGTCAACTTAATAACACCACGTCTGAAGGTCAACTTAAGCCTTAAATTGACTTCTTAAGTCAACTTAAAGCCAGTGTGGACAGGGAATAGCGCTAAGTCGACCCTATTAAGTTGACTTAAAGCCAGTGTGGATGCCTATGTCTACTGTTAAGTCAACTTAACAAGGTTGACTTAAGTTGACTTAAAGTGTAGCCGCTCTGTTAAATCGACTTAAGAAGGTTGACTTGAAGTCGACTTAAAGTTGACCTTGTTAAGTTGACTTAACTTTACAAGTGTAGACATAGCCATAGTGAGAAACAGTCCTTCTCCTAATGAGCTTTCCATCTAAATAGACAAGATGGATAAAGGGTGAGAAGGAAAAGAGATGTAGAGAGAAGTGAAGTGATTTGCCAGAGATCATGGAGCAGGTCACTTACAGACCTGGGAATATAACCCAAGTCTCCTGTATTCCAGTTGAGTCCCCTATCCGTTGGGCCACACTGCCTCCTGGGACAGCTCACTCCTAGGAGAAGCTGGAACTGGATTGGTTCTGCTTATCTAAAACAGTTCAGGCCCTGGACTCTTGTAGAGACACTGCAGGAATAACCCTTTGTGACACACCATTGTCCTGAGGCGACCAAAGTAATGAAAGGCAGGCGGGATTTCCCCGTTTCTGCTGATTGTGGTGCCTGGAGTAAAGCAGCAGGGTAGGAGAAGGGAAATTATTTTGCACTACGTGTTATTTCACTGATTCTTCTGGAGTCTACCTAGCACTTAAGATTTCTTTTAGATTTTCTCTAAGTGGCGGACATAGCATCTGGCAGAAAATAACACTGTTCATGAGAACAAGCAAATATATTCCATGCGGCATTGTATTGGTGTGGAGTGAAAAGAACTACAGGAGACTTCTAGCAGTCTTTCTGTTAAGAGAATAAGGATATTTGATAAAAAAGAAAAGGGGTGTGGGGAGAGAAATCACAGAATAAAACGTCACCTCTGAAAGGGGACTTCTCCATTCTTTTCACCAAAGTTAGGAAATGCCACAGCAGCTCAGACACTGAGCCAGAGATCGGAGGGCTTTGGATAGAGCCTTATTTGTCTCCAGCCATATAATTGCCAGCTCACCAAAGAAGAGCTCAGGGTACCGTCCACTGGGGCTACCATATATGAAGGTTATGCAAGTCAGTTGGCTCTTGCAATAATGAGCATTCATCTCTTTAGGCTTATAGTTAACTCCGTCCCACACAGACCTTGTTTGATTCCTACATTCATTACCCTAGCATATTTGTGTGAGAAATGCTGAGTCATACAATTAAACTCTTGGAAAGCGCTATGTATTCCTAAGAGGAATCCAGCCCATCACTGTTACTGCTTTTTTCTCATTTTAGTCATAGGTAATAGTTAAGAAGCCTATTGCTATGGGCTGTTTTCTTCATCCCATGGCCAGTGTGGGATTGTTCTTGGTATGTCCTTCACTGCTCTGTCCAGTCTAGTTTTAAACAACTTGAGCAATGGGGTTTCCACGATTTTCCTTTGGAGATGATTTGGAAAGTGATGAGTCAGCCCTCACCTAGCATTTGACTGAGTCACCTGTGTTGATGACTCATTCCTTTGCTAGACTCCAGCCAATACATGAGCTAGTCTGGTGACTCAGAAAGCAGGTATGTAAGCCTCACAGGAGACACAGCAGCTCAGTCACTCTGTGGCTCGGATCCTACCCCTGTCTGATGGTGGTAACAGCCTATACAAGGTCACCTGCTCCAGCCGTGTTCCTAGTGCTGGTCTAGCCTTCCTCTTACCCCCCGTCAATTCTGCTTTGGACTCTTGAGTCCGGCTCTGACCACTAGGCCTGATCATCTCTGTCACAGTTTGACACTATTCTACAGTCTATTGGAACATTCTTCTCCTTCCTTAGTGTTCCTACCCTTGCACATTTGTGGTGCAAAACAAAACTGTCCTGCAGGTGCATGTCCTCCCTGTGGGAGAGGATGAGAGAGAGAACAAAGCTCACATGGCAGATGTCAATCATATCACTGAATGCACCACTGGAAGGTGCTCAGATACTATGGTGAGGAGGATCGTGTAAGGACCTGTCTAGAACAGAAGATTCTCCTCTCTACACACCTGATGCTGGTGTGAATCATGGACCTCAGTGGAGTGATTCCTCATTTATGCTGATGTCGCCAAATAGAAAATCATACCCATTGTCACCTTTAAAGCTTGGCAGATTGAAAACCTGGATGTGTCTCGCTCAGCAGCAGCTGCAGCATCAAAGGGGAATCTTGAGCCTTCATTGCCCTGGCTTTGTCTCCTCCCTAGCCCTTTTAAATGCACAGGAGTTTGTGGGGAGCACTTTCATCCCCCTAATTGAAGTAAGAAGGCATTTTTTCTGCTGAATTATATATCTTTGCTCGTTTAAAGTCTTCTGCTCTAGGCAAAATTCTGTTATGCTCCATTAATGACAAGCAGCATTTCTCCCCTTCTCTACCACTCTCATTTAGGAGAAATCAGCAAAAACTTCAAAGTAGCCTGTTTTGCTAAGCTCTGTAAGTGACTGGTGATTGTCCGTTTCCAGCGACCAGATAAGGAAAACAAAATATTGAATAGCGCGCAACACACATTTAGGGGGAGATTTTCAAAGGAGTCCAACAGAGGGAGGCATCCAAATGCTTAACTGTCCAGACTGCCTTTGTGTCTGTAGAAATTCTTCCCCTTTGGTGGCTGTAATTTAACTTGCTGATGGGAGAATACAGACTATATGGCCTCACGAGGATAGATTTTCTTCTGCTATAGCCTTGTCTGCATTATAAAATGTTACCATATCTGAACAGGTCTGTTAGCCGATATGATGATTTACAATTTGTCCTGATCTGTCCTGGTCAGTATTTAACATTATCTCCATTAATAAGGATTAAATCCAGTTGTTTAAACATAGTAAAATTTTGTAATGTAAGCAATGCCTAAAGTAGCACAAAGGAAGAATGGTCACTGATGGCTGGGTGTGTGAATGCATTTCTTCATTCTGAGAGAAGGAAGGGAGAGAGAAATAACTTGTTTGAAGGACCAGCAGAGGTTGGTGTCCACCCCCATGGAAAGCAGCAGACTCTAAACCCTGGTCTACGCAGTGGGGGGATTTTGGCAGTAGTCGAAGGGAGATACTCAAGTTACTTAAAAAAACTAAAAAAATATAAAATAAATTAAAATAACAAATAGGAAATGCCCTATCATTGACTCTGCTACACTGCTTAAGGTGTGGTCTTGAGGGATCGACTTTCCAATCAACTGAGTGGGTCTTCACAGCCGCTCTGTTGATTGGGAAGATCATTCTGACTTTGCTGCTGTCAGTGAAGACCAGCTCAAAGTGATCTCATCGTGCACACACTGATAAAGCTGGGTTGGGGCACCAGACACTTCATTCCATTCAGCAGTCAGAGCAGTGAGGTCCTGCCAGATTTCAAAACCAGCACTTGCATGTATTTCAGCTGGGAGAAAAACAGTCCTGTTGGCTGGCTGTTCACTTGAAAGGCTGTAACTAGTGCCATTTCTTTGTCAAGGCTGTTACTGCTTTCCACACAGCACATGGGCCATGCTCTCCCAAGTCAGATCTGCAGCAGGAGCATTTGCAGATCTTGAGTTCTACTTTGTATGTCAGAGCAGAATTCCCCAGAGTCGGGTATAACAGGCTCACCTCATCTCCTCTGCTGGATCCCACCACAGGCACACGCCGACTGCAGTTCCCAGTGTCACCACTACCAACTATATACAGACTTGTACAGGCCACTCAGTCCCAGGAGCTCTAGCAGCCCAGCCTGAAGTCAGGGAACTTAGGCCTTTGATGCAGGCAGCTTTTCCCTCTGCAAACTGCTCTTCCTGGATCTCGCCCCCCCCCCCCCCCCTTCTGTTTCATCCCTGGTTGCTTTTATGAAGCCTGGTAACTAAAACCACCAGCTACTCCCCATCAGCTCCCTGGCTGGCCAGCTCACCCAGCTGGTTTCATTTTACCCTTGACTAGGGCTCTGGAGCAGCTCAGCCTAGCAGTGATCAGCAATCGCTAGTCCTTCCCAAGGGCCATGATATACAAGATCCTGCTTGGTGCCTTCTAAGAGGAGAATTGGGATGGGAGGCAGAAAATACCAGTACGCTAAGGGAATGTCTCACTTTAATCATATGATATAGATAAAGTGGTACAACTTGTGTATGTAGACAAGACCTAATTATAGAGTTCTGTTCAAGCAGACATGATTTTAAGAGCCTGTCTTTAGAGACCATGGCCAGATTTGAAAAATATTAGCTAGGATCTATGTTCCCATAAATAGCCCAGTGTCCAGTTCCAGCCATCGTTTCATTTGTATGTATGTGATATACTCTCTCTCACTTACTCACTCAGTCACTGAGTGACCCTCTCTCAATCTCTAGTTGCACATGCAATTTAAAACCCACAATCAGTTCTGAAATTTTAACCATAATAGAAGAACCCTTCTCCCCTTTCCATACACCCAACTTTCACAAAAGCAAATCCTCTGTGCTCAATCCTGCCCACTCAGGAAAAGATGTAATATATGGTAGGCTTTGCAGTCTTGATGGCAAGCTGGCTCAGGTGCAGCTGAATATAGGTGAACTGATTTTGATAGCTGAGGGCCTTCTGAGGTGCTCTGCCCTGTGCCCTGATTCATGCATTCATGGATTGTTGGTTTGATCACCTTTGCTCATCTCAATTAACCAGTGAGAGCATTAGGAGTGAAACTGAGTTCTTCTGGGCCTGATATGTATGACATATTTCCCTGTTAGCAGGCAAAATATTTGCCTATAAAAAAAGGAGCCCCTACCCCTCTTGGGGAAAAACTTGAATTTAATTTACAGAAATAAAATATTCCAAAACTCATACTGGGTTTCTGAAACCTGAAAGGTCCATGAATGTTGCCGAAGCTCAGCCTTCATGTGTTCTAGCCATCACTGTTTTATATACAAAACCAGAACCACTTAAAATAAAACATGTTTTTATCTGGGGCACTTGGCCAGTGAGCCCCAACAGAGAATTGTCAGGTTCTTGCCTTTCTCTAGAGGAATAATTTAGCACTTGCATCGTACTTCTCACCTTCAAAGTTCTTTAGGAGCATTATCTTCTGTATCCTCCCAACCCACCCAGGAGCTACTGTAAGGAAGTAAGAATGTGCCTGTTGAATTTACAGCGGTGAGAGCTGAATCACAGAGGGGAAGTGACTTGTTTAAGACCACTCAGGATGCCAAAATCAGAGGTGGGATTAGAATTTGAGTGTTCCTAATTTCGTACTTGGAGCAGTAGAGTGCACATCCATGATGGGGAAGGGGAAGTAACAGGGTAATCCACAGCCCACCAAAGTAATTGAAAAGGTTCCTATTGACTCCAATGACTATGGATCAGGACTCAGTTGCCACGGATAGTATCTAGTTGGGTTTTCATGTTTGTTTTTAGCCCCTTTCATTTGTAAGAATCATTGGAATGCTACACTTAATGCATGGCTTTGAAGGGTTCAGAAATGCTCTCATCACCTTATCCATGAACACTGAGAGAAATTTTCTCTACCCTGGCTGGTGGGGGTGGTAAAAGGAGACTTGGTTTTGCTTATCTGGTTTTTGAAAAGTTCCTTTCTTTTGGCTAGCCATTGTGAGCTCCCTGCAGACCCAGTAACACTGTTTATAAAGGAAGAAAACAGATATAAAAGAAAACAATAGTGTTACACACCAGGATTTTGGGAAACAATGAATGAAAAATGTATTATTGTCATGCCAAATGCCATCATTCATCTGCACCATGATATAGGTCTTTGTCTATGAAATGCTAATGAGGGACCTTTTCTAATTTATAAACTTTTACTTATTAGTGATTAACCCCCGCCCCACAAAAACAAAATAAATAAAATGGAAAGCTTTTTAATCCCATGAGTGTGCTGAATTATTCTGTACTATCTTAGTGGCATGGTTCCTGGTAGATAGGCATCCCCTCTCTTCCTTATAAAATGAGACGATTGTATGATTGAGAATTGAGGTGATTGGTGTCAGGAATTTAGACGACTCCATAAGGATTCTCCAGTAGTGGAGGTTGGTTTTTTTTTTTGGTTTCACTAGCAGAAAGCTTTTCTGGTTCTAGTCCTGCCCCTAATTAAATGGATACTGTCAGGGCTTTTATTTATAGCTTTTATTTCCACCAAAAAGCCCTCTCTCTTGAGCAATTTAGCCCATTTCCATTAGTACAGTACTGATTTACTCCTCCCCTTTTCCAACTCTTATTATGATACTTACAGAGCACAAGAAAATGCATTTGAGTTGTTTACTTTAACTTTGTGCACCAGCTTCATCAGGGAGAGAGCCCTATCAAAAATGAGCATAGTCCTGCACAAAGTTCATTGCTTGTGGGTTTTTAATGTTTTCCCAGTCACCTTCTAGCAGTATTTTTGAAAGATCTTTATATGTATGGAATTCAAAGGCTAGTAGTTTGTGGTGAGCAGTAGATCTTTGGGGAACGGGCGGGGAGAGGGGCGAAAGAGAGGGAAGATTCTGTGGTCATGCCTCTCTTCTGTTGCCCTGATATAATGAAGTTGATAAAACTAAACTGTGAGACAGGAGGGGGGCACCAGGGGAAGCTAGGATAAAAAGAACTGAGAGGGGGTAGCAAGATTCCACTGGAGCCCAATTTGCTAACGGGAGGTTCTCTTAGTAGCTAATGAAAGAGTCTTTATAAAGATGGCCGCCTCTGAGTGAAGAAGGTGCTGGAGAACTTCTCTCTTTCTCCTGATGTTTTTGGGAGTGTCTCCTTGGACAGTATGTGGCATTCAGATCCCAGATACCGTTGGCTATTTGTCTGTGATTTGGTTTACATTGGGTAGCCAAACTGGGTTTGAGTTCTGATAACTGGGTTTTATTTTGCTCTATGACTCTCCTGAGCAATAAAAGGGGATTTTCCCCTTTTGCTTCATTGGAACCTCTGCTGATTTGTGGGAGGGAACTGGAACCTTTGGTCTGTCTAACCTATGAACCTCTTCCTCTCTGGCCTTCCTGGTTCTTACCCTACACCCCATCCAGTCTATTCAGATTGCTACCACAAAAACAACCAACCAACCAAACTACTTCTCCCATTATTCCGACCAGGTTAGAACTCTCTTAAAAATACTTTATTATATACCCCAATTGCCATTTGCTTTAACCACTAGTCAACAAGCCTGTACCCCAGCTGAGATCTTTGCATTCATTTCTCTTCCTTTCTTGCTGCATGCACTATTCCCAAGCTTCCTGCCAACCCCTTATGACCTCTTCCTGCCCCCAGCATTGCACTTTTTTCATAATATCCCAATCACCTTCAACTCTCTCCTTACCCCTATTAATCAATATCTTCCCTTGCCTCAGTCAGATCCTTCTTCAAATTCCTTTCTTCTGCAGACTGTTGTTTATCAATTATGCCCTGATAAACCAATCCGATGTGAAGAAGCAAGCAAGTGATCTTCTATTCTTTGTTTTAATACACAATGCAACATTGTGAATGGAGTGCACCTTCTGTGCATGCATAGTTCTTCATGAGCTGCTATTTACCACTACGCACTACAAGAACAAAGAGACATCCACACAAATTAGAAGGCAATGCCTTTAGAATTGATGAAAGGAACACACAATTAGCTTGTGCAATGTCACAATAATATGTATTTGGGAAAGCGCTTACTAGAATTGAAAGGATTAGACGTTTATATGAATATACATAGTTATATGGAATATAAGCCCTTTGTTCTTCAGGACATCAGCCAATCATTCACTGCCTGGGGTTAGGAACAGATTTTCTCCCTGTGGGCCTGTTATTACCTAATTTTCCTTTGCAGCATTCCCTACATCCTCCTCTCAAGCTGATGCCTGCTGGAGGCTGGCTACTGGACTAGATGGTTCATTGGGCTGAAACCCTCATTTTAGTTTATTTAATTACATTAATTAATTGGTCATAAAATTGCCCTTTCATCAACAGGGAAACATGAGGGCTTTATAACACACTAAAATAATACATCAGAAGTACTATGGAATTTGATCTAGCTTCTTGCTTTCTGAACGACACTCTCTCTGGTTACATCGCGTGCATAGCAAAGAGTTCCTTAGTAGCCTTTGGTATTCAGAAAGCACTATCCAAAGGGAATTTTAAAAACTAATTATGACGTATTTTCCTCTTTGGTCAGCACCTGGGCCTCTTGATGATTTTGATGAGGACACGTGCTGCTTGTGTGTGCGTGTGTGAGAGAAAGAGAAAGTAGACATATATGAAATTCCCTCCTCATTGTCACTGCAGCAAACGGAGGTTGTTTCAAAGAGAGGGGCAAAGATTACTGGATCACAGTAATTATAAATATCAGATGAGACCAGCAGGACAGGAATTGCAGCCGAGACTAAATAACACAAGGCCATGCATGTGTGTTATGCATGCACAAACCATCAATCTTTTTATGCTGACAGAATGTAATATTTTTCCTTCACTTTTTACTACAGTATTTCTGTTTCTATAGAAACCAGGGATTATGCAGACCAATAAACTCTCATGGAGGGAATTGAAGACAGAGCTAAGCTGGCATTGATAACACCATACAACGAATTTGCATATGATTCTCTAGCTGTGCATCTTGGACTAGGATATTAGGCCTCAGTTCTACAAGTTACTCCATGCAGGTGGTTCCCTTTGTTTGATTAGTGGACATTTTTTAAGATGTAGTTATTTCATTGTCTGGCTGCTATTAGAGGGGAGAGATCAGGAGTTGTTTCCTGAAGCATCAGCTTCTACCTACTATGGATGCAGACCTGGTTACCCATTGTCTGATCACTTATGGCAAATCTTATGTTCCTCAGGCTGATCCTTTTCTTCAGAATCTAACAAGTGTGTAATTTCTATAACAGCAGGTTGGAGGCTTCCATTCCCTGCAAAAGTTGCATATTTACATTGTTCTCAGGCTTTTTGGAGAGTAGAAACAGGTTAAACCTAACAATTTGGGGTCTGTAATCCACAACTAGGGTAGACAGGTTCCATGCTGTTGAAGTCAGAGCTTCACGCTGTCAGATCAGGGGATTTTTCTGTTACCCCTTGAGTTAGGGGGAAGGAAAATGGGCACAGGTTTCTTTTTGCTTCTGATGGTCACTGTAGACAGCCTGTGAGCTTTGCTGCTGCTGAGGTGTAGGATAAAATTTTCCATGAGTATGACTTTGTCAGCATTCAGACTGGGTATCGCAACTGCCCCAGCAGATCTGGGCTGTCAGCATTGAGATATATTATCAATTGTTTTCCTCTTTTTTGTTCTTCTTTGCATGTCTCCCTAGTGGGCTCAGCCTTTCTTTCTAGCCTCTCATCATTTTCCTGACAATTCCTTTCAACAGGAGACTAGAGGAGAGGGAGAGGAATTTTAGAAAGTGAAATCTACAAATTTTACCCTTGGCTCTCAAATGTTACCCTGGAAAGAACTTACAACTCTGCTGTTTGTTTATAGAGCGAAGGAGTGGCTGGGAGCTTGCAAGTGATGTATTCTTATATTGATTCTGTATTTACAGTTTGTGGTTTCCCCCATGAGGTTGGACATGGCAATAAAACTGGGATTTTCTTGTTTGTCTTTTGTTTTGCTTGTTTGTGCCTTGCCAAAGAGATACAAGATACAGTGCCTACCAGATTAGTTCCTCTGTAGAAAGGATATTGTGGTTTTGGTAGAAAATGAAAAACCTGTTACGTGGCCAGGCTCTCCTGTTGTGGAGAGGAGGAACTCTTTCTAAATTAGCGGCAGATGCAAAGCAATCTTTCTTCTTTGTGCTCCCAGAAGTAGTATGCAGTAGTAGGTCAAAATAGATGAGTGCTCACATGATCTTCACAGCTTCACTAGAGCAAAGGTGGCTACTGTCACATTTCAGCACCATCTCGCCAAAGGCGTAGCACTATCCTTTCTTTGATGGGTGACCCTTAGAAAGTTGTATTCTAGTGAAGCCCCTGACGTGTAAATCTGCACTTTTCAAAGCTGGGCTACAAATTTAATGAGATGACACTTCCTGTGGCTGAAGATACCTTGAGAACGGCTCTATCTGGTGAATTTGGGTTTGGCCGGTTCCAGACCCAGACATATTCTGGAGGGCACAGAGACTAACGTGAAATGTTTAAGTAACACTGACAAATGAATAAAGAGGTGGAGGGGTTGTGATCAGTGGGGACCAGGGAAAACTCTTTAACCAACATGCATGTGACTTCATCTGTGAACATTTCTCCCCGACTGGATTTTCAGGTTCCTTCCAAATCTAGCTTGAGCAGCAGCTTCTGGTCCTTAGCAAATTTCTTCCTCACAGGTGGGGGAGAACCTCATCAGACTCCATATTCTGGTCTACGAGCATGTTTTCCTGAGGATAGGTCTGAGATATAGGTACGATTCCCAGCTCGGATATGTGTGCTATGTTGCACTCCAGGAGAACTAATGCAAATATAAACAATAGTGTCGCTGTGGTCGCTTGGGCAGTGCCAGCAGAACTACGGCTTACCTATGATGAGTTCAGAGTCTCCTGAACTCTGTGGGTAAGTGCTTGGCCTGGCCCATGCAACTGAGCTTACACTACTAGCTATAGTTTCACCAGCTCTTATCAAGGTAGCTTGCCTGTGTACATAAGCGGGGAATCACATCTTCTGGTTATGCTGCTTCCTCAGAAAACCATAGTATAAGGAGAGAATGATTGACTTGGACAGCTGGTGGAAAACTTCGTGGTGAAGAAAGAATTGGGAACTTGATACTTTTCTAATTACTGCAGGATCAGTTGACCAGAGTTCCCTTTTACCTCTCCCTATGCATGCCACAGATGGTGGTTAGGGCCTTACACATGGGTAGAACTGAGTGTCACTATTCTCAAGAGCCTGAGGTCACTGATCTGACAGAAGAGAGACATGCAGAGAAGTTAGTTAAGCAAATAACAGGTGAAATGAAGTGTCTTTAAATATTCACCTACATCTCCACTCTGACTTGAGCATGACAGTCCTCATGTGCTCTTTGACCTGTACTTAGCCAGGAAGCCCCCTTTGCTACTGGTTGAAAGTGACATGGTATTGAAATTACTGGAATGCCTTTGTGAGAATTAGCTGTCCGAGTGAATTATGAACAATGAGTTTGGCGATATTTGTCTAATGAAACATCTGCACAGCTTTAGACCTTTTAAGGTGTGGGATGTACTTAAATCTCTCAGATTATGCGGTGACAGTAATGGGCTAGGAATGGTCTGGATTGCTAAAATAGCATGTCGAGATGAAGTGCTAAATGCCTTCTTTCTCTCTAGCCTCTCGCAGAGCCGCCTCTTTAAGCTGCTGCGAGATTAGTGTAGGTTGTACCTGGAAAGCTATGATAAATGCTAATGAGGAATATTTAAAATGTGCTGCTCTGTTTCTAATGAAAGAAGAGGAAGGCTGATCTGTGCTTGCTTTATAGGAGAGATGGCTTGGAATGGTGATGCAGCCATAAACAAAATGCAATATTAGTCTGCCTACAAGGAGGAGAGAATTCTTTCTTTGCTTCCAAATGGAGCCATCTAGTATGTGCATCTCTAATTAACACAAAAAAGCTTTGTTTAATGACAGCTTAGGTTTCATTAGGCTGACTTCACCCACCTACTCTAAGGCATAGAAATAAGCTGGAAAATGCATACTTTGGCACTTTCATATTGCCTCCAGCACTAAATTAACTCACCCCAGGAGGCACACTCATTTCTGTGTCCAACACATACCAAAAAAATAATACTTACCCCACCTTCATCCAGCTCACTTCCTTGTGCAAATCCTTGGTTTCTTCTGTCACAGATCAGGGTGACCCACACTGGAGCCCTTCTGGCATTCCCATGGGGGAGAAGCATCCAAGCTTATATGACTAGTGGCGTATACCAAGGATGAGTGAGCATCCTTTTCAAATTCACAATATTCTTTGTTCTTCATGGTAGAAACACCATATAATTTAAGGCAGCAAGGATTTTAAAATAAGTCACTATTCAGGCCTATCTACCCAGAGCTTACAACCTGGTGTCAGCACTGTCTGCTGGATGGGCACCTCCTGCTGGTGTTTTGGGGGAATAAGTTTAAGCAAGCTCCCTGTTCATGGCCTGTGCTCTGTTACTTCTTGTCCAGCTGCTCAGCCCTCCAACTGAGCATCTGTCTATATTCCACCCTTCCCGGGGAGGTTTAACTGTCCTGGCTCTGCCACTCCACCACCTATGGACACCACAGTTCTTCTGCCACTCCTCTGGTGGTCTGGGGTAGGCGGGGAGGGATCCAGGGACCCTCTTTGCACCACCTCTTCCCCCCAACTCCTTAATAGCTTCCCTGGGCTGCTTCCCTGCAGTCCCTGTTCCTTCTCTGCCCTTGTATCAGGGCTCCTACAGAGACACCAGTGGTCAGCCACTGTGCAATCCTGCGTACCAACTCCTTCAGTTGGACAGCCAGTCTTTTCTGACTGGACTCCCAGGATAGACTGCCTTGTTCTGGCTTTTCAGCTCCCTTTTATACAGGGCCTCTGGGTTCTGATTGGCTGCTTCACAACTGCTGCTCTTAGGGCCCTTTTTAACCCCTTCCTAACCAGGTCAGGGTAGCCATCCCACCACACCTGGCTTCTCCAGGCTTCTTCTGTAGAGCTTCCCCCTGTATTGGTCCGCTCCTCTGAATGGTCCTTGAAACTGATTGCTCTCTCTCTCTCTCTCTCTCCAAAGAGAGACTTTAACTGTTATATCCTTTTGGTCTTAGACACCCAACTCTGGCAGCATGGGTCTTTTAATGTTGCTAGAACCATGGCGGGTGTGCAGGTCCCAATTTACAGCTCTGACATCTCTCTCTCTCTCTCTCTACTTCCTTGAATGTGTTTGGTTTTTTTTCTGGGAAGCATCATTGTTTCATTTCCTGCTTGTTTTTCTTAATAGCCTCTTTTGGCTTAATGCCAGAGTCAGGAAATATTCTTTACAGCCATCAATCATACGGTGACCATAAATTAAAACAGAGCAGTCGCACATCCTCCACATTTCCTCCTTCCAGATGGATGTAACTGGGGTAATTGTCAGGTACTGGGGAGTACACACATCTTCTGGAACAGAGCCTCTGCTATAACCTTGTGATGATTTGAACTTCCTGTTTTCATCCAGTGCATGATTCAGTAACCCAGATGTACACATCTCATAAAATCATCATAGATCAGTTCCAAGAGAGTTACTGTAAGTAACCATTTTTGGGGACCCAGTTACTTCAGTGGGGCAAAGAGCATCATTGTTTTAATGTTGTTTACACTTGTGACTTCTGAAATCCTTATCTAGCAGCCATGAGTAATGTGTCTGGTACATTGTATCAGATAATTCCATCCCCACTCTTTGTTTGGTGTTTTCGGCAACATTATGTTGACCTAACTCCTAGGCTTCAGTTATTCTGTGTGATCAGTACTGATATCAACCTTCTCAGAAATGTTGCAGCAATGCTGTTCAGAACTAACATTTTAAATCTTAAATAACGATCTATGCAACTTTTAACCAAATAAAATAAAATAAAAATCTTTGCTACCAGTAGACTGGAAGAATCCATCTTTAATTTCTTACTTCAGACATTCAGGATGGTATATGAAGGGATCCAAAGAAAAAGCACGAGAATAGAAAAATTCTACTCAGGTGGTATGTTGAAATAGTTATAACTGACTTCTTTTCGCACCACAAACTGCCACAGAAAATTCAGGCATTTCATATACCACAACAGGCATTTGCAGTTGGTCTTCTAATTTGAAATACCTTTTATAGACCCTCTTAAACCTCATTAAAATAAAAACCCTGGTCAGTCAATTATGGCAGTTGCTACCACCCACTATAATAATGGAATATTTTGTACAAATTGTCCCATCAAACATTTATGTTGTTGGAAAGATTGTCCTTAACTGCAGGAAAATTAGATCAGGCCACAAGCCCATAGAAAAATATTTTGAAAATCTTCAGTGTTTTGAAATTGACGAGGCAGGGAGATTCCAAAATCTCACACACGTTATCAATTAAAAATAGGGGCAACATTGCTGCTTATAATTTTACTCCAGAATTCTGAGATGATGTTCTGTCAGTCATAAAACAAACAGTTTTAAAAGCAGCTCTAGGAGCTGAAGTTTAATTTGCACTGTTATTAATTCTCATCCTAGCAGGTGCTGAATCCTCCAACTACATTCACCAAAAAAATTGAGATATGAAAATATTTGTATACATTGAATCCCCAAATTTGTGTAATTTCACATTGTTCAAATCTATACACTCAAAATCTAATGCTAAAAAAACCCGAGCCATCTTTATATTTTATGCTTTTAGAGAACATACTAGCTTTCCCACATGCATTTATAATGTATTCTACACAGCATAGGTTAGGCACAGAGAAACCGATGATAATATGCACTCCGAGTCCACTCACTGAAGGTTAATGGAGAACAATACCAGGTCCTGCCTCCGAGTCTACCTTTGTGGTGTAGTCAGCACACAGGGCCAGCTAAAGGTGTCAAAGCATTGACAACTGCAGTTTTTAGGGTCTGAGAAGAACTACCATATCCTTATTAGAGCAGCGGTTGTTCTCACTGAGCATAAGTGGGTTTTAGGGGGAGGGAATCATGAGTTGGCCGACAAGACTAAGCTCTTGCTGCTCATTGGGAGACAGGCTTGTTGATACCTTGAAGATAGTTGGGCACAGAGGAAGCTGATGTTGGGACTTGCACTGCGCCACAACTCCTGAGCGCCCACTCTGGCTTTACCATTGGGTTTCTCACTTACAGCTCATCTTGCCAGATTCTACCATAACACTTCAGTGCAATTTCACATGAAAACTAGCTTAGAGGTAGCAGAAGTGTAACTGGCTCTGGTGACTTCCTGGAGATTAGAGTCCACAACCATCCGTGCAGCTTTCAGTCCCTTTATGTTCAGCCACCCAACAACCTCCTATGGGTACCTTATGTTGTTCATTGATGGCCAAGAGCCTATTAGATTTCTGCCTCCCTATATGAAATGATAGTGCTGGACTATGCCAGCATTTCTATCATTACCACTGCTGATGGAGCAGGATAGATGTGGGGGTTGACCCAGGACAGTAAGGAGCTGCTGGGTCACCAGCTGTTCTGTAATCCTGGAAGCTTTTGTCTAGGCAGCTTTGTCTAAGAGCTCTGTCACCATCTGCATGTTCTTGCAGCACACTGGCCTTACCTTGGCTTTCACCAGCCTGGCTGATCCTTGAAGGGTGCCACCAGCAACTTTTCTGGTATTGAATCTCCCCCGCGGTGTCTAGTCCATCTGACCTGACCCTCACAGAAGTTGTTTAGTTCATTGACTCCAAAGAGACAATACACAGCAGCCTGCTAGATTGGCTGAGGATTTTATCCTTTAGTTTAATAAAGCACTGCAATGGTTTTGTAAGACTAGTTTATTAGACTATAGTGATAGCAAGTACAAGGAATAGGGATAGAAATCGTTACAAATTCACACAAGTAAAAATACTAAAACTAAAATCTAACTTAACGAACTAAGCTTTTGTTCAAAGTAGTTTTCACACACCAGTCACTCCTGCAATATGGTTGGCTGGGCTTTAGCTAGGAGCCAACACAGAGCCCAAAACATTTCTTTTCCTTGTCTCCTCAGGTCAAAGAAGATAAAATTGGCTTCTTTTGCCTCCACTTTTATATTTTGGCAAAGTTCTTTGACCCTGTTTCAAGAGGCAGGCAGGCTTCCTCGGAGCACGGTCTCCATCCCCCATTGAAATGGAATGGTCGTCTTTCCCCATTTGTTTGCCTGATGACTTTGTTTACCTTGAATGTAAATACCCTTACCATTGTCTTAGGTTGCACTGTCCTTAATTTACACTGGAGATATAGTCAAGTCTGCCAAACAACAGTCCTTTCTCTAGGACATCACGTGCTTAGTCATTGGCTAACGAACACTGTTGAGGAACATATTTCCAGCACACACATTATTTTACATGCTTCCTTTATATAACATAAAATGCCCAGTGCATTACCAGTTGACATGAAATACTCAGCGAGGCGGGAACAGTTTCTGGGCACCATTGGCCCTCACATCTAATGAGCCTCCAGCACCCTGTAGCCTGCCCAAAGGAGACGCTCACTCACTACCTATGACTAGGCCCTTTAAAAATGATTGAGGGTGGGTTCTGTTACTCTCCTTTTCCTTTCCTGTGCCTGCTGTTCTCTAGAGCTTCTGCTTTTATGTTTTTCCTTTCTTAGAATCCATGGAAGTTGCTGCTTTTGTTTTATGGTAGGACAAGCTGGAATGAGTGCTATAAACTATGTGTGGTCTTTGTGAATAAAATATGAATCATTTCCTGTAAAAATCTCAAAAAATACAAACAATAAAAATGCAGAGAATATCAGCTTTGTCAGAATGTTATTGTTTGCAAGAGAATGACCTTGATAGCCTTCAGTCATACAATTCTTGAATAATGCCAGTGATTGGAGAAAGAAAGAAAGAAAAAGCGTTGGTTTTTTTTTTCAAAATTACAAGAAAAGAACTTGATTAGAAACCTTGGAATGGGTCTGAGCATACAAACAAAACTAGTTGATGAATATGGCATTTTCTGTCAGAATGGTCTACAAAGACAACACAATGTTCTCAGTAGTTTTGCTCCAGAATTGGTGACTTTGTTCAGCTAAAAATTGTTGCCTGGCATATATTTCACAAAAGAAGTTTGTAATTGCAATCTTAAATTTTCACCAAGTAGTCACATGGTATTATTTCCCTGATTGAATGAAAGCCAACACAGCCAGTATTGTAAATTGAATTCTAATTGCAACTGGACATGCATCTTGAAATATGTTTTCAACAAATATTTGTACATTAGAACTTAACATTTTCTTTTAATGAGCAAAGTATGCCAGTGATGATAGGGTTAAATAATAATATGCCTGGTAGCAGTGAAGTTAGAATCAGAATTGCTGCCAAGATTTCACAGGGTATAGGAGACTGTTTGCTTCCTTGTTATAGTGGAGAATTAGGAAATATTTATTATTTATTCTAAATAACATATGCCTCTCATTACAGTAGTGTAATATTACCTTGCCTGAATGCATACTGTTCCATCAAAAGAAGTTATTAAAGGAACAAGGGAAGGCGAAATTATGATCTAAATAAGTCTCCTCAAACAGTAGCTAGATTTATAGTCATGAAGGCAGATTCCTAAGCCTTGACTATGGGGACAGGGATGTTTGCATAGGGTGAGGAAGCTGGAGATCAAAAAGACATTGATCTACTAAAGGTGGCCCTGGCAGAAAGGGATGGGGTAAGCTGTCAGCTGTGCCAGGTCTACCTTATGCTTGATGGAAATGCCAAGTGTAGGTAAAACAGTATGGGTGCGTCTACACTTGTAAATTAAGTCGACTTAATTTTCTCTGCGTGTACACTACACTTTCCTTAAGTCGACTTAAGCAAGCTGCTTAAGTCGACTTAAGGAAAATAAAGTCGACTTAATGAAAATTAAGTCAACTTTATTAAACCTCCTTTTAATTCGACTTTAGGCTTAAGTCAACTTTCTAAAGTCGACTTAAGCCAGTGTAGACCTGGAGTAGCCCTAAGTCAACTTAAAGTCGACTTAGGGCTCTCCAGGACTCCCCCACTGCTCTCCCTGCTGGGGGGGGGGCAGCACAGGGGGATCCTGGCATGCCCCCCCACAGGGCAGGGTAGATCCCTGCCCAACCTGCCCCTACGCCCTGCCAGGGTCCCTGTCCCCCTTTGCCCCATTGTACCCAGGTACAATGGGGCAAAGGCTGAGCCCCCTGGCACTGGGCAAGGGGTGCCCCCCTGTCACTGTGGACCTGCCCAAGGTCCCCATAGCCCCTAGAAGTCAATCTAGGCATGCAGTGTGGACGCTCTAGGTCGACTTTGTAAAGTCCTCCCTAAATCGACTTAAAATTCAGGTGTAGACATGCTAAGTCGACGTAACTAAGTCAACTTAAAGTCGACTTAGTTAAATCGACCTAGCTAAAGGCAACCTAAATTTACAAGTGTAGACATAGACTGTGTGTAGATTGTTACTTTAAATTGACTTCTCCAAGTGCTGTGTACCTCTCTGGAAAGATAAATCCTCCTTGTTTGTGTTACTGCATATTACCAGTATCCACAGGCAGGTGTCACATCCATTGGACCTCCTGGGTACCACAGTTGGCTGTTGGGGAGCATGGGGATTCAATCCAGAGACTGGGTTGGGGAGTGGTTGGACTGTAGGGCCCTCTCCCAAAGAAAAGTGGAGGCACAAGCCTGCCAACCTAAAGGGGTACACTTGGGTTTCTAGAAAAGGGACGCAAGAAGGGGCTGCGGATCATGAGAGTTACCATGGTGCACATTGTTTTGCTTTATTCAATGTAGGTCTTGGTTCTTTAAGTCTTAATCTCTACACGTTCTGATATGCTGCTCTGGGCAGGTGCAGATTTGCCCATTTGAGTAATGAGATCCCAGGGAAGTCTAAATGTGCTGTTGAAATAGTTAGTAGACAAATATAGAACATGGTTAAGAGGTTTCCTATGAGAAAGGTTCAATGGGGTGCCTGCTTGCTGAGTGCCCCATTGTGGCCAGGGTTGGTTTTCAGGCACCCTGCCTCTCTTGTGGATCCCATAAGAGCTTCTCATAGCCTCCTTTGTGGCCAACAGCCCTCTCACGCGGGCTGGTTTAACAATAAAAATGGTTCAAACAAACCTCAGAGAATCCCCAGAAAGGTCTATCACTGTCAGAAAAGCTCATATACAGCCCTGGTTCTCCCACCACATATGGAGCTCTTCTATCCCAGGTTGTCCACAAAGTCACAAGACCCAGCCCTTTTTTGGCTGGAGTTCAGAACTTGTCTTCTTTTTCCTGTCACTGACACCCACAGTTTCCTGCAGTTCTTGGTAAGGAATCTCCTGATCCAACACAGATGTCTCATTAGCGATCAAGGCTGGCTAGCATCAGCCCAGAAGGCGTGTGTTACCCTGCTACGTAGGGGTATTACACAGGTTCCAGAATTCAGGGCAGCTTTCCTTACTTTGATTATTGGGGCCAAGTCCTGTACTCCTTTCCACATCTCCATCTCTCCAGTCTCTGTGTAGATGAAGGTAGATGATGGCAGGTGCATTTCTTCCACTTCCCAGTAATTAGAGGTTGCAATGGCAGATTCTTGTCCTCCCCTAGCAGAGGGGATGCAGAGAGCTGGCTGATGTGTCCTCTCTTTTCATGGCCAAAGATGTAGTATGCATTAAAGCCTGTCCCATCCATCCGTCAGGGCTGGCCCATTGCACCGAGCAATGGCACCTGTTTGCCAATAACAACTCTGGTTGTTTTGCTACTCAGAACTGACGTCAGGGACCTCTCTGAATACGTTATGGTGGAGAAGGCTCACAATCTATTTTGGAGGGAATCAAGCAGAACTGAGTGCGAGTAGCACTGATCAAACCTACCTGTGTCATTAGAAACATTCCAAGGGTCGCTGTCGCCACGAAACCCAGTACAGTGACTTTATCCTAACAACTTGATATGAAAAGTGTGCTGCTTTAACTTTATTTTGGATGCATCAACAGGAGCAGGATGCATGGATTTTTACATCAGAGCAGTACTAAGTTATGATATTTCAGGCTGCCTGCAGGCCATGCTCAGCCTTGCCTCAGGTTCTGTTTAACCCTAAAGAGCTTGAACGTTTTGGTTCTGCTTTGCTGTTTGCAAACAAGATGGGAGGAAAGCTGCTGAGGAGTAGATGTCTATATAGCTCCTGTGGCACTTTCAAAGACTAACAAACATATTTATCACATGAGCTCTTGCGGGTAGAATCCAAACAACTTGCTTGGTTTGCTGAAAAAAATTCTGAACTGACCTTGTGACTTACCCTTCTTTGCATTTAAACATCCCCTTTCATACTCTAACCTCCATTTCATGCGCCTGGTGAAGTGGAATACGTTTTTTAGTCTTCAAAAGTGCCACAGGACTCCGTATTTGTTTTGCTGAACTAGACTGACACGCTTCTTCTTTGGAACTTCTCACTGAATAATTGCTGTTCACATGCATAAAGATGTGTGTATTGGGAAAATGCAGCCTCCAACCACATTCAACTTGGAACACTTTTTCTGTTGCAACTTTATGCAGAATTGCAGCAAAGTTTTCACACAGTAACTATGAGAAGAAGAAATACTTTTGGGCACATAGTGGTGCTTGACTTGATGACTTTTTTTATTCTTTGGATAACATAGCAGATGAAACCTCACATGTTGAGAAGCTTGTTTGTTTGTGAAATAACAATACTCTGAGGTTGGTAGGTATTTGTCGGGAAGCTATTTTATATATGGATGACCTAAAGCAGTGATTTTCAAACCCTGGGTCACAGAGCCTCAGGTACTGGGTCGCAGTGACCCCTGCAGCCGTTGCCAAAGACTGGAATGCATTGCTCAAAGATATAATTGTTGGGTCGCAGGCATAATTTTTTTTTCAATTAGGTCTCAAGGAAAAAAGTTGGAAAACCACTGACCTAAAGGCCAGAAAGGTTAAATGACTTAACCAGAGTTGTACAGCAAGTGTATGGCAGAACTGTTCTTTCTATTCTGGAGACAAACCAAGCATGGGATTTTCTTCATACAGACAGCATAGTGACACTTTGTTTTATGGGGTGAAAAGGGGAAGGAATTTGGACTGCTTTATATTACCTATGCATCAGATCTTCTTGGCTATGTCTACACTGGCAATTTAAGTCGACTTAATGAAAGCTTAAGTTGACTTTATAACTACCACTCATTAGGTCCACTAACCCTTAAGTAGACTCCTTAAGTTGACTTAAGGACAATGTGGACATGGAGTAACCCTTAAGTCGACTTTATTAAGTTGACTTCAGGGTGGTTAGGTCGACTTAACAAAGTGGACTAAGTCGACTTAACTTTAAGTCAACTTAGTCCACTTTGTTAAGTTGACTTTAATAAGGTCAATTTTAAATCGACTTAAAGTCGACCTTATTAAGTCAACTTAACAAAGTCGACCTAACTTTTCCTAGTGTAGATATAGCCCTTGAGCCTGAGACATGTTGGCTGCACAATAACACTCTGTAAAACACTGGATCAATTTCTCCCAGCCCTCTGGGGAAAACAAATGCTATTTAATTTGGCAGACAGTGGTTTTACGTCACTTGTTTTCCTTTAGAACTATAAAGTTCCTACTCCAGAGAAATTCATGAATTACAGGATCAACTCCTTGCTAAAGTGCTCCAAGCCCAGGAGAATCTTTTCTACAGACGCAAAGGCTTCAAGTAGCCTAGGAATATGAGAAGAAGGAGCAACTTGTTCTTTTGCTTGTAGCAGCTGGAGTAATTGCGGGAGATATGATATCCAGAGAGCTGCAGCTTTCTTAATTTCATGCTGGGGTTGGAAAGAGTGCAGCAGGTAGGAATGGATTTTGGTTATTTCCCAGCATCTCTTTTCTTTCCAACTGATGCAAAGAGCTGTAGGTGCCAGTGGCAGTTGCTACAGGAGCTCAATTCATGCAACAGTCCAGATCAATGCTCTACACTCATTCTGTTTCTTCCCATACCAGTACCACATGATGGATGTCTCCAGGGGGATACTCACTGACAGCAGCTGCTGATTGAAATTTTTATCAGACTTTTGGTAATTAAAACTCAAGGCTCTCCAGATATTTAAGATCCATTAAAATGAGGTACCAGATGTTTAAATTGGCACAGGGCAGGGAGGAGGGAGCATGAGAATTGTAAGTGAGCTAATGTTGAAACAGGAGCAGGGAATGGTTCTGTTGGAGACCGTGTGAAATACCTTCTTGAGATTGAGACTTGCATAGAGTTTTCTCATTACAGCTCCCAACCTGGCCACAGTCAGTCCTCCTCAGATGCACTGCAAGAACCGGTGCTTCTGGTCCCCACAGGACTCCCAATGAAGTGACAGTGGAATTCGTGCCGTGATATTTTGGGCACGCTTGCCACCAAGTCCTCTGCATATGCCAAGTCATTGAGCAAATCCATCAGAAGTCTGGAGCTCATTCTCCAGCAACCATCTTCCCAGGGCAGCTCTGCACTTTAAGTTTTCCTGTAATACTTTCCTGGAAGTTTTCCTCTGTCTGTTGGGTGTGACAACAGTTAAGTCCTTAACAGCTTGGGGTAGTGACAGTTAGTAGTATAGCTTATTTCAGGTCATGAAGCCGGTTCAGCGGTACTGGTGTAACTGCCTACACAAGTTGGGTGTTGCTATTTAAGTACAACAGTGCACTTAAAAAAGCAAAATGTCTAAGTGTGTTTATCATCGTGGATGATCTGGTTGATGGGGTGGATTGCACCCTCACCGGGTTAACATGTCACTAAGCTAGGGGAATGATAGATTCATTGGAAGGTAGGGTTAGCACACAGTGTGACCTAGACAAATTATTAGAAAACGGGGCCAAAAGGAATCTGATGAGGTTCAACAAGGACAAGGGCAGAGTCCTGCACTTGGGGTGGAAGAATCCCATGCACTGCTACAGACTGAGGACCTGGGGGCTACAGTGGACAGGAAGGTGGATATGAGTCAACAGTGTGCCCTTGTTGCCAAGAAGTCTAATGGCATATTAGGCTACATTAGCAGCGGCAGATTGGGGGAAGTGATTATTCCCCTCTATTTGGCACTGGTGAGGCCACATCTGTGCACTGTGTCCAGTTTTGGGCCCCCGCTACAGAAAGAATGTGGACAAATTGGAGAGAGTCCAGCGAAAATGATTAGGCGGCTGGGGTGCATGACTGATGAGGAGAAGCTGAAGAAACTGGTCTTATTTAGTTTGCAGAAGAGAAGAGTGAGAGGGATTTGATAGCAATCTTCAACTACCTGAAGGAGGATTCCAGGGAGGATGGAGTTAGACTTTTCTTAGTGGTAGCGGATGACAGAACATGGAGAAACGGTCTCAAATTGCAGCTGAGGAGGTCGAGATTGGATATTAGGAAAAACTTTTTCTCTAGGAGGGTGTTGAAGCACTGGAATGGGTTATCTAGGAAGGTAGTGGAATCTTCATCCTAAGAGGTTTTTTATGGCCTGGCTTGACAAAGGCATGGTTTAGTTGGGTTTGGTTCTTCTTTGAGCAGAAGGTTGGACTAGATGACTTAAAATACTTTACCAATATCTTTAAGCATCATTAGCCCCATTTTTACAGACAGGGAAACTAAAAATCATGCAGCAAGTCTTAAATATAACTGGAATATAACCCAAGTCACCTGAATCTTACTTCAGTGCCCTCTCCCCTTTGTACTGTGCTAAAGCTGTTTGAAGCTGGAACACTCCTTCTGTGACTTAATGTAGAAATAGTTGGTGTTTCTGATTGTTTTGCACTTTGCACTTCTCAAATAGGAATATCAGAAAGTTTTGTTCAGCACTGGAATACAGTGGAGACAGTGCACTGAGAATGTATGGTTGAAGGTTAGGGTTCATGTCCATTGACTATGTCGTATGGTCCAGGAGGTTCCTTTTCCTATTCCAGCACTGAGGTGTTTAGATAGGTTTCCCCACACACAGCTATAACACACTGTGTGCCTGGCTTTCTAATATGAAACTACACTTGTTCAACATTGAAGGCTTAAACTGAAATACCCTTCCCCTGATTTTTATGCAACAGTTCACATAGTAGAAAAAATGCAAACACCTAGTTTTATTAGGGCATGTGCACACTGTGAACATTTGTTCATTTACAGCAGTGAGAAAGCCCTGACTGCAAACGTACTTCAGTCTAATTTTTCCCTCTATTAACTGTTTCTATCATTGAATCTTCTGCTGAACTTTTCAGCTTTTTGCAATTAAATTAAATTCATGGCTGTGATTTTTGCCTAGAAATGTTGGATAGAAAATCTCAGCATTTCCAAATGTTGCAGGTCACTGAAGCCCTTGGCTTCGGCATTGCATAGGGAGTATTTGAGGCAGATCAGAGGGATTATGGAAGTCCAAGTCTTGGAAGGTAATGAGTGGTACATGGCCCCAGTAGCTACTTATCAGTGCAGCTGCGTCAGGGGAAGTAGACTCTTGGATTAAGTAAACAGAATAAGGGGGGGGGTGAAATCATTGTCACTTTATGTATCAGACATGAGATTCCATCAAAAGTACATTAATTTGACTCAAAGTTCCAGTAAGTCATGTTAGACCCCCTTCAGAAAACCCACCTCAAGAGTCGAAAATCATCTGACTGAAATTCTTGGGCTGAGAGACAAACCACTCGGGGCAGGTCTACATTTCCCACCGTTTTTGGCAGCAGTCAAAGGAAGATAAAGCAAGTTACTTAAAATAACTTGTCTATCTGCCTTCGAAGCTACTGGCACACGACACACTCACAGAGCCAACAAACTGGCTTCTCTTAACTCTCACCCCTGGCTGGCAGTGTTAGTGCCCGTGTCAGGAACAGAACTCAGATGTGCAGGGCCACCATTTGGTGCCATAACCACAAGACCAGTCTTCCAATTTCAACCAATTCCAAAATGTTCACGTGGATTATTTGTTTTCGATTGTATATGGCACGTGATTACTGGGCATCTAAGTCACAAATATTTCTGCTTCCTGAGTGGCTGAAACTTTTTAAAATAAAAGAAACAGTAAATAGCGAAGAAAGAAAAAGCAAATAGACTACACAGTGCAAACATCTGACTGAATAAACAAGGAGCCCCGTGGCACTTTTAAAGACTAACAAATTTATTTAATGCAAGAGATTTTGTGGGAGAAATCCCACTTCAGCAAATGCTTGAAGGTGGAGAACTTACAGAATGGGAGGAAAATAAAAGCAGAGAAGTGAGAGTCATAGGATCAAGTCAGACTCTCAGCAAATCGAAGCAGTTTAGATTCAAACAGTGTGGAACAACATATTAGAAAGTGGGAAAGAGTCTGACCTGATCTTATTACTCTCACTTCTCTGCTTTTATTTTCCTCCCATTCTGTAATTTCTCCATCTTCAAGCATTTGATGAAATGGGATTTTCTCCCATGAAAACTCATGTGATAAGTAAATGAGTTAATCTTTAAAAGTGCTACAGTACTCCTTGTTTGCTTTGCTGAAGTAGACTAACAGCTATCCCTCTGGAATTTGGCTGAATGATCATTTATAACACAATTTGTAAAATCCTTGGAATTGGCTAACTGTCATAAATGAAATAGCAGCTGTGTGAACACTTGTGATTAAAGAGACCTCTCACGAATAATGGAATGAACTTGCCATTCCTAATCACAAGTAAGTTATGTGGTATTTGACCAGCACTAACCAGAAGCATTGCAAAATGAAATGCTGGGAATTAATCTATAAAGAAGAGGCTTCAAGATGGCCTACAGATCATGACTCAGAACAATCATATAGACCAATTAGCATATATTTTATTTAGGCAAAGTGTACTCATTCCTTAGATTTCTATGAAAATATAGCCTATTTATACCAACAATAAGTACTCCACATTCAACAGAACATCTTTCCACTGATCAAGGTTATCTTTCTGGGATGCTACACTTGTTCAAGTTAATTATAGCCATTCCCAGATTTGCCTCAGTTGTACTTTTTTCTATATACCATAAGAGGTTGGGTGGGCAGGCATTGTACAAAACAGCCATTCTCCCACGGAAAAGAAAACATGAAAAAATAAAAACGTGAATCCTTCAAGAAGAAGAAAGAATATTGGAGAGTACAGCTTTGACGTAGCTACAAAATTAATGGTTTAATGAATACAGAAGTGGCCCTGTTTTCCAGATGGGTAGAATTATGCAAGAGGTTAGAACTTGAAGTTTAGGAAAGGTTACAGTTGCGCAGTAACTTCCTGCTATGTACTCAGGACAGCTGTCAACTGCAGAAGGTCAAGCTGAAGCCAGTTCTACTACTCCCAAGAGAGTATTCCTGCTTGATTAGAGTACCTCTATTTTGCCTTTATTATATTGGCCCCCTCTTCTTCCTCTTCTAGGAATGTATATGCTATTTGGCTTGCCAAATGGGTATCAGCAATGAATGAGCTAGTAGCCAAAGCCCCATTAATTCCTCTCCTTAACCATGGTAAATTGACTCTAAACTCGTTTGACTTTCCTTACCGAATATGCCAGCAAGCCTGTCTCTGTTGCTATTCTGACATTGCTCTCTCAGGCTGCATCTACATTGGTAAATAAAGTCGACTTAAGCTTGCTTAAGTCGACTTAATTTACCCTGTGTCTACACTACGGTTTCCTTAAGTCGACTTAAGCAGCTTGCTTAAGTCGACTTAATTAAAATTAAGTCAACTTAATTAAACCTCCTTTCAACTAGACCTAAGGCTTAATTCGACCTAAGTCGATTTAGGGCTACCCCAGGACTACACCAATGCCCTCCCTGCCGGGGGGGACAGCACAGGGGGATCTTGGCATGCCCCCCAAAGGGCAGGGCAGAGCCCTGTGTGACGCTGTCTGGATTTAGGGAAGCATTTAGGATATTACTTTCTATTCATATCTCATCAATGCTATAATCCATAGGAACTATGTCATGGTTGGTATCAATAGAAAGGTAGTAATTTGCCTATTGTCTCCTTTATGGCTCATCAGGTTTCTCCATGAGCCCATTGTAACTGGGAGTCTCTACAACCATTGTGTCCTTAATGTTAAGGAAGCTCCCACCTACAATGGGCCCAGGGAGAAACCTGATGAGCCATTAAGGAGACAATGGTTGTTGACAGCCTCCTGTCTAGGGCGTGTCACGAGAATCACAGAAGTTAAAGTGTAGATATAACACCAAATTCCTAACTTCTAATACAAATACAATTCCTAGACATAAACTATATAATCATTCCCAGCAAATTACTACCTTTCTATTGATACCAAACATGACACAGTTCCTATGGATTATAGCATTTATGAGATATGAATAGAAAATAATATCATAAATGCTTCCCTAAATCCAGACAGTATCACACCCTGCCCACATGCTCTGCCAGGGTCCCTGTCCCCCTTTGCCCCAGGGGTGCTCCCCCTGCCACCGTGGACCTGCCCAAGGTCCCCCTAGCCCCTAGAAGTCGACCTAGGGCATCCAGTGTGGATGCTCTAGGTCGACTTTCTAAGTTCCCTTTTAAGTCGACTCTAATTTTAAGTGTAGCCGCACTAAGTCAACTTAAAATTACAAGTGTAGACATAGCCTCAGTCAGCCATGCTTGTACCTTACCTAGTCCAGGAGAATTGGTTGGATAGAAAATGTTCCCTGATTCCTTTCTTCCTTGATTTTCCTTCCTATGCATGATACTTTGCAACTGTCTTTCCTGAATTTGATCTTGATTTTTTTCATCTTTGTTGGTCTTGGTAACAGACTATAACAAGCATCAACCCTTATTTTGTATTATTTCATTACCCTAGTGACCAAAGTATTTTAAGGGGCCAAAATCTTTGTAGTTACAAATAAATCTACAAAACCTAATATGACTCAATTAAGGTTGTTTTTGGAGAGGGAGAGGAGAAGCCTGTGAATGAGTGGTTACTATAGAATTCTCCTGTAGCATAGGGAATCTGAAACACAGAAGCACTGCACTAGTGAAAGGAAGAAGAAACTCACCGGTCACATTTCACTGTCCAAGCTGAGTAAAATGTTAACGCCCTATACAATTCTATTTTTAACCATTTAAAGAAACATATGCAAGAATTATTATAGATACAGATTCCAATTCACACACTTTATACTCACCACAGACTGGGGCTTCCTTTATCTCAGCATAAGTCTGTAATGGGTATTTGTATTAATCAAACTTCATTATTTTACATATACTAATACTGCTATTAAAAATACAATATTCTAATACTTGTGAAACTTCTATAATTGTCCAAATGAATGGATATGCTATATTTACTTACCTGTACCCCATGCTTTTTATTGCTTTCATTCATTTAGGTCAAAAGATTCTAAACTAGGTTGTTAAACTGCAGCATTTAAATCTATGGTCAGGTGCGTACAGAAATGGTCTAGTTATCTGCCGGTGCTCAGCATCTGTGAAAATGTCAATGGGTTGCAGCAGGTTCTCAATGAGCTAGTACACAAAGGATATTAGCAAATAAGCTCATTCAGATCTGCGATGAGTCTCCACATTGTGAATGTAAATTGTAAGATTCTCCCGTGTATTACTCGCTTTGGCAATGTCACATTAACAGCAACCATCTCTCAAAGCATTACAGTGTTGTAGAATAACTGTCCAAAATGCTGCATTTTAAAATAACAATGGTGTTGCTGGACTCAGAGCTTTACCACTCAAAAAGCAGCAAAAGATGAAGCTTGAAAATGCTTGCTGGAGAATCGAGGAGGTCAGCAATTGAGTGACAGCAAGAATCAATCTTGCAACCAGATAGTGGGAGTGGATAGATATGGAGGAAATACGCTGTGGAGGGCCTTGAAAAGAAGGAAAACATGTTTGTGTTTGAAGAGGAGCCTGGAAAACTGGGATAACAGAGCAAGGAGCCAGGAAGATGATTTTAGTGTCAGCAGCATCTTGAATAGACTTCACAGTGGTGAATTTCCAGGCAATGAAGCCAGAGAAGGTACTATAGTAACCAGTGTGCAACAGATCAGGGTTTGTACGAGGAAGTGGCAATATGGGTGGAGGAGAAAGATTAGACTATGGAGGGAATGGGTGAGGTTTTGTGGCCTGCATCGTGCAGGAGGTCAGACTGGTCCTTTCTGACCTTAGAGTCCATGAGTCTATGAGAAATGGCAAGACAGATACAGCCTGGATGTATGGGTCAAAAGAGGGCAAGGTCAAAAATGAAGCAGAGTCTATAGATCTGAGTGACGGAGGTTGGTGGGGTCCAGCATGTTAGAGTAGACAGAGCAGAAGGTAGTTGGGCAAAAGATCCTGAGGCTCCACTTTGGCCATTTAACTTTACATTTTAGTTGGTGACTAAACACCCAAGTGATGTTAGGGAAACAGGCTTTGATTTTGGTTTGGAAGGAGGAAAACTGAGTTCAGCTGGGAGGGGCGGGGGAGGAGCTTTATGAGTTATTGGTACACAGATAACAGAACTTTTTCCGTGGCTAAATGACCCAAGGATAAGGTCTCGTGGTACCCCCATTGAAACAAAACGATGAAAGGAGAATCCACTGAATGAAATGGTGAAGAAACAAGGCCAAGGGCCAGAGAATGAGCAGAGAGGTATTAAAATGTTTGGGCCAGTCACCACAGAACATTGCAGTACGTAATAGTTGTAGCAGCCCTAGTTTAGATCTGCAAGCTTTATAAGGGTCAGGGAAAAAGCATGAAAATATGAACCTTACTTTGACAGAAAGAAGTGTTTGGCACTACAATGGAACTCAGGTCTCTGAATCATGATGCTTATTTCAGCTCAGTAATTCAAGATCCAATGTGCTCTTTACAGGAGAAATGCATTTTTCTAATGGCCAGTCCTGCACATTCAACCTGGGATTGGAATCTAACGGCCTTTCATTTCCCGTGCAATCACATGAAATAAAAATTCTACAGGTTAAAGGCTATCCTCACTTATGCAATATAAGCTCACAGCATTCCTCTTTTACCTCCAGTAACTCCTGCTCACTCTGTCTTAGTGACATTGGCTTTACAGACCCAATGTCAGTAAACTAACTTGTGTTTCTTCAGCAGTGAATATTACACACAGGAAGCAGCTCTCACTAAGAATTCTCAGTTTGCCAATGCTCAAAATAAATCAGATCCTCAAAATGCCAGTCTAAATAAAAAGACCTCTTGATTGGAGGAAAAGAAGGGAGCATGGATTAATGCACTAGGAGAATGGATGTAGTATGATCCAGTGGATAGTGCATTTGACTGGGATTTATTCCTGGCTTGGCCATTGGGCGGCCCTGGGTGAGCCACCTCCTGTCCCTTTGCCTTAGTTTCCCCCTTTGTAAAATGGGGATAATGATGCTTACATCCTTTGTTAAACACTGAGATATACTGACAAAAAGTGCTATACAGGAGTATTTTATTGCTATTGTTACTATTTTGTGTGGTTTTTTACTTCCCCAATAGATGAAAGTGCTTCAGAGCACTCTCTGCCCCTGGTGACAAAGAGGATCAGCCACTCCTGGTGGGTTTCAGCACCATACCACAGAAGGAATAATGGGTTTAGGATTTTTAGACAAGGGGCGGGAAAGGCCTCTGCCCAGATTAGTACTCTTCCATGGAAATGCAGGCTGCAGACCAAATTCAGTCCTGGCTTATACAGGTGTCACTTCTGCTCCTGTCAGTGGGAGCTCTGACCTCTCAGCACTTTTGAAAACCAGTCTATTTGTGCATGCTCCTAAATATGGACTTCAGCTAGCCACCTCTCAATACATTGGTCTATGAGGCATGGTTCCTCAATAGAGGCAGAACAAACAAGGAGCCCTGTGGCACTTTTAAAGACTAACAAATGTATTTATTGCATGAGCTTTCGTGGGAGAAAATCCCACTTCGTTAGACGCTTTGAGATGGGAATCTTACAGAATGGGAGCAAAATGAATGCAGGGAAGTGTAAGCCATAGGATCAGGTTAGACTGTTACAGCAAATCAATTGTTAGGATGCTGGACTCCACTCTTTACATCCTAACAATTGATTTACTGTTCCCCATCTTCAAGCATCTGGATTTTCTCCCATGAAAGCTCATGCAATAAATAAATGTGTTAGTCTTTAAAAGTGCCACAGGATTCCTTGTTTGTTTTGTTGAACTAGGCTAACACGGCTCCCCCTTTGGAACTAATACACACAGAGATACCCTGAAGTGTAAGGATCTCACAGGTTAATCAGCTTCTCCCTAACAGCCACAGTGAAATTAATGGCACAAGTGAGGAGCAAACATGAAGAATGCTAGATTCGCTACATTAAAAGAGGAAGGTTGAAAGTCAGAATTGCCCAAGTTAGAATTTAGCCATGATGCGGGCCTAAACCCCACAAAGTAATTGCTCAAAAGGTGAAAATGTCCACTTGAGGACAGAAGCCAAGTGTTAAAAATGATGAGGCTTTCTGGAAGAACAAAGGAAGCCTTTGGTTCTACCTATCCCTTCTTCCAATCACTTAAACAGTAGCACAGGAGGCTGTGGCTGAAAAGTGGGACAGAGGAAAAAGAAACTTAGCTGATTGCCAGATGCAACGTGTGCAGTGAATGACCTCTTGTGAGCAAAAAGAGAAACCCAAACAAGCAATAAAACAACCTTTCTTGATTCAAAAGGGGTCATATCAAAGCAAACAATGGCTCACACAGAGAGGCTAAAATAACCCCCAGTTTACACTGCAGGCTTGTAACAATGCCACTCCTCGTCTAAGGGATGCTAATTCATTTTGAGCAGAGCTATCATCAGTTACTGAGTCTTGCCCCCGGATTAAATGTAAACCAGCCTTGCATAAATTGAATGCTTTCTTTGAATATATAATTGAATTTGCAGAAGCGTGTGCCAGGGGGGTGTTTAAATAAGTGCACAAATACGATAAAAAGGACTTCACGCCATTATATCTAATTCAGTAAGCAAAAATAATGGCAGGGCACGTTCGAATTAGCGTTTGATTTATTTATTTTAACAAATCCAATTAGTGGAATGTTTTATAAAGTCATCCAATGTCAAACAATCATGGACTCACCAGATAGAAACAATACTTCTAAAAGGAATTTAAAAACTGTGGGAAAAGTCCTTGGATATTCAGTGTATCTCAATGCACACAGGAGAAACACAGGAAACGACTTTATTTGATCAAGCATTTGCATCCTTCCCAGAAGAGAAAGTGAGCATGTCAGCAGTCTCATTCTTCCGACTTCAGATCTTTTCTTTTGGGGATAAACACTTATTTATTTTAATTTTCTCCCTTTTTAGAAAATATTGAGGAGAAGAATATATAAAGGCCCAAAGCAAATGTAGAAAGGGAAAATAAACCTCGAGCACCAACTGTTAAGCTTTCCTTACAGGGAAACAGGATTTTGCCTCTACACAGCTTTGCAAGAGGCAGAGGATGTGGATAGAGGAAGGGATGAGTCCTATAACAGTGAGATATTGCTGATATACCATAGGTCTCTTAGCACAAGAGTAGGATTGATTGCTTTGACCATTAATTCTTTTCTCTTCCAAAACATGTTCATGTTTACAGAGCCAGAAGAGATTCACTTGGTCCATTAGAACAAAAACTTCTACTGGAAGAGAGTTTTATTGTTTTGAATATATTTATTCTATGACTCTCGGACAGAGGTTTTCAACAACTTATATTTTATATAAAATCCTTCATACAGACAGACAGACATAGGGATGTAGAATAAAGAAGAGGCTTTAAACAGCTGAACAGGCAAATATGAATACAGTGTTTGATCTAAGTGTCATGGGCTATGTCTACACTGACAAGTTAGTTCGAATTAAGGAAGCTTAATTCGAACTAACTTAAACCTTGGCCACACTAGGCTTCTATTAGTTCGAATTAAGGGCTTCCTTAATTTGAACTAATAAATTTAATTATACTTTTTGAACTAATGGTTAATTTGAACTACTTAGTTCGAATTAACCCAATGTGGCTATGTTAGTTCGAACTAAGCTCTTAGTTCAAACTAACCGGCACATTGACCTTAATGCAATTAACTAATTCGAACTAAGCAAGTGACATGCATGGCACTTGCTTAGTTCAAACTAGCATTCTAGTGAGACCGTGCTAGTTTGAATTAAGTTAATTCAAACTAACTAAAATTAATTTGAATTAGCTCGAATTAACTAATTCGAATTAACTTTAGTAAGTGTAGACATAGCCATGGAGTATAAATATTATAGATTCCCACTGGGTATGTGAGACTGTGCTCCACAAGCCCACATTCTGTCACTAACAAGGGGGACGGGGAGGGAAAGAGAGAGATTGGTATTATGGAGCTCAGTTTTGCACATACAGGACTCGCTAGATTGTCAACTCACTCTTGCATAATTCTACTTGTTTACACATCAGGCCTGAGAGTCTCTTTTTTAGTAGGTGAATGAAGTATTATTATTAAGTTCGTCTTCATGGAATTGTTGAGCAAACGGATAATGGGTTGATTCCGCAAGGTAGTCTTCATTTCTTGAAGAACGAAAGTAGGCAATAGTGGGAGAATTGTATCAGCCATAGTTTAAAACAAACAGCTAGGCTTTTGAAGGAAGAGATTCAAAGAAAATAATGAACTATCTGAAATGAGGAGTTCAGTTGAGATGAAACAGGAACCCTTTATTATAGTGAAACACTCTCTCTTGCTTCCAGTTTTGAAGGGCATAAGGAGGAGGAAGACAAAGTGAGTGCGAACTTTCCCTCCAAAACAAAATTATAGTGTTTTTTTTTTCAATTTTTGTGTAAACATTACAAAAGGAAATTTTTAAAATGCTTTGAAAAAAACCCTGCAATTTTGTCAAAAAAACTTTTTTTGACAATATTTTTGGTTGGAAAAGTCTGATTAGTTATAGAAGCCAGCAAGTGAGGGGGATGGGCCTGAAGTCGCCCAAGTTCTCAAAGCAACATAATAATCTGACTGCATTTTACTCTTTTCTTCCTAATTCCATGGTTTCTAGACCTGATTTTAAAATTGGTACCATAATCAAGATGGGAAGTTACTGAGACATTAATGTGGACTTTAGCAGAGGCAGGGTCAGGGGAGGAACAAAACCTGACAACTTCCTGGAGATGATGAAAGACATCTTACCAACAAGCGAGAGAAGCAGCAACCATGTACAGTAGCAATAATTTCCTTAAAAAAAAAAAAAAAATCTCAGGTATAACACAGGGCATTCGACTCAAGAGCTATCAACTGGGAGAACAATCCAGGTAGTAGCAGGCTACTTTTCAGGCCATTCATAACAGTTTTGCTTTAAATTGGCACTCGAAAGAGACGCTAAATAAGAGTACCTCATATATTTATGTGGCATCTGCACACTTTCAGGAAACCATGTATTTTATACAGCAGTTTCAGCAAAAAGAACTCCAAAGGCAATGCAAAATTCCAAAGGTTGGCTCAGACTGGTTCTAATTTGTGGTTGCTGAACCAGTTCATATTGGTTTAGACTGTTTAGGCTCAGCTCTTAAAATCATGGTACTACAGAGAATACACTAAGGTCTTAGGGAGGGGTGAAGAAAGTCTGTCATTCTCAAATACCCTTTTCTGGATAGTGCTCTAAATACAGAATTGATGTGATCTGTCTGGCCCTCCTCAGCTTGACGTTATGGGCTGGGATTTTCAAGGAGGCCTAAAGCAGTAAGATATCCAATTCCCATTGAGACATAATGCGAGCCGGGCACCTAAACTCCCTTAATCTGTTCTGAAAATTCCAGCCATAACTATTCAGGAAGATGATGTGGGCTGCAAGTTGACTGCATAAAACACTGAGATGAGAGTCTGTTCAGAGGTACTGAAACTCTAATTCACTGGCGTGCTAACAAGCATAACCAAGATATCAGTGATCAATCCTCTAATAGTAACCAGAACTCATACTGTGGGTAGTGGCATATTCATGATACTCCACACTCAGAAACAAAAGGTTTAATGTCACCTGTGAGAAATCTGATCTTCCACACTTAGTAATTTGCTATGGGACATAATCACCCATTTATTGCATGGTTTATTAATATTAATTATTATTAATTAATTAATTAATTATTAATATAGGAAGCCATCCATAAATGTAAGCAGAAATTTTCAGAAGGGCACTAGGGGAGTTTAGCACCTATCTCCCTTAAGCTACTTTGAAAACCCCAGTTTTGGGTGAAGTATCTAACGTTCATATTCCCTAGTCAAATTCAAACAAATCGCCTAGCCTTAGACACATCCTCCATAGGATTTCATGACTTCAAATCAGCTCTTCTGTTTGGACTTTCTATTCACCAGACTACTATATTAGAGCAATTTAACCTCTCAGCAACAAATTATCGTAACATCCCTTTTTTTATTCATTAGCTAAATCCATAGAAGATGTTTTAGTGAGAATGTTCAATCAACACTGTGAAAAAAGACTCTCCAAGTAAAATGTTGTTCACTTAATAAAAAAAAAAAAAATGGAAAATGACAACAATGACTTTTGCTCTTTTATCCGGTTCTTCCTTGAAAAATTGATCATTTCAGTTTACGCAAAATGGTATCTATTTCAGTATGAAACGCTAGAAGTCATGAAGTAATAATAGGCATAGGATTTATTAGCTGAACTTCATACATATATTGATTGCTTTAATTTCAGATTCACATTCAGCATGAGGTGTGTGTCTTTCAGCTTGTACCCATGTGCACATAGGCTTTGAAGTGGCATGGGCATGATTCTTCATTTACACACACACATGCACTGCAACCACCAACACAATTATCTTTGTCCTTGCACAGATTGCCATTCTGCAGATGCCATAGACCCAGTGAAGGATGAACCTGCTGCTACTGTGCCTACCTTAGTTAAATCTTATTTTAAAATGAGTGGATTATCAAACAATGTTTGATATGCTCAAATGCCTGGTTTTGGCATATTTCCACTCCCAGGTAAGGTCATCTTCCAGCAGCTCCCTTATGAGACTTGGAATGGGTTTTGCCAAAATGTCTATCATCTTCAAATCTCTGGAGATCCTCTTTCTAGCTATTATATTTGAACAAACAATTAAGCTATCTGTGCTCCCTTTAGTCTGGTTAGACCAATTTTTAATACTGAAATGAACTGTTAGGGGTCTCTTTCTGTGCAAAGCTTCCTTACGTCTTCCATTGTATTCTTTGAGAGTCCTAGTCCAAATTGAATCATCATCCATTACAACTTCAGCACCTAGTAATCCATCAAGAATCTATCAAATTACTTTCAAATACTTCTGGAGCATAACACTAAATGTCATTTGTTTAAATGTATAACGTCCAAGTGACAAACTCAGAGCATGACTCATCTAACTCCACTTGCCAGAAAGACATTCTGCTTCTAATACTAAGAATATCATTGCTTCTGATAGCTAAGTGATTACTGCCCTTAGTGGTTTAATGGTAACATTTTATTGCTTTATTTCAATGTGTGGATATATGTGTATCCATAATTGCATTGCTTTTTCAGCTATAACCCAGTTCTACCTTTCCAGTGACTCTTAACTTTCCATAGTAAGTTCAGTTTTCATTTGAACTGTGAAAGCAAATGGAATAAGTCTTGCTTTCCTTACATTTCCGTTTCTTTTCCTTAGTTATATCATAGATTTTTCTTGGTAAAGTAAAAAGAGAACTTACCATGGGAAGTTAGGAGTTACTGAACAGGTAGAACACACACTGAGTTATAGCTGAAAATAATGCTCTATTGTGCCCCAGCATCCAGTTTATAGGATTCACACGTAGACATATTTGCCAATTAACGTTTTGCTGCACTTGCCTATCCAAAAAGCAGTTTCTGTGCTTTCACTGTACTTACAAGATCCGCAAAGGAGCTTTGCTGTTCTCTAAACATCTGGAAACTCATGTTTAAATGCACAACACATCCCCTGAAAGTTATCTTCCTGACATTATGCTTAGTGTTTTTAGTCAAATGCAGAGAGACTTCCCAACAGCACTCAGTGCATAGGGATCTTTTCAGTGTAAACAATGGTATTAGCATAGTTAAATCCAAATGAACATCACTGCTAGCATCACCATGCTAGCCACACAACTCTGAACTCGTGCTCACAAAAAGATCCAGAGGGTTGGGGGAGGGAAGTAAAAATGAAAGACCCTAGATGATCTTTGCCTCCTCCTTCCAAAAAAACAGCTATTGGAAGACTGGAGAGCCCCCATACAGGCACACCTTAGATGTGCCTGTGTCCCTTTAGCATCTTTTTAGCATCTGACAAAGAGGGATTTTCTCCCACAAAAGCTCATGCAATAAATAAATGTTAGTTTTTTAAAAGTGCCAGAGAACTCCTTGTTTGTTTTCCTGAACTAACACAGCTACTCCTGTAGAACGTTTTAGCATTTTCCGGCAGTAGGGGGAGCCATGATTAGGCCTGTCTTGACATACTATGGTAAAGTAGAGGTGCTTTGGGATGAGACGTGAGGAAACGTTGTTCTAAATCGGCCATAAAGATGTTGGCATATTGTGGGGCCATGCGGGTACCCATAGCAGTGCCACTGACTTGAAGGTATAAATTATCTTCAAATCTGAAATGGTTGTGGGTGAGTACAAAGTCACAGAGGTCAGCCACAAGTTTAGCTGTGTCATCATCTTGGATAGTTCTTTTAATAGCTTGCAATCCATCCTTGTGTGGGATGTTAGTGTAAAGAGCCTCTACGTTCATAGTGGCCAGGATGGTATTTTCTGGAAGACCGTCAATGGATTGGATTTTTCTCAGGAAATCTGTAGTGTCTCTCAGATAGCTACGTGTGTTGATAGCATAGGGTCTTAGGAGAGAGTCCACATAGCCAGATAATCGTGCTGTAAGCGTGCCAATGCCTGAGATGATGGGGCGTCCGGGGTTTCCTCTTTTATGTATTTTTGGTAGTAGATAGAATATCCCTGGACGGGGTTCTGGTGGTGTGTCTGTCTTGATTTGTTCTTGTGCTGCTTTGGTGAGTTTCTTGAGTAGGTGTTGTAGTTCCTTTTGGTATTCCTCAGTGGGGTCAGAGAAGAGTGGTTTGTAGAACGTTCTATTGGACAGCTGTTTATAAGCTTCCTGATCGTAATCTGATTTATTCATGATGACGACGGCACCTCCCTTGTCAGCCTCCTTAATAATAATGTCAGAGTTGTTTCTGAGGCTCTGGAGGGCATTACGCTCTGCATGGCTGAGGTTATGGTGTAAGTGATGTTGTTTGTCCACAATTTCAGCCTTTGCCCAGTGGCGGAAACAATCTATATAGAAGTCTAGTCTGTTGTTCCGACCGTCAGGAGGAGTCTACGTTGAATACTTTTTCTTACAGAGAGGAAACCCCGGACGCCCCATCACCTCAGGCATTGGCACACTTACAGCAGGATTATCTGGCTATGTGGACTCTCTCCTAAGACCCTATGCTATCAACACACCTAGCTATCTGAGAGACACTACAGATTTCCTAAGAAAAATCCAATCCATTGACGGTCTTCCAGAAAATACCATCCTGGCAACTATGGATGTAGAGGCTCTTTACACTAACATCCCACACAAGGATGGATTGCAAGCTATTAAAAGAACTATCCAAGATGATGACACAGCTAAACTTGTGGCTGACCTCTGTGACTTTGTACTCACCCACAACCATTTCAGATTTGAAGATAATTTATACCTTCAAGTCAGTGGCACTGCTATGGGTACCCGCATGGCCCCACAATATGCCAACATCTTTATGGCCAATTTAGAACAACGTTTCCTCATGTCTCATCCCAAAGCACCTCTACTTTACCGACGCTATTGGAATTTGACATAATATGCAACTATTGGTCACAGGACACATGCATAGCCGAGGATCTACAAGGAAGTGTTAAGAGTTTCTCTGTGTGGTGAAGTGGTGACAGACTTTAAACCGAGAGAAAGGTTCATTGGCTGCAGCTGTTACATCTTACCCAACCACCCAGCAGAGTGTGACATTGTTTATTCATTTGCTATACTGTAGCCAAGGATTACATATTGTGGATCTCTTGTAGCATTGAATGAATGGTTAAAATCCACTTGGTCTCTCTCTAACGTGACTGAATTGCTTTAGGGAAGGGTAGTTCATAGCACAGCCAATAATGCAGCCATACAGTCTACCGTCCTAATGCCTTAAATTCTTCCTGTAGGAGACTTCCAGGCTGCAAGCCGAACTCCATTGAACAACACTGAGGGCTTTAAAAATAAATAAAATCAAAAGAACATGCATAATTATAGCTCTAGTGCTGTATAAGCCTCAAAAGATTGAGTTTTTGCTGTGGTAATGCAAATATTAAATATTAGCTACGTACCAGTGGAATATCCGAACTGTGTTTAAAAATACAGACATCATCCACTACTGAATATCAACAATATGATGTTAATGGCCAATTAGTTTTTAATAACATACATTGAATTGAAATGTTTATTGCAACTTGTTCAATTTAATAAGGTGACTATTGCAAGCTAATCCAAGTGGGTGGCTGTTTAAAATAAATTTATTGACATTTAAACAACTCTTATAGCTACAGGTTTGTACATTTATTTATTACAGGGTTGTCCAGCCTCCATAAATATTCCTGTACTCATTGCTGGTACTTACCTAACATTTGCTATTGAATTTACATTAAATACAACCTTAAGGGTGGCTGGCTGAGTGGGTGTGTTCTCAAATAATCTAAGGTCTTTATTCAATGTGCAGAGAACAAGTAGACACTAAAATAATTATGGCTTACCAGCTATTTTGTTTTCAGGGACTCTTGAGATGACATTGACTAATTTGGACTGGCAGTAGGTGAAGGGCCAGGCTCTGCAGCAAACTTTGTAAAGCTTAAGGGATTTAGGATGCCACCTAGGCACAGCAGACCAGACAGCAAGGAGCCAAAAAGGAGACCAATAAAAGCTCTGCTCTCTTGGCATCCTGATATTTTTAGCTCATTTGTTCCAAGATATCTGCATTATTTGTGCCTCCCCACAACCCTTAACATACGTGGAAGTACTCAGAATCCTTTTCAGGGATCACAGCAGAAAAGGGGTGAGGTGAAAGAACAGGTCTCTTCTGCAAAGTGGTAGAAATGTGGGATGATGCAAAGCTTTGCTCCCTTATGGCATCCTGATGTGTGTGTTGTGGGTGTGTGTAAATTTTTCAAGCAAAGTAGAAAAGCAAACCACAACTTGGGCCAAGAGCCAACAGAAAGAGGCTTATCTAACAGCAGCTATGAACTCTTCAAAACACAGACAGCTTCTTTCTGGCTGAAACAGCTTCCCTAGTTGTGGTATGCAAGCGTGCTCACACAATCAACTGTGGGGATTCCACTAAAATTTCTGACCCATGGCACATGTTCTAGACAGCCCCAGCTGCTATTTTTTCTTATGCTGTATATAAATGCATGGCAGCAGCTTGGGGGGGGGGGGGGGGGGGAGGTATCTATCAAAGCATTACAAAAATTTTATTACCACCATAGAAACACCTGAAAATTTGCTGGTGGGGGTGGGGGGACCAATAACTGCAGAGGAAACATTTGTATTGTTAATGGACAAGGCAAGATGCTATATCACAGTTTGTTGAACATGTTCAAACCAGAGTGTCTTGATAATGCTTCCTCTGATGCCCAATCCCTTCCGTATTTGAATCTACTCTCCCACATTACACCTCTTAGCCTCACAAGCAGAAGCCATAAAAAGAATTCTCCAGAACCCTCTATCGAAGCAGATCATTCTGCTGAAATGACCTCAGCTGGCTAAGGGCAGTGACAACTCACAGGTAATCGAAAACCATGACTATCAGGTTAACTCCAGCCATGTTTCACAGCTGCAATCCTGCTGTTCAGTTCCTTAGGGAGTTTGCCACCGTTTGCCACTATTCATTTATGTAGACGAGAGGCAATGAGCAAATGGTGTGTTTTGCACAACCCGACACTATCCGCGCAGGTTTTTAATTTACAGGAAATCATTCTAGGTTTTACAATTTATAATTCACATTCAGCTAAGACTTCACTTAGAAACTGATCAGGATTGCTCTGTCCGTGTGTATTACAACACATGCCAGACCGCAAAAGCTATAGCTGAGGTTGCAAAAAGTTTCCCATTAGAAGTACCCTACTTTTACATACTTCCTAACTTTGGGACATTTCTTCCTTTGGGGCTCAAACATTCAATGCTAGACTTCAGTCCAAAAGTGACTCCTGAAGGAAGATTTTAGGTTTCTACAATTAATAATACGTTTTCCAATCACCATTTTTAATAGTAGTTTAAAATGTCAGCTTTGAAACTTTGCATTTAAATCATCTGTACTGAGAATTAGTTCCTGATCCTCAAAGATTTGACTATTAGAGTCATTTAGGATTATATTAAGATTAGATAAATAGATAATTGAACAGAAACCTGAAGATCAGGTCCCAACTGGATTTAAAAAATTAATTTAATTGCCTCTAGAAACACTCAGCCGTGACAAGAATTGGTATTTCTCAGAATTGTGAATCAGACTTGTATGGACAAAGAAAAGGCTATATGTAACTGAGAATTCTGATCTTGTTAGCATAGGCTGTAAAAGAAGTAAACACAGAGAACTGGAAAACTGTAAGGAAGTTGTACTTTGTTTATTTCAGAGAGGGCCATGACACCCAGGTTTTTTCTTCAGTGGTACCTTTTTCTTCTCCATTTCAGTTTTTCTCAAGGGAGGGAGAAGGAGGAGGAACATGTATGCAGTCAGGAATGCATCTTTACTCAAGTGCAGGAAAAGTATGTCCATTGATTTACTGATTCCATTGTTATTCTACTAACGTCTAAAATAAAAATCAGGTCAAATGTATCTCCATATTCATTCTTTTACAATGGGCCCTTTTTCAGCTTAACCAACTCATTAAAGCCCACTTCCTACTTCTTGTGCTGAGGCTTCTCAAATTCTAGTAGACCTGACTGCCCAAAAACTTTGTTAACCCAGAGTTAAAGGTGCCCAGTAGTACCTTGTGCCCTTCCAAAATGTGGAGTTCTGCTGCACTCAATTTCTGAATAGTAGGAAATGAAAATTAAGGTACATGCAACACCACCTTCCTCCTCCTCTGAGCTGGCAACAGCCACTAGGAAACCAGTTAAGCTGGTTTCATAAGAAGACATGATAAACTATGAGAAGCAGCCATTTGCATTGAGTTGTCTGGAGGGGTTTTTTGTGATGGTACTCAGGGGTGCTGAGTACTGGCACCTTGTTTTCACAGCGATGAGGCCCTGGCTCCTGCCACCACCTCCGGTGGCCTCAGGTCCCTGGTCAAGTACAGGCACTTAAAAAAAAAAAAGCACTGGTTGTGTGACAGATTTGAACCGCTGTATATATCTGCATGCACTTTCCCTGCAGTTTCTGTGTTAGGAAGGATTAGCTGGAGAGGCTTGGCAGACCTGATATGACAAAGGATACATTGGTACCATCAAGGCCTCACTTCAGTGGCAAGTTCGGTAGGTTGTGTCATTAGTAGTACACAGGGGTAAACCGGTCATAGGATTAGCAGACTGGTGACGATATGACTGGTGTCTGGAATCAGTGAGGTAAGTGCAGGCATATTTCAGGAGGAATCTTCAGGGCAAGGCTGAATGGATGGTAACAATTAGGATGCAGGGGCAAGTGACGCAGGTAACCACCTAGGGTGCTGGGTATGGGAGATGCTAGGCTCAGTGTGCTTTTTCAGTTGTTAGTGAGAAAAGGGAAAATAGAATACAGGTTTCTAGATGCTAGCATGCAAATGTATCATCTCATAGGACAGGGATAAAGCATGCATACAAAGTGTGCATCACGTGAAATGGTTACAAATGTAATAAAAATAAGGCATTAAAAAGTTTAACAAATGAAGGAGGGATGCCAAAGACATGCCTCACCTGTGGCACCATCTGGTCTTGGGCCGGCCCTGTAACAATTTGCAAGTCTTGGATGATTTGTGTGAAGCAAGCTCACTGTTTGGGCATATGCAACTATGCCTGCCATAATCCCAACTTTAGCCATAGCAAAGATGAGGACAGACTTTCTCCTGCAGTGCTCATGTGATCTGGTCCCAGACTGCTCTGTGAGTATAGGGGTGACATGCATTTATTGTTACATGTTATTATTACAATGTTACGGTTGCCCTGCAGGGCTCGCCTGTAACAATTCTTCATTTCCTGTGTGTCCGAGGTTTGACTGTAGTTGAGCTCTGCATTCTGGAAGGCACAAGGAACCACTGAGAACCTGAACTCTGTGTTAATTAAGTTTTGAGGCAGTTAATTTCCAATTCTAAAAAAAATTCTCTCTGCACCCACATACTACAAACCAGCCCCTTATACTCCCTCTGGTTTCTTGACAATCATTTCACCAGCCAGAGGGAACACTGGCTATGTTAGTCTCTTCATCCTTGCATTCTGTCCAAGTTTTTCCAGTACATCTTAGTCCTCCCTTCTTACTTCCTCAACCCCTCTCCTCATGGAGTACAGAACTGAGGGACTAGAGTTGGGACTGCAGAGCATCCCCTGAACACTTGCCCTGCAGCAACCTTCCCTCACCGCTCCGATTCTTCCCCGCCCCATTATTCCCTAGCTTGCCAACAAAATCTCTAAGAATCTGAAAGTGTATCTCCAGCACATGGGAGGGACTGCGCATCAGGAATCTCTCAGCCAAATTAAGAAATTGGGCCTTGGTCCAGCTAAAAACATATTCCCAGTCTTCTATCCTTTAATCAGGCTACTTGTTTTCCATTAATTTTCATATATTTGACAACACACATCTAACTGGATAGTTCTCTCAGAGGCCATCCACTTCAGGGACTTCTTTAGTACGTTTTAACACCACCTTGGATTGTATCTAATCCCCTCTATAGCCTCAGATACTAATCCTATGGTATTCTCCGTGTTCTGCAGTGTGAATGCAAAAATTCGACAGTAACTTCGTTCTAGAGCTCATCTCCCCCTATCTAGCATACAACGCCAGATAGCAGGCACTCTTCTGAAAGCCACCTACACCTCTGGCTCCCAGATTTCAAGGTTAGGGTAATTAAAAAGGGGGCGTATTTGAAACAAGCTTCAATTTCCCCTTTCTTTAAAAAAAAATACATCTATCTTCTAGAAAGTGCATACTTAATATTAATGTCCAGACAAGGGCACCAGTCACTGGATAATGTTTAAGATCAGGACCCTTTAATTAAACTGAGCAGCCATTAAACAGGATTTGATCTCCAGTGTCTTTGCAGACAGAAATGCTGGTTACAGGCAAAGAAGAGAGGGTGAGAAAAATCTACCCAGGACAGACCGACTGGCTCTAAAGTTTCCACTCAGGCAGGTCTCCAGTTGACTTCATCAGATTTAAAATAACTATTGTGGATATGAAACCTCAACAATGAAGACATGACATAGTAACAAAACAACTTAATTATGAGTTATTACAGGCTTGTCTTTGCCTCTGCTGAATCTCGTAAGATTTTTACAAATCTGTTTGTGTACAATGAACTTCAAGATCATGCTGGTTCACAGGAGAATTCCCACATTCCCACCCCCCCAAAAGTATAACCTATTGGAATTTTTAGGAAAGCTCTTTTGACAGGCATATAATCATCTTTAACAATTTTGATGCATTAGATAACAATTTCTCCACTGTGAAACTCTCAAGTTCTGGGATTACATTTCAGGGTCTGTATAAGCAACCATCCCATCATGTTTCTAACTACTACAGATTTCCCATTAGTAAATGTGAAAGATTTATACTATCTCCTTTAATCTAATTAAGGATTTATCTGAAAGCAGAGATCTTCACAGGGAAAATAGGCTTGCCTGAACTTTTTAGAAATAATCATTCTCTTGTCGGTGAATTTCCTAGGACTTATCTATGCGAGACAGAACAGGATCTACATAACTTAATCTACATAACTTTAACAAAACCCTGTCTGATTGTGAGGGGCTTAACTCCCATCATCTGCAAGGGTAGCAAAGGCCCCTAGTTCATCATGCCTGGCATGTGGGAAGGTGAGTGGTTAACTGGCTCCTTGCCAGAGGGGGACAGAGCTTAGCTATAAGTAGAATGAAGGAACTCGTATAGAAGAGATACCCCAGAGAAAACAGTTCTCTGGTTGAAAGAAGCCCAGAGCTGGGGTATCAGAGAGAGATTTTAGGAGTAGTGAAATCTCCTGCAAGGGAAGCCCTGAAATAGGGAGCATTACTTAAACATTTCATATTGTTGTGCTTAAAACATGTACTTCTTTGAAATGCAAAACTCATAGTGAAAGATACCGATGTAACGTTAGCGACTGCACTGAAGATTACACTACATTTCCTCGATAAAGATGAGAGCAAATACTGGTTATGCATCAGCAGGTTGACTACCTCCCAGTTTAAAAACAGCTTTTAACTAAACTTTGTTGTTAATCAAAGACTGATTCCTTTTTTTCCCACAAGAAGCTTTAAGCTGTGCCATATTTTCCCAAACACGTTTAGAAATTCTTGGGATAAAATCAACTTTCTACCCAACACGTTAAAACTCTCCCATCTCTCCCACATAATATTCCTTGGGCCCATGCCCATGCATTCCAGCAATGTAAATTTAGCCCTTGATTCTTCTGAAATAGAAAGAATCCTTCAGAGCTAAGTGTGTGTGGGAGCGGGGAGGAGAGGGGGTGCTGTAAAATCTCTGTCTAAATAAACTCTGGTACACTTCACCTCCCAGAAAAAATGCACTGAAGTATACGTAAGACAATTCTGGGCAACACAGATTTCATAAGGCAGTCCTAGAGAGGACATTTCTTCATGCAACACCTCCAAAGACTTTTCAGATTTTCAGAGGAGTGCCTCCAAATTCCTCTACATAGGATGCTGCACTCCCTGAAAAATGGAAATAACCCCATTTCAAAAGGCACAAAAGAAAGGCAAGGTATCTGTGTTCATGCTTCAGCTGGCTACATGTGTCTAACTCTTTGAAGTTATACTTGAATGGCTTACATTGGCCAAAGTACAGAGAAGCAAATCTACTCATGTCAGTGTGTTAGGTTTCTGTGCCAGCACTATGCAAAGTAACAGCACACGATGGGGCATAAGATCACTGATAACCAGCCAGAGGTTGTGCACAAATACTAGAGTGCCTCTGCTCTGCAATTACATTCCCAACAATGGCCCCCTGGAGTTGCCTTATTGCTGTAATAAAGTTATGTAGCACATTGATGGAATCCACTTAAAAGAAAATTTAATGTGTAATGTAATTTGAACAGTGAAGTCCATGACGGGTACATTAGCTTCATCATTTTAGAATGCCGAACAACAAGCTAGAATCAGCTGCAATCCAAGTCAGTTTCTGAAATACACAGAAAATTGCTGGCAAGTATGTGCAACCCATTCTTAGCTTACTGTCCATCAGCTTTGTCACACTCAGGTACCCATTGTTAGAAGCTTGAGTAGAGACAGGAATGGACTTTGATGATCTGTAGCCTGGCTGAACCCTTGAGTGAGGGAAGAATCATGCAAGCCCTGGGTCATGGGGTTGAGCAAGGCACACAAGGCTGTGATTAGACAGGAAACAATTTAGAGCAATGTAGGCACACTTATGACAAGATGGCTACCATCTGAGCCCAGCCAGATTGAAAGTTTGGGATTTTTTTCCTAAAAAAAGAATACATATCTGTTGGAATTTGGTGAAGGATTGTGTGGCCCTAGAAAGAGGCTGGACTATGTGAAGTGGTCCAGCCAAAAGGCAAAGTCACCCCAATGACCAGAGAAGGCCAAAGGACGGTTGGGAGAACAGAAGTTAAAGTTGTGTCCAGATTTAAGTCTGCAAGAAGGAGGCAAGCCCGAAAGACAGATTTGCTGCAGGGCCTTCAGCCTGCCTTCTTTGTTACCCTCACAGATAATTAGGTAAAATTTGCATCATTTAAAGCTTCTAAGAATTTTAATGCCTCTTCAAAATAGACATACAGATGTCAAAATGACTCTGTACCCACTAATAACTGAGCACACTATGGTTCCGACCCAACTTGATTTTAAAAAGGTTTGTTGACTAGTATGCTGAGAAGAAGGTTCATAATGTCACTAAAGGTGGGCAGTCACAACAGTAATACTTGCATCTCTGGTTTTGTTGAAACAAAAACCAGAAGCTAATGGATAAACTCCTTTTCTTTTATGGCCCAAATGTTCAACATGCTACACTGAGCAGACATTCCAGAAAAGAGACCGCTTTGGGATCATAGATGTTGTTTCCCCTTTTCCAAGTAACAAACATCCACCTTTTTTCAAAGGAACTCTAACCTTATGTTCATACATACAATATCAATTGGTTTTCCCAACTCTTTCTTAGGAAATACCATCTGTCTTGTAGAAGGATGCATCAATTTCGATCCTTCTGGGGCTCACCTGTGCGTTTTTATGAATAGACCACTAGTTTCTTCAGTCTAGTCAAAAGCATCCTGCCAATAGGTGCCAAAACATTAAAACTGTCTTACTGATTTGTCAGTTTCACATGAGTGAGACACATGGTCTAAATTCTGCTTCTACAGAACATGCAGCTATTTTCCCAAATTTAATATGTACAGGAAAACATGTAACCCATCCAACCTTGACACATGTTGAAGCAAAGTTTTAGATATACGTACATGAACCTGCATTATGCAGATGCAAACACATGCAAACTCTTTAAAGTTCAATGTTTGGGTGAACACGTTTTTTGAATTTGCACCTACAAAACTCTTATTAGGAGCTTACATTAAATTCCTCCAAAGAAGGGGCTAGGCATAAGAAGAGTAGGGTAAGTTACCACAGGATGGAACCCCGACGGGTATGTCCGAGCATTTATGTTATGTTATGTAGACATGTTTGAATACTAATTCAAATGAATCCTTACATACAACTCAGAGCATTTTAATACAAAACCTCGAGAGGAAGGAACACCCAGTCACAGGCTGCTCACTAAAGAATTAATTGAAAAGAGGCGTCAAGAAGTTTCCATCGATTCAGAGTAGAAACTTGGACATTCTAAACTCAGGACTCTTGTTCTGATAGAACTTTCTCTTAAATCAGAAGAAGCCAGAAGGCCTTCTTAGTAGTTATCGGGTTCCATTTTCAGTCACATGAAAGGAGCTCATACATGCTGGGTTTTTTTTTTTAACAGCTTTGTATGGTATTATCTGGTTTTCGAAGCATGATACTTTAACAAAGGTAGAAAAGGAGCTTTCCATTGAGGCCTAGAAAGCATTAATAATTGGATAGGTTTTTTGGTGGATTCTCATTTGCTACTGGCCAGAGAAAGAAGTGACGTGGAAAGAGTAATCTTTTTCCCATGGTTTTAAATCTGGCAGAAGGGGGTGAAAGGTAAGCAAAGGAACATGGAGCTGAAGGTCAGTTCTAATGCTCAGTCTCATTAATGACTGAAGGCTGGTCTTCACTGATGGCAGCAAATTCGCCACCATCAGATCAACCTTTCTTTTTGACTGATCAGGTCTGTGATGACCTGCTCAGTCAATCAGGAAGTTGAATGCTGAAGACCACCCTGGCGACTGGAGTAGCGCTGAGTCGAAGGGAGGGCTCTCCCTTCAACTCAGCACAGTGGACATGCCAGACATAGCTTTACAAGTGAATGTAGCACTCAAGAAAGACACAGTACAATAATATTCTCTATAAAAGGTAGAAAACCTGGAAATCAATAATTTAGATTATTTTTTTCCACAATTGTTCACTCATAATTTTCACTTGGCTCAACTGAACTCAAGGGACAGAAGACTCTTATTTCCATTCATGGAAAAATATTCCAGTTGCAGGGAAACAAAAATGCCTTTCTTGTACTTTAGGCCTTTATTGTCTCCTCGTTTCTCATTATAGCTACCATAGGGTAGAGTTATTAGAATTTGGCTTGAATTGGCTAGTTGGGACAATGGGAGACCTCTGCCTGCATTGAACCAATTTAACCAGCTCCTACAGTAACTCCTCCATGCTTGGTGCAAGAGCCATTTGGAGAGTTAGGTAGAGCGCACCTGAGTTCTGCTAATTTTCACTTGCCATGTAGTCTCTGGGGATTATGGAAAACTGGTACCAATGCTAGCAGAACCGCCTGAGGGCCAGTTTCAGCAGAAAGCTGGGCGACTTCGTAATCAGGGAACTGTAATAAGGCCTACGCGCAGCAGGCAATAGGACAACATTATTTTTCATTGTTATAATCTGGGATGAAATCCTAGCCGCACTGAAGTCAATAGCAAAATTTCCATTCCCCTGGAAAATTCCTAAAACCAGATTCCTTACTGGATAAAAAAACTGGTATTTTAGCTTTTTGTAGCCTTTGTCCAGTTCTGAAACATAGTGTGTTCTATTTCACATCTGACTATTTTTAAGGAAAAATAATACTGCACTCAGTGACTGAGATCTTGTCACAGCTCTGGCGTTAATAGTTGTTTCTGGAGACCCGTTGAACAATCGTACAATAATCCCTTGATTTTGACATGGACAGCTTGCTAACAGGTCAGAGACATCAGAGTCCTGTGGCACTTTTAAAGACTAACAGATTTATTTATCGCATGAGCTTTTGTGGGAGAAAATCCCACTTCGTCAGACGCTTTGAATGTTTTGATGTACAAAGGAGTCCCAATTCCTGTTTTCAAATCAGAATGATTAAACTTCTGTGTTTCAGTGCCTTGTTCCACTGATAAACATTTTATAGAAGCAACCTTATAACGTCCAAATTTACAGGATCTACAGGGTGATCTGTGGAGCTGGCTAACAAATGTAGGCATTATGAAAACTTTGTTTTTTACTAGGTTTCTTCATCACACTCTCCTCTTTTAACTTTTACAGGAATACTGTCTCATCTCTTAAGCCTCCCTGACATCTTTTCTCCTCTATTTCTCCCTCCATCTCATACAATTCCTTCCTTTTCAAAACATGTTTTGATCTTCTCTTCCTAAAAAGCCCATCTCCCTCAAGATAGGATGAGTCATTTAAACTGCATTGCTGATCCCCATCTGTAAATTCTTCATCGGTGCAGTTCAACCTTTTCTTGGCAACTTTAAATATGCTACTTTACTTAGGGGTGTGTCAGGTTCTGGGGTGCAGTCTAGACCAGTTAGGAGTTGTAACAGACTGTCCTGCAACCCTGAGTGCCTGAAATTGCTTGCTGTTTTGGTTCTCTTGTCTGGGTTCTCGGCAGAGCTGTCCTTGGGGTGTGTGTGTGGGGGGGTGCAAACGGGGCGATTGCCCCGCAGTTACATGGGCCCCACGCTGTCCTGCTCCCAGCGGGGCAGTGCAGGGCCCGCATTGTGGCCCCCCCATGGCTGCGCTTTCCCCTGCTCCCCGCTGCCTTTGGCAGTGAGCCGAAGGCAGCAGGGTGGGCCAGGAGTGCTTCCCCTGGCCCCTGGGGCGGCCCTCCTCCCTGCCCCCAGGGCGGAGCAAGCAGGACCAGGGGCGAGGCAGGTGTGCAGGGCCTGGCCTCTGGGCCGGCCTGCTGCAGCCTGCCCCACAACCCTCGCCACAGCCTGCCCCACAACCCTCGCCACAGCCGCATGCAGTCACAAAGGGTCCCTGGCTGCAGTCGGGAAGGGTCACTGGCCATGGCCAGGGCTGGCCCTCACTGGTGGCATGGCCTTGGCCGGGACCGGCTCCCAGCAGCGCCCTTGGGTCCCTGGCTGGGGTGCCGGCCGCGGCAGCCTGGGGTCCTGGCTGGGGCAGCAACGGCCTCAGCTGGGGCCGGCTCGCAGCCACAGTTGGGGCCAGATCCTGCCAGTGGATGGCCTCAGCTTCCTGGCCCAGGGCCACAGCTCCCTGCTGCTTGATAGACAGCCTTGGCTTCCAGGGCTGGCTCCTTGGGGGCAACTGGGGTTCCTGGGGGGGTGGAGCGGGCTGGCCCACCATGCTCCCCACCAACATTGAGGGCGGGGGCCCCACCTAGGCTGATTGGCCCTGGACCCTGCTCCCTCCAAGGGTTGGCCCTGATTCTCAGAGCCATCATAGAAGAATGGGTAGGTCTATGAGAGGAGACCAGAGTAACTCGGTGTTAAGCAGCTCTGACTCCAGCTACCTGTTGGTTACACCATTGCCACACAGTGGTTTCCACCAGCCTTGATTATTCCTGGCAAGATGACCCCTATACCTCCTAAAAGCACATACTCTGCAGTGCCCAGCTCTCTCTTGGCCCATTCAGAAAGGTATTAAGATTTGTTTGTTCCTTTAAAGTTACAATATCCACAGCTTGCTACATTGATGAGCATTAACTTTCCTTTCAAATCAAACACAGCAGTGGGTTGGTTTAGATTAAAGTAAATCACATTTATTAATACAAGGAGATAGGATTTTGAGTGAGTTCTATTATAAAGGATAGAGTTAGAAATAGTTACAAGCAAAGAAAAGTGAAAATGCTTTCTAGGGGCTAAGACTTAACAGAACAAAAGCCAGCAAGCCACACTCTTTGTCCAAGCCTTTATCCTTACCAGGGGCATAGCTATGGGGGCTCACATACTTTGAGAGCAGGCTCAACCAATTGACCTACCATGTCACTTGCCAAAACCAGGAAGTTCAGACAAGCGATGTTATAGGTTCAACACTGCCTGACGACACTTGAATGACACTTGAGTATCAGCAGGCCTCTCCTCCAGCCTGAAGCTGGAGACATGGCAGAGCAGCAGCTGCCCCTCCCCTCCAACCTTGTCCCCAGAGCCTGCCGGCAGAGTGGGGTAGAGCAGATTGGTAGGTTCTGAGCCAGCTGGTGAGGTGCAGCGGCTCTTCTGCCTCCATTCCAGCTACAAGACAGCCCCTCCTCTCTGGCCCCAGCCCTGGAATGGACCGGAGGAGTGGGGTGGAGTGGAGCAGCAGGCCCCAAGTCAGCTGGCGTGGCAGATGGACCAGAGCCAGGCCTACCCACATTAGCCAGAGGCCCTGCCAGAAAATCCCTTTTGGCTGCATCCCTGGTTCTTACCAAGCTATTTTTCATCATAATGGCTGGCTACCTCTCTGGTTGGATGTCCCACCAGTTTAAAGTCTGTATCTTTGTTTTAGATGAAAGATTTCTTGGGGTTCTTTGCCCCTCGTTTTGTAGTCCATTGAGCCTTTGAACTGGATTCTTCTGAAGGTTACCCTCAAAGTATAATTAATTCTTGCTGGTGATAAGGATGGTGATATGGAGTTTTTTGGTAAAGTAAATTTCATACTGGTTTATTCCCCTTCTGGAGTTTGATAAAATGCTAATTGATCTGATTTCTAATCTCTTCTCCCTACTGTGCTACTGAGAGGATATTTTTTCCCTTTGTTTACCTTCCGAGTAAATTGCTTTCCATTTTCTCTTAATGAACTTTGGAAATACTTTCTAAAAAACACATTCCTTTGTCTTAGGTGTGGTAACTTTAGCCCTCTCTGACAGATACTCTCTGATAACCTAATTTCCAATATGCATATAATTTTGAAATTGTTCTCTGAACATACATGACACAGTAATATTAAAGATCAATATGTTGTTACCATTCTACTGATATCTTATGTGACATTTTCCAGATACAGGTAATAACATTAGTGAGTTGCGGTATATTTAATGTGTCAGGCCAGTTGAAATTCACTGCCAGATACCAGTGAGCCTCTTGCACTTGGGTGGTGTTAAGGTCACAATGTGCCCTCCCCTCCTCTCTGCAAATGCTGACATTTTATAATGGTATCCACTCTGTGCTGCAGAAGGGTTGGTTTTAATGTGCTTCCACTATAAGAATTGTCACTTCATGGTATTGGGTCAAACAAATGTGTCTTCCCATCCTTGCCTATGGCACTAGACAGTTTAAAGGTAAATGTGAGCACCATGACCTTGAATTTATTCATTAACCTTGCACTACTGAATGTTTAAAAGTGTAAATGAAGGGAGGACATGACAATGTACACAGTGAAGCCATGGTTAACATTTACCATCTGGATTTCTACTCCTCCCTCCTATTTGAACATCTGGTTCTCAAGCTCTGTAGCTAGGAAAAACAGTTACTGAAGTTCGGAGCTGAATCCTCATGCTCAGGCCTTGAATGCAAGACTGCTGTTCATATTGATTAAACCATGGAACTCAATCTAAGGTCCCTGGCCTAATTAACAGCAGCATAATCAAAGAGAGAATCAGATATACATCCCTCCCTGCCCCTGGGAAAAAAAAAAGCGGGGGCTTTCAAATGAAAAAGTCTTTCCTTGATGCCCTAAAGGAAATATAGAAATCCAACCTGCCAGAAATTCACTTTGCATTTTGTTTTCTCTTACAGAGTGGTGTATAAAAAACACTAATGTAAATGAAATAGCATAATAAGACAGAAGTATTCATTCAACTCTCTTCCCCTCAGGTGGTTGTTCCTTTGATGAACACTACAGTAACTGTGGTTACAGTGTGGCACTGGGCACCAATGGATTTACCTGGGAGCAAATCAACACCTGGGAGAAGCCAACGATGGATCCAGCTGTCCCAACTGGTAAGTATGGAGCATACAGAACAGGGAAGGCCATTGACAGAGTTTTGGTATTTAGATACATGCCCTATGAGAATTTGTCTACTTGGGTGCTCTGTACTGACTCACATTGGTTGGAATTCATTGATTTACACGGAACTGTTTTTTGTAACCAAGTACAGGAATGCATAAAATTAGAACTGGATAAAACTGTGGCAACTTTGCAAAACACAGACATTTGGCTTTTTTTTGGAAGACCATGAGTGCAGTATTTTGGATCAATTTTATTTCAACTCTCAATAAACATGAGGGGTGAGTTTCAGATAAAATCGTTCAGGGTTTGTCCAGTCTTTGGACCTGATTCTGAGAGATCTTTTCCAACTGAATGCATGGGAGATGAAAGTGCTGAGCATGTTATTTGAAGTGCTCAACATTTTTCAGGATCAGTCTTTTTGGGATGCCCAATTTTCGAACAGTCCATCCATTAGAATTTAACTTCAGAGCTGTGAATTAGCAATCTGTGGCATTTAGGTATACAGTATACAGGTGAGAAATACTGGTTCTCTGTACGGGATATATTCTAATGGGATAAAGTGGATCTGGCCCCATCCTGACTAGTCTTGGGTTCCTGGAGACAAATTATGTTCACGTTTTCAGAAAGCCAGCAGCGATATAGACTAATAACATGAATTAATGATTTACAAGAGGGAACAGGCATCCAAGTTCTCTGTTTCCCAGGTGGTCTAAACTGGCAGTTTTTCTCTGGAAAGCTGTCTAGTGCTTCCGCATCACTCCCAAAAGAACTATTGTCTCTTGGGAGTTAGAGGTTGGTAGCATGATGCTTTGTGTATGATAAACTGGGCCATCAAAGTTCTTTCCCAGAGACTAATGATTTGGGGTGTTTAACTTGATACTGTAAAGGTACCTAATTTTCACGAAGTATATGGAAGCTACCTTCTGAAACCAGCCATGTTAGAGGTGTAACATCTGGCACCAAAAATCACTGGTCACTTTTGATGATTTTGGTCTCCAACCAATTTTGTCAACACAAAACGTTGTGGCTTCCACTCACTGCTTTGAACTCTGGCAAGGTAAGCATGAGAAAAATGGGCAAAGCCAATCCAGAATGTCATCCAATAGGGATTTTGTATCCCTCCAGTGATTAGAATAGGGTGGACCACAGCTCCTGCTCCTTTGCTAGAGAGAGAGCAAGGTCCCACCAGCTCCTTCTTTGGCTGGTGCAATAATAGCTCATTGTCCTGTTTCAGCCCACTTCAGCCATTGATACAGAGGCCAGTTCTCACGTCTGTACACAGTTGTTGCCATAAGAAAGTAACCATGCCAACGGTTCCAAAGGGGTAGCCATGTCAGTCTGACGAAGGGGGATTTTCTCCCATGAAATCTCATGCAATGAATACATTGGTTAGTTTTTAAAAGTGCCTCTTGTTTGTCATGCCAGTAGTGACCACATTGACTGAGCAATTCCTTAGTTGTTCCCAATTTTCTGTTTAGTTTGGAAGCTATTTAAAGCAGGGTCTTTTAAAGTCTATGCAGCACTACAGCTGATCTGGGCCTGCCATAGTACAAATGAATGGTGATATTTGAGACATCAGTTCTCCTGTTCTAAATACAAAGGAATATTGCATTATTTTGGATATGACAGTGCATAACGGTTAGTAAACTTAGTTGGTAACTTTATCATGGTGACCCCGATGTACACTCATAATGCAAGACCTATTTTCAGTCTGGGACATTTGGGCTATGACACCCTGTAAACAGGATGCCCCGAGGTAGGGGCGTCTTCAACACGCGACTGGCTTGTCGACCCTCAGCAGGGTACAGCCAGCTCCAGTCTCTGGCCCTGGGAAGGGCGAGTCTCTATGTACAGCAACAGGCCTCCCAGCCCACGGGCAGGGCGGGGCAGGCCGCACCGTGAGTCAGTCTTCCAGTTGGGGTACGGGTGCATGCAGGAGAAGGGACACCACTCACAACTTCAGTGGCTACAACAGGATGGTTCAAACACTTGGAGGGGGGGGAAATGGGGTGTCCCTGGTGTGGGGCAGCGGGACTCCCACCAAAACACGCTGCCCCAGGTCCACTGTTCCCAGGCCTGCTAAATGGCCACTGGGCCAGCTTGCTCTCCCCTCTTCCTTTCCCCGGGGTACCTGGTTTGGGCCCTTATGGGACGCTGGGATATTCCGCCATTGGGAAGTTCCCGAACCTGTTGGTTTCGTCCGGTGGTGGTAAGGCCGGCAACATCTCGCTCAGGTCCTCTGCAGAGGGCAGCTCCTCTAGGTCCTCTAGGGGCGGCTCTAGTCCACAAGGTCCTGGGGCTACGTGCTGTTCCTCTGGGTCATCGGCCGAGGGTAGCTGCCCCAGGTCACAGGGGCCCAGTGCCACCGCTTGTTCCACCTCCTCAGCAGAGGGCAGCTCCTCGGGGTCGTCACCTCCCTCAAACTCCCCTGGGTCCCCAGGGACGGGCAGCCCCTCAGGGTTACCAGGGTCCACAGAGGGTTGGCCCCAGTCCTCAGTCCCCAGGACTCCCTCCCAAACCTTAGGGCAGGGCAGGGCAGGCTAGGTGGGCCCTCAGCCCTCCGAGCTGCCGAGGGTGGGGGTGGCTTCGCAGCAGAGCTCCAGCCCCACCCTGCTAGCTGCCTCCGGGAGGGAGCTTCCTTCCCCTGTGACCCAACTGAGCTGCCAGACTGGCCTTTTATGACTCTTTTCCCTGTTCCACTCCCTTGTTTCCTGTGACATGGGGTTGGGGATCCTGGTTCTGCCCCCTTGCGAGGGATTGGTCCGCCCTGTGTCCATCTCAGAGGGCAGCCATATTTCTTGCCCCTTACACACCCCGATGCCTATGTGGGACATCTTGTTCTGTACTCCTCTTGCAAAAGTTAGGCTAAGTGTAACTACACATATAGACCTCCACACTTTGGGATCCTATATAAATCCATTTATGGATAACATAACCCCGAATGATGCGCGCATGTGCGTACAAACAAACCTATGCTATATCATAGTATATTTTTGGTACCATGGTATTTGTGCGATTTCCTAGCTTTACAGCCAGAGATACTGCACTCTGTAGTCTTTGGTGGCATCCAAAGACAAGGAAAGGGTACCTTTTACCAAATGGATACAAGATTTCTTGATCAATAATGCTTTTTATGTCTGTATCATTACCTGCTGTCACGTAATGGCAAAGTGTAGCACCACTCAACTCTAGCCTGCATCAACAGTTTCGGGATCAATGCTGTTTTTATGTACATTGTGTGTCTTGTTTACCAACCACCAGCAAACATCACTGATTTTAGCTGGAGCTGTGAGTGTTGAGCTCTTCTGAAACAGACGCTTAATTGGTTGTGCTCTTTATTTCCATGCTGATACTTCTTTACAATGGTCTCCACCCAAGGACAACTTTCTGCTCATTATTCTTTGAATCAAAGTGCCCCCAAAGTTTAAAATGTTCCATTATCAATTTTAGGGTTTTTTGAACATTTTGGTTTTCATCATTACTAGCAAATAATATTGTTTTCCATGGGTTCTGGGTATGACCTCACTGCCGCAGCAGCAGAGATTGATGCAGTAGCATCCATTGAGGGTGCTTCTGTGTAGACCCAATCAGTCAATTGGCGAGTGCTCTTCAATTGACTGCATTAATACACCTCCCTGAAAGGAGTAAGGCTGTGTCGACAAGAGGTCATCTCCCATTGATGCAGAGCACTGAAGATGTCGTTTACCTAAATGTAGGTACATCAACGGAAAATATGCAAGCTACGCAACATAGCTTCCATATCTCCTGTGGACTGCTGCCATCAATGTAGACAAAACCTCTGTGATTAACTTCCCAGGACCGGAAACAAAGGGCTAAATTAACTGGAGAATTAAGACCCCAGATATTGGTTGTTTTATAAATAAATATTGTGTTGTAAAAATCTGACAGAGCTAAATCATGTGCTATCAGCACTCTGACTTAGATGGGTCTTCCAGTCAATCTCCTTGCATCACACCAGGAGAGATGACAGCAAAAGGTTCCTTAACAAATGGAGGTCTAATTACACCATAATATTCCCAACGAGTGGAATTTTACTGCCTTTTTGCAACTTGTTCCACTCACTACTTGAATTAGAAAATCTTTCCTACTGCATATCATGAATATTCTATTGTGTGGCTTATTCACGTTATTTCTTGTTCTGTTCTTGTTGACTGGCAAGAATAATCAATGGATGCTCTCTTTATAACCTCCTTTTATGTACTGTGACAGTTAAGCCTTGGTTTCTCAGGACTCAATGGGACCCAGTACCTAATCTTTCCTCACACAATGCATCTTATTTTCCTCCATATGCTCCCAAGCCCCTTTTCGTTGCTCTTGTTTCCCCACTCAGCTTTCTCCAATGTATGCATGCCTTTTTGGAGTTGTTGCCCAAGCATTGATTCAATACTTCATAGGGAAACCCTGGCAGGAGAAAAGTTGCAACTCTGTTCTACAAGCACTGGCCACAGAAAACAAGCCTATTTTATTGCTTCCCTTTCACTTCCAGTAGAGGCTGACGTACTTTCTCCTCCTCCTCCAAGGCCATGAACCCTCCCCACATACACTCCTTAAGCGCTAGTATTGGGTGCTGCTGAGGAACACAGTTCCTGAGCATCTACGGAGTGCTATTGAATGAGACGCCCCAACACACCACCCTTTACGTATTTCTGAGAAGCAGACATCTCTCTAGGGAAAAAGGGTCTTGTATTATGGCCAGCCAGGCAAAAATAGAAGTCCTTTATCAGACTGCAACACTTGTAGCATTCCTAGCACCTTGGACATGTCTGGCCCAGTAACAATTGCAGGGATCATAATAATAATGAAAGTATTTAACATTTGTAGGTTCAGAGCATTTTACAAGCATTAACTCATTAACGCCAATGAAACCTAACCAGGGCTGACTAGACTGGAGTAATTACTTTAATTGTATTACACTCGAGTCTACTATGAATACAAAATCAATATGGCATGTATCGTTCTGCAGCAGTATCACGTTCTTGACACTGATTCAGTGTTAGATTTTTTGTTACCTTCCTGGTTACTTTGGTGGGACTATTATGTTTTCCTTTGAGTGATTCTGCCCATATACATATCTGCACAGATGTATGCCCAATGCCCATGAATCTGAGACTTTCGCCAGCAGTACCACTCTTTCTTCAATGTGCACATCTGAAGGCATAAATGGGACAAATCTGGCACTTTCCTCTTGGTTCCTTCTTGCTGCTTGGGGCAAAAGCTGGAGCTCTCCATAGCATTTGCTTCAAGTAACCAGCGATTCAAAATTTCCCCACCAGAACTAAAAGTCAGAGGGATTTCTGCCTCAAAGTTAATTTTATGAAAGAGGTGTCGGATCCCGTGTCAGACTGCGAGGCAGCGGTTTCTGAGTCCATGATGAGGGCCTTTCCAACTCCCCATGGTTCAAAGTGAAGATCTGGTGAGAGACCCCCTCTTTGTGCTCACCATTGAGCTCCTCAAAGCATTCCCAAGCATGGAGCAGGTACTCAAAGCCTTGGTCTTCTCAGTGAATGGAAATTGGAGACGCATTAAAACACAAATCCTTATATGCCATTGACTAACCTCTATATGCCGGAAGCAGTTTGCTGGAATACGTCCAGTTATGTAAATTTAAAGTGCATTCAAAAATCAGCCACAAGAGGGGGAGGGTTTGTGCACTGAATAAGTGATGCTGGTACGTTCAGTAAAATTTAGTTAATGTGCGGGGGGGGGCGGGGAGTTCATAATATCTGAAAATGAAAGAGTCTCTGTAAAAATGGATCTTCCGCCTTTATCTGTGGCAAAGGGATTTCTAGGACTCCTGTTCATCACGTGTGTGCAGTTTGCACCTGCTTACACCAGTGGCAGCCGCTGCATCCAAGAGGTAGATTCATCTCCCTGGAAAGGGACACAGTGTTTGTTGGGTCACCCACCTCTTTGATGGAAAGAGTAGCTTTAATGTGGGACTAGATCTCTGGAGAAATTCTGTTAGTGGGAACTGCTTGCAGAATACTTTATTACAGATTTTTTATTACAACATTGATGTACCCTGGATTGTTTCAAGGTAGCTGTGAATCAGAGTCCAAGTCAGCTGCCTCAAGTTTGCGGGGTTTGGGCATCAAGGTTAAAAGTTGCCATGTAGATGTTGCAGGGTCTCAGAGCCAGCTCAAGCCTGAATGCCTACACTGCCATTTTATAACCTTGAGAACCTGAATCCGCTGACCTAGTCCAGCTGTGGCCTTCTGGCCGGGACCGCGGGGCTCCCTTCTGCTCAGGACGTGAGCAGTCCTGGCCAGAAGGGAGCCAAGCGGTCCAGACCAGACGGGAGCTCTGTGCTCCCTTCTCCCCCAAACTGCTCCGGGGCTTGCTGTCTTGAGGAGAGCCAGCCCCGTGTGGGGCTGACTCTCCCCAGGACAAGCCCCCCTAACCTGGGGAGCCAAGGCTCCAAAGGAGCCTCGCCTCCTCCTGGACCTAACCAGTCCACTTAGTCCAGTGTAGACTCTCTAAGTCAACTTAATAAGGTCGACTTAAAGTCGACTGAGTAAAGTTGACCTAAATTCCAAAGTGTAGACACAGCCACTGTGAGGGTGACCAGGTGTCCTGATTTTATAGGGACAGTCCTGATATTTGGGGCATTTTCTTACATAGACACTCATTACCCTCCACTCTTGTCCTGATTTTTTTTTTCACACTTGCCATGTACTGAAGTAATTTGGCACAGATCCATCTCAGTGGCTGGAATTGTGGCAGTTTACTGCAATGGATAATTTGCCTTGTACTGTCTGTTACCAGAGCCCTGTCACTCTCCCTGTAAACTTTGTTTGTTTTCTCTTAGTGCCCCACCTCCCTTTGCTTCCAGCTGGGAATAAAGACAAGTGATATTTAATTCACACACATCTCCATTAGTTAGCACGAATGGTTTGTCTTACAATTTCAGAACGCCAATCCTTTTGCCGCTTCACCCTGTTGTGTGTGTCAGCTTTACAGATATTCCCAGACTATGCGTGCCGAGCCCTGTTTGTGCTGCAGTAGATACCACAGGCCAAATTCACAGCTGGCATAAGTGTGTGCAGTTCCATTTAAGTCATTGGCAGCCTGCATGCTTTTGCCGGCAATCAGTTTAGCTCAGTGGGTGTGTGAGAGAATGAACAAAGACAGTGCGCAGGGTTAAAGGCTTCACTGGCATGGATTTCAGATACCAAAGGAGTTCAAATAAAAAAAACGTAGGCCAGTCAACCATATAGTCTAAGCTGCATTTCTTACAGAAATGTGGAAAATGTCAATGGTGAAAAGCACTAATGTTTCTGCCAGTGCGTCTTTCGGACCGGTATGATCTGCAATAAACTGCTTGCAAAGATGAACGCCACTTTCTACCATTCTTGCCTCTCAGGCAATCAAAGTCCATGCTGTGGGCAGTGATAAATTGACTATTATTACCTTCAAGATGCTCAGTGACCAGTCTCATCAGAACTGTTGCTGACATTCCACAACAATGTAAAGATTTCAATAACTGTTGGTTTTTTTTAAATGTCACCTACCACATGGACAATCCCCCTTCACTTATGTGATGTGAGCTGTAGATGGTCCACTGTCCTCTCCCCAATAAGTTAAGGTCTTTTCTGTTTCAGTCACACCCCATCCCTGCACTTTGTTTATAATTAGAAAATAAGTTTCACCATAGGGTTTATTTTTTAACTTTCCAGATTTCAGAGAGACCATGGGAGGCTTTTTTAATGTTATGTTGTGCATTATCACAGACTCTTCCAAGTTTTTCTTAGTGTGTGAACAAGTTTGGAGTGTTGGGAAGACAAGTTCAGTTACTTCTGTATTATGCAGTGGTGTGTGTCAAAGCAACTTTAGTAGAGAGGCTGCTTTCTGAGCAGTAGGAGAATTTGTTGTTTTCCTTAGGCTCTGATTGCCTCAGCCAACTTCACTTGTTCCTGGAAAACCTGACTTTACCATTAGGCTGATATTCCTAGGAGAACAGATTGTCTTGCATGTTGTTTGACCATCTCTTGCCAGAACTGGCATATCCATCAAGAAAGCAAATTATATTTAGAGCATACCCAAACTCTGTCACTAATTTGCCTTCAGCTGAAAAGCCAACGTGCAAATCCCCAGATTGCTGCTACTGCTCTGAAGAGCATAGTGATGTCAGAACTGAACACTGGCATTAGAGGAAGTGGAAACATCTCTGTAAGGACCACACTTAAATTTATCTAAGTGTTAACTGGCTGGCCTCTTCACTCCCGCCAAGTAATACATTATCAACTGGCTTATTTGCAGACTTATAAAGGAACTGTCCACAGAATAACATGCTACTTGACATGAGTGAGGGTGATTAATTCATAGCTTTTAGGGGTATGTCTACACCGCCATAAAAACCCCACCAAACAGTCTCAGAGCCTGGGTCAGCTGACTCAGGCTCCAGGCCTATAAAATCTCATTGTAGATGTTTAGGGTCAGACTGAAGCTCAGACTCTGAGACCTCCCCTCTTATTGGGTCTTACAGCCTGGGCCCCAGCCTGTTCCCGAGCAGCTACACTGCAATTTTTAGCCACACTGTCTGAACCCTGTGAGCCCATGCAGCTCACCCAGGCCAGCCACAGGTTTTGGTATTGTACTATAGACATACTCTTAGATTTTTATTTTTTTTTAAAGATCTCCTGAAGATTCCTCCTGAATTTTAGTTACCCGAAGAGCTGGCCATTAATATTTAAGGGCATTCACCCTTTAAGATGCACTTTGGTGAATAAGGGGCAATTACATTTGAATTTTCACTAGTTGACCATTCTCGCAGAGGATTTGTAAAATTAAATGTCCTCTTACATGCCTTGAAGAGAGGTCAAGGTCAATATGTGTCCCGTATATATTTCAATGGTACTTTTTGTAATTAAATCATACTTCATCCACAGTGCTCTGCAGGCACTCAGTCTCCCAGAACATGTGGGAGATACAGAGATGTAATATCAAAAGAGTCTGAAAGGAAGACTTCCAGGAAGGCTTTTAGTGGTCCAGAATGAATGGCTGTCCTCAGGGGTCCATCCTAACACTGCATGCTGACTGTATTAAATGGAGCATTAAGATTATTGTCAGTCTGTTTCTAACCTCCTCCTCTTTGAAAGCTATCAGGAACCCAGCACCCTTGGCTGTGAACATTAGCACCTTGCCATTATCACTGGTATCCAGACTCCAACCCTATTTTGCTGTAATAACCTCACAGGGTTGGAAGAGAAAATATGAAAGCCACACACCCCATATATTCTTTCCTTATGAACCCAGTCCTATAAGGTGCCAGTTGCCTTCAGTGTCTGTTGACTTCAGTGAGAGCTGAGAGCTTTCAACATTTCACAGGCTGCACTCGACACCTCTCTGTATCAAGCTCCATGAATAGTGGCTATTTAACAGTCCCAATCCCAATCCCAATGGTTCTTTGAAACTGATTGTGTGAGAGCCAAGATATAGTCTCATACAGCCACCCTGCAAAGTGTAAACACGCTGGGTTTCTAATTAAATTCTCCATAAATGATTGGGGATGGGGAGGGGGCTGGGCTTGAAGGGGTGGGGAGAAGCCTTTTGTTTTATTTCCATTTGAAGAAATTGTTTTAAGACTCTTCAGTAAAATAGACTTGATTTGCAACTTTTTATTCTATGTCATTGAAATGAATGGAGCAACGTGTGAGTGAACGAGGCCCTGTCTTTTCAATGCTTATCCTCAGATAGAGTCTCTTTAAAATAGGAGTATGGTTAAGAATATTATATTGCCCCTTAACACAGCTTAATAGATTGTGATTCACAGCACCAAAAACCTTAGTTGCTGGAAGCACAGAAAATTCACAATCATTTTGCAATGGCAGCCTCAGTTCTGCATATGCTGCTTTGATCTAGAGTCTGGAGACTTCTCCAGTTACCAGTTTAAGGACCCGATGTTCATACAAGCTGCACACCTTCAAGTCCAACTGAAGAGAATAGAAGCTCAGTACCTCTAAAAATCAGTCACTAAGCCTGCATCTTTGTGTCCATGAATTATTGCATTACATCATTTTGTTTTGTTTGTTTGTCACTTTAGGCAGTACAGGCCAAAGATATTCCCTTTCCTGAAGGGATTCTAGTCTGAGTCCACTGTTGTCCTATATCACCTGGTTTTTCCTGTCAAAGAGAAGTTGTAAGGATTGTTGAGAGAAGGAAGAAAGCGCTGAAGGAGACATGCGCATGGCAGGTATGGGTGGTGTATAGAGGCAGCATAACAGACAGAACACAACAGTTCATTAACAAAGAAAACTAAAGCAAGAGAGATGGACAGAGTATAAAGAACAAAAGAGGGAGTAGATGTAAGTGAGTGTGCAGCAGTGTTATAGGGTCTCACAGCTGAAGAAGATGATCTTGAATTAGAGAAAGTAGTGTGAAGACAAGAGATATTTAAGTGACCAGGCATTAATTTAGCTAGCACAGCAAGAGAAGGAAAATTTACTTAGCAAAAAACATTCTGGGTAGATTTGAGAAGGTAGAGTGCTGAGGCAGGAAAGCCAGGGAGAGAAGAAGGTCATAGCTGTTGATGCAAATAATGGCTAAGGGAGTGACAAGGGTTTTAGCAGTGAGGAACATGCAGTTTCTGATGATTACTGAAGAGAAGTCAACAAGACGGAAAAGAGAGAGAGAGAAGATCAAAGATAAGAGATTTCAACTTCAGAAAATGGGGGTGGAGGGAGTGGATTTAGCTAGAGAATTTGATTAGAAGGAAAGAGCAGCTCAGTTTTGGAGGAGATGTCAGAATTGGAGAGATGAAACCTGAGAGATGGCCTGGCCAAGAATAGATGTCTCAGTGATATCTGCAGAGCTATGGTTGCTGAGACCACAGCAGCAAATCAGGTATTTGATTAAAATAAAGAACCGAGAGAATGCTGGAGGGACACTACAAGATAAATGGAGAGAGGAGAAAGAGGGGCAATGAAAAGAGATGTTGAATACACAATCAGCAGGTTGGGAACCATGAGGGGCAGTTATGGAAGGAAAGGGAAAAGAGAATCGGAAGAGGACAGAGTATTTAACAACATTGAAAGCAATGTTTTGGAGAGAAATGCGAAGTCAGCAAAGTCCCCTTTGCCAATAGCGAGGCACCACTCTAATTTCATTAGGGTAGTAGCTCTGAGCCTAATGGCAACAGTTGAAGTATCAGCATTAGGCACTTCATTACTAGTCATTTCAGCAGATAGGATCAGGAGTAGAATGAGGGTGAAAATCACAGGGGAGTTTGAAGTTGCTGTGAGAAATGAAGTGTGAAATGGGGAAAGGGGAGAGAAAAAAGTCAACAAGGCAGAGTGAGTAACAACTAAGGAATGGTGACTGTCATAAAGAAGAACCTATTTTGCCCACTGAGTGATGCTGAATGTTACAGAAGGTACATGCATAGCTAAATTTTGTTACTGCATAAAGACCTTATTCTATCCTGGGCCTCATACAAGGTTCACACTGACATCTGTG